>JAMPIV010005280.1:0-408847 GCA_024509875.1 Oreohelix idahoensis | reverse complement strand
ACTGTTTGCTGTCCAGTTAGAAGGATCTTCGACCTCTGATCTACTGTTTGCCTTCCAGTATGCAGGATCTTAGATCTCCGGGCTAATGTTTGCAGTCCAGTTAGCAGTATTTTTGACCTCTGGGCTACTGTTTGCTGTCCAGTTAGCAGGATCTTCCACCTCTGAGCTACTGTTTGTTGTCCAGTTAGCAGGATCTTCCACCTCTTGACTACTGTTTGCTATCCAGTTAGCATGATCTTCGACATCTGTGCTACTGTTTGCTGTCCAGTTAGCAGGATAGTCGACCTCTGGGCTACTGTTTGCTGTCCAGTTAGCAAGATCTTCCACCTCTGGGCTACTGTTTGCCGTCCAGTTAGCAGGATCTCCGACCTCTGGGCTACTGTTTGCTGTCCGGTTAGCAGGATCTTCGACCTCTGGGCTACTGTTTGCAGTCCCGTTAGCAGGATCTTCAACCTGTGGTCTACTGTTTTCTGTCCAGTTAACAGGATCTTCGACCTCTGATCTACAGCATGCTGTCCAGATAACATGATCTTCGACCTCTGTGCTACTGTTTGATGTCCATTTAATAAGATCTTCGACCTCAGGGCTACTGTTTGCTGTCCAGTTGTTAGCAGGATCTTCCACCTTTGGTCTGCAGTTTGATGTCAAGTTAGCAGCATCTTCGACATCTGGGCTACTGTTTGCTGTCCAGTTTGCAGGATCTCCAACCACATGGCTACTGTTTGTTTCCAGTTAGCAGGATCTTCGACCTCTGGGCTACTTTTGCTGTCCAGTTAGCAGGATCTTCGACATCTGGGCTACAGTTTGCTGTCCAGTTAGCAGGATCTTCGACCGCTGGGCTACTGTTTGCTGTAAATTTAGCAGGATCTATGACGTCTGGGTTACTGTTTGCTGTCCAGTTAGCAGGATCTTCCACCTCTGGTCTACTGTTTTCTGTCCAGTTAACAGGATCTTCAACCTGTGGTCTACTGTTTGCTGTCCAGTAAACAAGATCGTCTACCTCTGGGCTACTGTTAGCTGTCCAGTCGTTAGCAGGATCTTCCACCTTTGGTCTGCTGTTTGCAGTCAAGTTAGCAGCATCTTCGACCCTTCGTCTACTGTTTGCTGTCCAGTATACAGGATCTTCCACCTCTGGGCTACTGTTTGCTGTACAGTTAGCAGGATCTTCGACCTGTGGGCTACTGTTTGCGGTCCAGTATACAGGATCTTCGATATCTGTGCTACTGTTTGCTGTCCACTTAGCAAGATCTTCGACCGCTGGGCTACTGTTTCCTGTAAATTTAGCAGGATCTTTGACCTCTGGGTTACTGTTTGCTGTCCAGTTAGCAGGATCTTCCACCTCTGGGCTACTGTTTGCTGTCCAGTTAGCAGGATCTTCCACCTCTTAACTACTGTTTGCTATCCAGTTAGCATGATCTTCGACAACTGTGCTACTGTTTGGTGTCCAGTTAGCAGGATCTTCCACCTCTGGTCTACTGTTTTCTGTCCAGTTAACAGGATCTTCAACCTCTGATCTACAGCTTGCTGTCCAGATAACAGGACCTTCGACCTCTGTACTACTGTTTCATGTCCAGTTAACAAGATCTTCGACCTCTGGGCTACTGTTTGCTGTCCAGTTGTGAGAAGGATATTCCACCTTTGGTCTGCAGTTTGCTGTCAAGTTAGCAGCATCTTCGACATCTGGGATACTTTGTTTGCTGTCCAGTTTGCAGGATCTTCAATCACGGGGCTATTGTTTGGTGACCAGTTAGCAGGATCTTCGACCTCTGGGCTACGGTTTGCTGTCCAGTTAGCAGGATGTTCGACATCTGGGATACGGTTTGCTGTCCAGTTAGCAGGATCTTCCACCTCTGGGCTGGTTTTTGGTTTCCAGTTAGCAGGATCTTCGACCTCTGGGCTACTGTTTGCTGTCCAGTTAGCAGGATCTTCGACCTCGGGGCTACTCTTTGCTGTCCAGTTAGCAGGATCTTCGACCTCTGGGCTACTGTTTGCTGTCCAGTTAGCAGGATCTTCGACGTCTGGGCTACTGTTTGCTGTCCAGTTAGCAGGATCTTCCACCTCTGGGCTACTGTTTGCTGTCCAGTTAGCAGGATCTTCGACCTCTGGGCTACTGTTTTCTGTCCAGTTAGCAGGATCTTCGTCATCTGGGCTACAGTTTGCTGTCCAGTTAGCAGCATCTTCCACCTCTTGGCTACTTTTTTATGTTCTTTTATCAGGATCTTCGACCTCTGGGCTACGGTTTGCTGTCCAGTTGTTAGCAGGATCTTCGACCTCTTGTCTACTGTTTGCTGTCCAGTTTGCAGGATCTTCCACCTCTGGGCTACTGTTTGCTGTCCAGTTAGCAGGATCTTCGACCACGGGGCTACTCTTTGCTGTCCAGTTAGCAGGATCTTCGACCTCTGGGCTACTGTTTGCTGTCCAGTTAGCAGGATCTTCGACATCTGGGCTACTGTTTGCTGTCCAGTTAGAAGGATCTTCGACCTCTGGGCTACTGTTTGCTGTCCAGTTAGCAGGATCTTCGACCTCTGGGCTCCTGCTTGCTGCAGCAGATCTTCGACCTCTGGGCTAATGTTTGCAGTCCAGTTAGCAGTATTTTTTACCTCTGGGCTACTGTTTGCTGTCCAGTTAGCAAGATCTTCCACCTCTGAGCTACTGTTTGTTGTCAAGTTAGCAGGATCTTCCACCTCTTGCCTACAGTTTGCTATCCAATTAGCAGGATCTTCGACCTCTGAGCTACTGTTTGCTGTCCAGTTAGCAGGATCTTCGAACTCTGGGGGACTGTTTGCTGTCCAGTTAGCAGGATCTTCGACCTCTGGGCTACTGTTTGCCGTCCAGTTAGCAGGATCTTCGACCTCTGGGCTACTGTTTGCTGTCCAGTTAGCAGGATCTTCGACCTCTGGGCTACTGTTTGCTGTCCAGTTAGCAGGATCTTCCACCTCTGGGCTACTGTTTGCTGTCCAGTTAGCAGGATCTTCGACCTCTGTGCTACTGTTTGATGTCCAGTTAACAAGATCTTCGACCTCTTATCTAATGTTTGCTGTCCAGTTAGCAGGATCTTCGACCTCTGGGTTTAACTACTTGTTTGCTGTCCAGTTAGCAGGATCTTCCACCTTTGGGCTACTGTTTGCTGTCCAGTTAGCAGGATCTTCCACCTCTGGGCTACTGTTTGCTGTCCAGTTAGTTAATCCAGCAGGATCTTCGACCTCTGGTCTACTACTGTTTGCTGTCCAGTTAGCAGGATCTTTGACCTCTGGGCTACTGTTTGCTGTCCAGTTAGCAGGATCTTCCACCTCTGGGCTACTGTTTGCTGTCCAGTTGGGCTACTGTTTGCTGTCAGTTAGAGGATCTTCCACCTCTGTTCTACTGTTTGCTGTCCAGTTAGCAGGATCTTCGACCTCTGGGCTACTGTTTGCTGTCCAGTTAGCTGGATGTTCGACCTCCGAGCTACTGTTTGCTGTCTAGTTTGCAGGATCTTCGACCTCTGGGCTACTGTTTGCTGTCCAGTTAGCAGGATCTTCGACCTCTGGGCTACTGTTTGCTGTCCAGTTAACAGGATCTTCGACCTCTGGGCTACTGTTTGCTGTCCAGTTAGCAGGATCTTCCACCTCTGGGCTACTGTTTGCTGTCCAGTTAGCAGGATCTTCGACCTCTGTTCTACTGTTTGCTATCCAGTTAGCAGGATAGTCGACCTCTGGGCTACTGTTGGCTGTCCAGTAAGCAGGATCTTCGATCTCTGATCTGCTGTTTGCTGTCCAGTTAGTAGGATCTTCCACCTCTGGTTTAATGTTTGCTGTCCAGTTAGTAGGATCTTTGACATCTGGGTTAATGTTTGCTGTCCAGTTAGCAGGATCTTCGACCGCTGGGCTACTGTTTGCTGTAAATTTAGCAGGATCTTCGACCTCTGGGTTACTGTTTGCTGTCCAGTTAGCAGGATCTTCCACCTCTGGTCTACTGTTTTCTGTCCAGTTAACAGGATCTTCAACCTCTGGTCTACTGTTTGCTGTCCAGTTAACAAGATCTTCGACATCTGGGATACTGTTTGCTGTCCAGTTTGCAGGATTTTCAACCTTTGGTCTGCTGTTTGCTGTCAAGTTAGCAACATCTTCGACGTCTGGGCTACTGTTTGCTGTCCAGTTAGCAGGATCTTCCACCTCTGGGCTACTGTTTGCTGTCCAGTTAGCAGGATCTTCGACCTGTGGGCTACTGTTTGCTGTCCAGTATACAGGATCTTCGATCTCTGTGCTACTGTTTGCTGTCCACTTAGCAGGATCTTCGACCGCTGGGCTACTGTTTGCTGTCCAGATAGCAGGATCTTCGACCTCTGGGCTACTATTTGCTTTCCAGTTAGCAGGATCTTTGACATCTGGGCTACAGTTTGCTGTCCAGTTAGCAGGATCTTCCACCTCTGGGCTACTGTTTGCTGTCCAGTTAACAGGATCTTCTACCTGTGGTCTACTGTTTGCTGTCCAGTTAAAAGGATCTTCGACCGCTGGTCTACTATTTGCTGTTCTGTTAGCAGGATCTTCCACCTCTGGGCCGTTTGCTGTTCAGTTACCAGGATCTTCGACCTCTGGGCTACTGTTTGCTGTCCAGTTAGCAGAATCTTCGACCGCTGGGCTACTGTTTGCTGTCCAGTTAGCAGGATCTTCCACCTCTGGGCTACTGTTTGCTGTCTCGTTAGCAGGATCTTCGACCTCTGCACAACTGTTTGCTGTCCAGTTTGCAGGATCTTTGACCTCTGGGGTACTTTTTGCTGTCTCGTTAGCAGGATCCTCGACGTCTGGGCTACAGTTTGCTGTCCAGTTAGCAAAATCTTCGACCTCTGGGCTACTGTTTGCTGTCCAGTTAGCAGGATCTTCGACGTCTGGGCTACTGTTTGCTGTCCAGTTAGCAGGATCTTCGACATTTGGGCTACTGTTTGCTGTCCAGTCAGCAGGATCTTCGACCGCTGGGCTACTGTTTGCTGTCCAGTTAGCAGGATCTTCCACCTCTGGGCTACTGTTTGCTGTCCAGTTAGCAGGATCTTCCACCTCTGGGCTACTGTTTGCTGTCCAGTTAGCAGGATCTTCGACCTCTGGGCTACTGTTTGCTGTCCAGTTAGCAGGATCTTCGAACTCTGGTCTACTGTTTGCTGTCCAGTTAGCAGGATCTTCCACCTCTGGGCTACTGTTTGCTGTCCAGTTAGCAGGATCTTCCACCTCTGGGCTTCTGTTTGCTGTCCAGTTAGCAGGACCTTTGACCTCTGGACTATTGCTTGCTGTCCAGTTAGCAGGATCTTCGAACTCTGTGCTGCTGTTTGCTGTTCAGTTAGCAGGGTCTTCCACTTCTGGGCTACTGTTTTAAGTCCAGTTAGCAGGACCTATGACCTTTGTGCTACTGTTTGCAGTCCAGTTAGCAGGATCTTCGACATCTGGTCTACTGGTGCTGTTTAGTTAACAGAATCTTCGTCCACTTCTCTACTATTTGCTGTCCAGTTAGCAGAATTTTCGACCTCTGGGCTACTGTTTGCTGTCCAGGTAGCAGGATATTTGACCTCTGGTCTACTGTTTGCTGTCCAGTTAACAGGATCTTTAACCTCTGGGCTACTGTTTTCTGTCCAGTTAGCAGGAGCTTCGACCTCTTGTCTACTGTTTGCTGTCCAGTTAGCAGGATCTTCCAACTCTGGGCTACTGTTTGCTGTCCAGTTAACAGGATCTTCGACCTCTGGGCTACTGTTTTCTGTCCAGTTAGCAGGATCTTCGACCTCTGGGCTACTGTTTGCTGTCCAGTTAGCAGGATCTTCGACCTCTGGGCTACTGTTTGCTGTCCAGTTAGCAGAATTGTCGACCTCTATGCTACTGTTTGCTGTCCAGTTAGCAGGATCTTCGACCTCTGGGCTACTGTTTTCTGTCCAGTTAGCAGGATCTTCGACCTCCGGGCTACTGTTTGCTGTCCAGTTAGCAGGATCTTCGACCTCTGGGCTACTGTTTTCTGTCCAGTTAGCAGGATCTTCCACCTCGGGCTACTGTTTGCTGTCCAGTTAGCAGGATCTTTCACCTCTGGGCTAATGTTTGCTATCCAGTTAGCAGGATCCAGTTAGCAGGATCGTCGACCTCTGGACAACTGTTTGCTGTCCAGTTAGCAGGATCTTCCACCTCTGGGCTACTGTTTATTGTCCAGTTAGCAGGATCTTCCACCTCTGAGCTGTTTGCTGTTCAGTTAGCAGGATCTTCCACCTCTGGGCTACTGTTTGCTGTCCAGTTAGCAGGATCTTCGACCTCTGGGCTACTGTTTGCTGTCCAGTTAGCAGGATCTTCGACATCTGGGCTACTGTTTACTGTCCAGTTAGAAGGATCTTCTACCTCTGGGCTACTGTTTGCTGTCCAGGTAGCAGGATATTCGACTCCTGGGCTACTGTTCGCTGTCCAGTTAGCAGCACCTTCGAGGGCTGGAGTACTGTTTGCTGTCAAATTAGCAGGATCTTCGACCTCTGGGCTACTGTTTGCTGTCCAGTTAGCAGGATCTTCGAATTATGGGATACTATTTGCTGTCCAGTTAGTATGATCTTCCACCTCTGGGCTACTGTTTGCTGTCCAGTTAGCAGGATCTTCGACCTCTGGGCTACTGTTTGCTGTCCAGTTTGCTTAATCTTCGACATGTGGGTTACAGTTTTCTGTCCAGTTATCAGGATCTTCCACCTCTGGGCTACTGTTTGCTGTTCAGTTAGCAGGATCTTCGACCTCTGGGCTACTGTTTGCTGTCCAGTTAGCAGGATCTTCCACCTCTGGGCTACTGTTTGCTGTCCAGTTAGCAGCATCTTCGACCTCTGGCCTACTGTTTGCTGTCCAATTAGCAGGATCTTCCACCTCTGAGCTACTGTTTGCTGTCCAGTTAGCAGGATCTTCGACCTCTGAACTACTGTTTGCTGTCCAGTTAGCAGGACCTTTGATCTCTGGGCTACTGTTTGCTGTTCAGTTAGCAGGATCTTCGACCTATGGTCTACTGTTTGCTGTCCAGTTAACAGGATCTTCGACCTCTGGGTTACTGTTTGCTGTCCAGTTAGCAGAATCTTCGACCGCTGAGCTTCTGTTTGCTGTCCAGTTAGCAGGATCTTCCACCTCTGGGCTACTGTTTGCTGTCCAGTTAGCAGGATCTTTGACCTCTAGGATACTGTTTGCTGTCCAGTTAGCAGGATCTTCGACGTCTGGGCTACAGTTTGCTGTCCAGTTAGCAAAATCTTCGACCTCTGGGCTACTGTTTGCTGTCCAGTTAGCAGGATCTTCGACCTCTGGGCTTCCGTTTGCTGTCCAGTTAGCAGGATCTTCGACCTCTGTGCTACTGTTTGCTGTCCAGTTAGCAGGATCTTCCACCTCTGGGCTACTGTTTGCTGTCCAGTTAGCAGGATCTTCCACCTCTGGGCTACTGTTTGCTGTCCAGTTAGCAGGATCTTCAACCTCTGGGCTACTGTTTGCTGTCCAGTTAGCAGGATCTTCGACCTCTGGGCTACTGTTTGCTGTCCAGTTAGCTAGATCTTCCACCTCTGGGCTGCTGTTTGCTGTCCAGTTAGCAGGATCTTCGACCTCTGGGCTACTGTTTGCTGTCCGGTTAGCAGGATCTTCGACATCTGGGCTACTGTTTGCTGTCCAGTTAGCAGGATCTTCGACCTCTGGGCTACTGTTTGCTTTCCTGTTAGCAAGATCTTCGACCTCTGGGCTACTGTTTGCTGTCCAGTTAGCAGGATCTTCTACCTCTGGGCTACTGTTTGCTGTCCAGTTAGCAGGATCTTCGACCTCTGGACTACTGTTTGCTGTCCAGTTAGCAGGATCTTCTACCTGTAGGCTACTGTTTGCTGTCCAGTTAGCAGGATCTTCGACCACTGGGTTACTTTTTGCTGTCCAGTTAGCAGAATTTTCGACCTCTGGGCTACTGTTTGCTGTCAAGTTAGCAGGATCTTTCACTTCTGCGCTACTGTTTGCTGTCCAGTTAGCAGGATCTTCGACCTCTGGGCTACTGTGTGCTGTCCAGTTAGCAGAATCTTCGACCGCTGGGCTACTGTTTGCTGTCCAGTTAGCAGGATCTTCCACTTCTGGGCTACTGTTTGCTGTTCAGTTAGCAGGATATTCCACTTCTGATCTCCTGTTTGCTGTTTAGTTAGCAGGATCGTCGACATTTGGGCTACAGTTTGCTGTCCATTTAGCAGGATCTTCGACCGCTGGGCTACTGTTTGCTGTAAATTTAGCAGGATCTATGACGTCTGGGTTACTGTTTGCTGTCCAGTTAACAGGATCATCAACCTCTGGTCTACTGTTTGCTGTCCAGTTAACAAGATCGTCTACCTCTGGGCTACTGTTAGCTGTCCAGTCGTTAGCAGGATCTTCCACCTTTGGTCTGCTGTTTGCAGTCAAGTTAGCAGCATCTTCGACCCTTTGTCTACTGTTTTCTGTCCAGTTAGCAGGATCTTCCACCTCTTGGCTACTGTTTGCTGTCCAGTTAGCAGGATCTTCGACCTGTGGGCTACTGTTTGCTGTCCAGTATACAGGATCTTCCACCTCTGGGCTACTGTTTGCTGTACAGTTAGCAGGATCTTCGACCCGTGGGCTACTGTTTGCGGTCCAGTATACAGGATCTTCGACCTCTGTGCTACTGTTTGCTGTCCACTTAGCAGGATCTTCGACCGCTGGGCTACAGTTTCCTGTAAATTTAGCAGGATCTTTGACCTCTGGGTTACTGTTTGCTGTCCAGTTAGCAGGATCTTCCACCTCTGGTCTTTTGTTTTCTGTCAAGTTAACAGGATCTTCAACCTGTGGTCTACTGTTTGCTGTCCAGTTAACAAGATCGTCGACCTCTGGGCTACTGTTAGCTGTCCAGTCGTTAGCAGGATCTTCCACCTTTGGTCTGCTGTTTGCAGTCAAGTTAGCAGCATCTTCGACCCCTGGTCTACTGTTTGCTGTCCAGTTAACAGGATCTTCGACCTCTGGGCTACTGTTGCTGTCCAGTTAGCAGGATCTTCGACCTCTTGTCTACTGTTTGCTGTCCAGTTAGCAGGATATTCCACCTCTTGGCTACTGTTTGCTGTCCAGTTAGCAGGATCTTCGACCACGTGGCTACTCTGTGCTGTCCAGTTCGCAGGATTTTCGACTTCTGGGCTACTGTTTGCTGTCCAGTTAGCAGGATCTTCCACTTCTGATCTCCTGTTTGCTGTTTAGTTAGCAGGATCTTCGACCTCTGATCTACTGTTTGCTGTCCAGTTAGCAGGATCGTCGACCTCTGGGCTACTGTTTGCTTTCCAATTAGCAGGATTTTTGACGTTTGGGCTACTGTTTGCTGTCCACTTTGCAGGATCTTTGACCTCAGGGCTGCAGTTTGCTTTCCAGTTAGCAGGATCTTCGACCTCTGGACTATTGTTTGCTCTAAATTTAGCAGGATCTTCGACATTTGGGTTACTATGTGCTGTCCAGTTAGCAGAATCTTCCACCTCTGGTCTATTTTTTTCTGTCCAGTTAACAGGATCTTCGACCTCTGGGCTACTGTTTGCTGTCCAGTTAGAAGGATCTGCCACCTCTGGGCTTTTGTTTGCTGTCCAGTTAGCAGGATCTTCCACCTGTGGGCTACTGTTTGCTGTCAGGTATAAAGGATCTTTGACCTGTGTGCTACTGTTTGCTGTCCACTTTGCAGGATCTTCTACCTCTGGACTATTGTTTGCTGTAAATTTAGCAGGATCTTCGACCTCTGGGTTACTGTTTGCTGTCCAGTTATCAGGAACTTCCATCTCTGGTCTACCGTTTTCTGTCCAGTTAACAGGATCTTCAACCTCTAATCTACAGCTTGCTGTCCAGATAACAGGATCTTCGACCTCTGTGCTACTGTTTCATGTCCAGTTAACAAGATCTTCGACCTCTGGGCTACTGTTTGCTGTCCAGTAGTGAGCAAGATATTCCTCCTTTGGTCTGCAATTTGCTGTCAAGTTAGCAGCATCTTCGACATCTGGGATACTTTGTTTGCTGTCCAGTTTGCAGGATCTTCAACCACGGGGCCATTGTTTGCTGCCCAGTTAGAAGGATCTTCGACCTCTGGGCTACGGTTTGCTGTCCAGTTAGCAGGATGTTCAACATCTGGGATACTGTTTGCTGTCAAGTTAGCAGGATCTTCCACCTCTGGCTACTGTTTGCTGTCCAGTTAGCAGGATCTTCGATTTCTGGGCTACTGTTTGCTGTCCAGTATACAGGTTCTTCGACCTCCGGGCTACTGTTTGCTGTCCAGTTAGCAAGATCTTTGACCTCTGGGCTACTGTTTGCTGTCTAGTTAGCAGGATCTTCGACATCTGGGCTATTGGTTGCTGCCTAGTTTGCAGGATCTTCCACCTCCGGACTACTGTTTTCTGTCCAGTTAGCAGGATCTTCCACCTCTGAACTACTGTTTGCTGTCAAGTTAGCAGGATCTTCGACCTCTGTGCTACTGTTTGCTGTCCAGTTTGCAGGATCTTCAACCTCTGATCTACATCGTGCTTTCCAGGTAACAGGATCTGTGACCTCTGTGCTACTGTTTGATGTCCAGTTAACAAGATCTTCAACCTCTGGGATACTGTTTGCTGTCCAGTTAGCAGGATCTTCCACCTCTGGGCTATTGATTTCTGTCCAGTTAGCAGGATCTTCAACCTCTGAGCTACTTTTTGCTGTCCAATTAGCAGGATCTTTGACTTCTGGGCTGCTGTATGCTGTCCTGTTAGCAGGATCTTCCACCTTTGGTCTACTGTTTTCTGTCCAGTTAACAGGATCGTCAACCTTTGATCTACAGCTTGCTGTCTAGATAACAGGATCTTCGACATCTGTGCTACTGTTTGCTGTCCAGATAGCAGGATCGTCGACCTCTGGGCTACTGTTTGCTGTCCAATTAGCAGGATTTTTGACCTTTGGGCTACTGTTTGCTGTCCACTTTGCAGGATCTTTGACCTCTGGGCTGCTGTTTGCTGTCCAGTTAGCAGGATCTTCGACCTCTGGACTACTGTTTGCTGTAAATTTAGCAGAATCTTCGACCACTGGGTTACTATTTGTTGTCCAGTTAGCAGAATCTTCCACCTCTGGTCTACTTTTTTCTGTCCAGTTTACAGGATCTTCGACCTCTGGGCTACTGTTTGCTGTCCAGTTAGCAGGATCATCGACCTATGGGCTACTGTCTGCTGTCCAGTTAGGAATATCTTCCACCTCTGGGCTACTGTTTGCTGTCCAGATAGCAGGATCTTCGACCTCGGGACTACTGTTTGTTTCCAGTTAGCAGGATCTTAGACCTCTAGGCTACTGTTTGCTGTCCAGTTAGCAATATCTTCGACATCTGGGCTACAGTTTGCTGTCTAGTTATCAGGATCTTCCACCTCTGAGCCATTGTTTTCTGTCCAGTTAGCAGGATCTTCGAACTGTTTGCTACTGTTTGCTGTCCAGTATACAGAATCTTCGACCTCTGTGCTACTGTTTGCTGTACAGTTAGCAGGATCATCGACCGCTGATCTACTGTTTGCTGTCCAGTTAGCAGGATCTTCCACATCTGGTCTACTGTTTGCTGTCCACTTTGCAGGATCTTCGACCTCTGGGCTACTCTAACAACCGTAGTCCTACCCCCAATCCAAACCCCAAAACCTAACCCTAAAACATAATCCTGAAACCTAACCCCTTAACCCTAAACCTAACCCTCACCCTAAAACCATAAACCCTAAAACCCCAAACCACATAAACCCATAAACCCTAAACTCTAAACGCCTAAACCAAAACCCTAAATCCTACACTAACCCTAATTCCTAACCCCTAACCCCAAATCTTTACTCCAAACCCTAAACACCATAACCCTAACCCTAAACCCTAACCCTAAACCTTTAACTCTAGCCCTAATTCTAACCATATCACTTAACCCTAACCCCTAACTCTAGCCCTAAACCTAAAACCTAAGCCTTTCCTAACTCTATCCCTAAACTCTAATTTTAAACCCTAACTCTAAACCCTAACCCTAAACCCTAACCCTAATAACCCTCAGACTGCAATCAAACGATGTAAAAGAGGAATATAATGTCAAAATGAACAACTATTTCGATGCTTTAGGCAAAATTGACAATGATGTCACCACCAAGACAATCGATACTAAATGGGAACAACTGAGAACAGCAATGACAGAAGCAGCTGTAGCGACCACCGGATACCTAGTACATAAAAAGAAAAAATGGATGAGAGAAGGTACTTGGGATAAAATACAAGAAAGGAAAACAGCAAAACTTAAAGTACTATCGGCAAGTACACATAATGCAGTTGAATCTTGCAAACTAACTTATAACTTGTTAAATAAAGAAGGGAAGACAAAAACTCGAAGAGATAAAAGACATTTCATCAATGAACTGGCCGTAGAAGCTGAAAATGCTGCAAGAACTGGTAATAGTAGGTGCCTTTATCAAATTACAAAACAACTATGTCACCAGCCTACTGATATGGAAACACCTGTTAAAGATAAATTAGGGAATCCAATACTAACAGAAAAAGAACAAATAAAGAGATGGGCTGAGCACTTCATGGAGGTGCTAATCAGACCACCACCAACAGTAACACCTGATTTTAATAATGAAACACCCACAACCACCTTGCCAATAACTTGCGATGAATTCACGCTGGACGAGATCAAACAAGCCGTTAAAAGATTTAAAAAATTTTAAGCTGCTGGAGTTGACGAAATTTCAGGCGAAATGATTAAAGCAGTTAATGACAACAACCTCTTGAGAATTTTAGATATTATAAATGAAGTATGGAGAGAAGAACAACCACCACAACAATGGAAAGACAGTATTATTGTAAAGTTACCGAAGAAAGGTGATCTATCCAGTGGCGTATCCTGGTAATGCGAGCTAGGCGTGCTGCTACTTAAAATGAATATGTACGCCTACTATTTAACTTCTTCCCCTCTTAATTTAAAAACCATCCATATTCAATTACGCAACGATAGTTATTAGGGGTATATGTCGATTATCTCCGAAATACTAATTAACTTACAACTTGAAACTCACTGTGACTGTAATAATCTGCATTCCCGGCAACTAACAAAAATTAATCACAAAAAACACTGGACGGACACAACCGATTTTTACAACTCGAGAGCTGCTAGGCCACCGCACGCATGTTCGTATTGTATTGACGTATCTGCCCACGACCCCGATTAACACAAATCAGTATTTAGACGTGAATCCGAACGGTCCAGCACGCATTGTGACGGAATTACCCGACAAACTTCGGGAGATTGCTACAACCAATAAAAACTGCACTATAAAACGCGTCTGTGAAACTGAAACCAGATATACTCGTAGATTCTATGCGGGAAAATCCATTATCCTGATGCGTGCGGTCCGAAAGCAGAACTTAGAGGAGAAATATTTTATAGAATAATAAATTAAATTTTTATTTTCCTTCGCGCATAGGTGTGCGCAGCACGCATAGCACACATAGAGAATACGCCACTGGATCTATCAGACTGTAATAACTGGCGTGGTATATCTCTATTATCAGTATCTGGAAAATTATTATGTTGCATGATGTTAGAAAGACTTAAATTGCATGCTGACGAAAAGATCAGAGAAGAACAAGCGGGTTTCAGGACGAAACGATCATGTATTGATCAAATATTCACACTAAGAACAATTATAGAAGAATCAGTGGAAATGCAATCGCCACTTATTATCACCTTCGTCGATTTTCAAAAAGCCTTTGATAGTCTACACCGCCCATCTTTGTGGAAGATACTTACAATCTATGGTTTTCCAACAAAATATGTGAATATAATCAAAGCGCTATATGACAATGCAAGATGTTGTGTTAGAACAAATAAAGGGAAACAGAATGGTTTACAGTAGAAACAGGGGTGAAACAAGGCTGTATTATGTCACCACTACTTTTTGGAATAGCTATTGATTGGGTTATGAGAAACTATACCCACAATGAACAATTAGGTATAAAATGGACAAATGGAAAATTCCTGGGGGACCTGGATTTCGCAGATGATTTAGCATTCTTAAGTTCAACACCCAGACAATCCCAAGAAGCAGTAAATAATTTGTGTCATCTTTCGGTTAAAATAGGTCTCCAAATAAATGCCTCTAAAACTAAATTTATGAACTTTTCTAACGAGACCTTTAATATCATCCTGAACGGGGAAAAACTACAGAAAGTTGAAAGTTTCAATTATTTAGGCAGTAAAATGACTCAGGATGGTGACACAACAAGAGAAATTCATACTAGAATTTGTTGGCAGCTAGCGCCTTCAATAGATTATCTAACATTTGGAAATTACGATCATTGAATATACATACCAAGCTTCGTCTGTTTAATTCAAATGTTATCTCAGTGTTAACATACGGCTGTGAGAGTTGGAAAATAACAAAATCATTGGAGAACAAGCTGAATACATTCGAGAACAAATGTCTTAGAAAACTCATGAACATCAGTTGGAAAGAATTCAAGACTAATCGACAAATAAGAGAAGACTCTAGGCAGAAATATGTCTCCAACTATATAAGGAAAAGACGATGGTCATATATCGGTCATGTCCTACGAATGCAAAACAACAGAATACCATTGCAGGCACTCACTTGGGTTCCTGAGGGTAAGAGGAAAAAAGGAAGACCAAAAGAAACACTCAGAAGAACAATAATAAGAGAAGGAAGAACATTGGGATTAAACAATGTGCAAGAGCTAAGAGGAGTGGCGTCACAACGTACAACCTGGAGAGCACTGGTTTCTGCCTTATGCGCCGTGTTTGGTGCTTAAAGAATTTATTATTATTATTAATAACCCTAACAATCGTAACCTTAACAACCCTAAACCTATCACCTCGGTATCCACGCTGCGACTCTTGATATATGCGCTCAGCTAACTTGTTTGAAGCCGCATTAATATGACTGGCAAAAACTTTACCAACAATACTATGAAGAGAGGTGGCTCTGTATTTATTGCAATCACTTGTCATTTATTTGTATTCTAGCTGTAAGTACCCGGCGTTGCCCGGATTTCTACTAAGGTTTATGAAACTTACATACATAACATTAACATGGAAGTTACTTGTTACAATTAATATATTTGACTACATCGTGTCATATTTACTTAACGTTATTTTCTACATTTATTATTGCAACATTATTTCAGTGCTTTTCGATAAACAATATCCTTGGTGTTGCTACCTGGGGCAAAAATAAATAAATTTCTTGGTGTGCCCACCCTGGAGCAAGCAACATTTAGCTGTCCTTTGAAAAGCGCGAATTTTCTAAGTTAATGCCTGCTACCTTAAGTGACTGCCCTTGGGTCTTGTTTATTGTCATTGCAACAGATAAGTTGTTTGATTCGTAGGAAATTTGCCATCACCAAGGCACAACAGTTGGTGAGCAAAGTTGTATGCGGTTGAATCTCCAAGTAAATGAACGCTCATATTGGTGGTCAGTTCCATGTTCTGAACATAATCCGGACGTTCCAACATCTCAATTTGATAGTTTGTTTCTTTCTATTCTGGTTTTATGATTGTTGCTTGGTGCGAACTTTTCTGTCCCCAATGCACCCAGTGGCGGGACAACACCTAATTGACGGGGATGCCCAGCTTGCGGTAGCTGCAGTGAGATCCTAGATCCTCTTCCACTCACCTGACGCCATGTTCTACGCCATTCGGGAAAGATGCTTATAACCGGTGCTACTTCCCGTGTATTGCTGACACCTATATGGCAAAGCTGGTGTCCTCCTGGGTGCGAGCTTTCGCAGCTATATAAAGATCAAACTGTTACCCCTGCAGCATGTACGTCCACAGAGCCGGCAAATCCAAAAGAACCGCAGTAGGAGTTGCCAGAATGATGTCGAAATAGACTGCCTTAAGGGCTGACTCCGGATTTATCCTCAGGGTTTGCTCCCGAAGCCTTTTCTAGTAAACGTAATACTCCCGCACGTCAGCGGTTGTTTGGATTCAGAGTTTTACCTTCTTCCAAGGATCATGAGCCCTATCTGCTTCTAATTTTAAAAACCGGTTTACGTCTGTGTGGTAAGATATCCGTGATACACCCCGCCCAAAAAAAGAAATACTACAGCGTTTGAACGTTTTCTAGGCCATTCTTCTTCTTCCTTGTTCGCCCTGAAAAGGACAGTGGTTGCGTTGTGTCTGTTTACGCCGTAGCTGTGATATCTGCACCTTTCGGTCGACACATCCGACTTCAGCACGGCATTTTATAGGGACCGGGTTTGCCTTCCCATTGCGATCCGTACTCGCTCAGCCAGACTGCACTGCGGCAGACTGTTTCCAGGACCACCACGTGGAGGTGGAGTATGGTCTTAGTCAGCTCTGGTTCGCTGACTCTGATGCAAGCAGTCAAGCTATGGATCGCTGACTGCATTCACTATTGCTGCATGAAAACAAATCAAGTGCAAAAATATTTAACTAACGATTTGAAATTTTGTCACTACGCCAAGTAAATTTACCACCGAGCCCGACATCCGTACCCTACCCCTCTTCTTAGTGTTTATGGAAAAATAATAAAAGGAAAGGACAGAAACGCTAATATTGTTTATTGGAATACCATATTAATCTTTATAATATGTTAGCTTGCCTTAGAGTAAAAGTAAGTTGTTCTGAATAAAGAAAGAAAGAAAAGTACAAAGATGAAAACTAGGATAAAGAAGTAGATGAAAACATACTGGCTAGATAAAGGACAAGTGTCCGGTTAATAATCACTTTTAATCTTTAAAATCGCTTCAATAACAACAGAGATATCGTAGAAAATAACAATTGAAGACAGACAGACATACACAGTGGTAACCGCTCAACTTTGAAGATCTTTGGAGGTTACATTTTTTCTAACGCGTTTTTTTAAAGAAAGTCAAATTGTCTTGACTTGATTTGATTGGTGGAGGTTAGTCTAGGGAGAGAGGGGATAAACGAATGCTTTGCTAAGCATAGGTGCCACTTGAAAAAATATTTCCTCCAAGAAGGGTTAAGAGCAGACGCAGAGAAATTTGTGACCAATTGCCTTTGCAGTTTGGAAGTCGGCGATCTGAACTTGTGCCATTGATCGCTAGTTAACCTTATACTTGTGAAATATTTCATTGATTGCGGTAAGATAAACACTTTTATTGATGTATATATATATTATTATTAATATGTAGAGGCCAACCCAGATAGGGCGCCCACAAATTTTGTGTTGTGCGCCATTTGCCTTTGTGGAAGCTTGCGACATACTAAAAGCACAGGCATGCCTAAGTAGACTTATGAAGCAAATGAAAGTACATTGTGTTGGAAAATGATTATATAAAATATTACGACTGAAAGACCAGGAAGCCACTGGCAGTCTTCGGCAGACCTCAGGTTCTAATAACTTTAAAAATAAATAAGATTTCATGTGAAAATAATTAACAGATCACTAGAAAGAGAAAAAGAAAAGAGTGTATCCCAGCTGAAGATAACAAAGATTTAAAGTGACAGGGGCGTTGAAACCATGTGGGAAGAAGAAGATACCCCCTGATTATGAAGCAGTCACAATTAAAATTAGGGACTGTAGCTATTTTGGGTAGCTCTTGTATCTGATCACAACGCATGTTTAATGATGTTTAATTGATAGTTGTGGAGATACACATATGTATATAGAGTACTTAGGGAGGCCTGTTCCTCTTGTTGCAGGGTTGAGTCATATATTACTTAATGAGCCATAAACTCGAGCTGCAGAGTTTCGAGGCAACGTGCTGGTTGCTTGAATGATTGAAGTCTTATCTGTCTCCAGAGAACACTGTAGTGAACGAGTGTGTATTTTCCAGCAAGTCATATATCTTCAAAGGAACCACAAGATAAGCCATAAGATTGCGGGCTTATGTCAATTCATCACGTTGTATTCTCCACACGCTACTATAAACTGTTTTGTGAAATGATGAGACACCCAGTCCTTCCAAGTAGTGACACTTCATAAGACAGTATTGTTTCAGCAGGGAATAAAATTATATAAACATTTTAGTAGTGACATTTATGGACAAGTTGTCCTTCATATTTATTTAATGCTGTACATAAACACACTTCATTTTAAGTTTTAAACATTCCTGTCCCAAAAGATTTGAGGTACAGGAAATTAAAATTGTAATATAATATTCTAACTTTTACCCCAGTCTTGTTGATTTAATTTTCATTGAGTTAAAGTTGTGTTTATTTTCAGGCATTTATCCCTACATTTGCATTACCCTAGACACGTAGCCATATAACAAACATCACACAATAGATATAAAAATATTGCACAGCGTGAGATCTGAGGGAGGTAGCGTTAGGTCCCCTGAGAACTCATCAACACCATTTTCAACTATTAGACTCAGGGTCTTACATAGCTTGACCTCACGCTGTTGACACTTAGTTTTTCATTTATTTACCATCAATAACCTCCCCGGTATTAATCCACCACAGTCTGCCTGCTCTGAACCAAGGTTAGGTTGGGCTATATAGCTGACTTTTTTTCTAGATAGAATTTTAAATCTTTTTTTAACGAGAGTTTTCATAATTTCGCCCTGTTATGATGATAAGGAGATAGGCTGCATAAGCTTATATTGTGGGCTTCCTTATTAGGGTTTAAGATGGAATCAGTCCACAGCGCTGAGAATATTCATGTTGATCCGCTCGATGATGATCTATACTTCTTGGGGAAAAGTTTCCAAATGCGAGCAAAACGGGTTTGGAAAAAGCTGGAGGAAACATTATCGAAAGAGTTGAATAACAACATGAAGCTGGAAAAAATCTAAAATTCTTTGGCGACATAATTTATCTTCACTGGGAGCCGCGCTGGTGTAGTGGTTACCAAACTGCGCTGGCAACCGGGTGACCCAGGATCAAACCCGGGCGAGGACATTTGAAGATTTTTCGTCTACCGTGATTTGGACTGGATTAACTCGTGCCCTGGCGAGAACATTTGAAGAGTGTCATCGACCAGGGACTGGCGGCTCCTGAGCCGACCCAGCTCTAATTGGTACCTCTGAAATCGGCTAGTATCTGACTGAATGGCGAGGGACCCTGTCTCTGTACAAGAAAACACGGAATACTCACGTAAAATCAGGTTAGACATACTAACCTGAGAGTTCAACTCGAGTAAAAGACGGAGTACACAAAAAAAAAAAAAAAAGTTTATCTTCACTGTCGCTTAGAGTTTGGAGATAAAAAGAAACTCACCATAAAAGAGATCCGTAAGTTTAAGAATCATGACCGAAAACAGTTCAAGAACGCAGTGCACAATACAGGAGGGATTACAACATGTTTGGGAACACCTGAAAGGCCAACGTAATGCGTATTGTACAGCAGAAAAGTTGTGCAGGAAAAGGACAACACAGAGGGATTAGGAACGATACTTTGGATTATAGCTAAAGAAGGTATCCAAGTGAGAAATATACAGCAGGAAAGGCGAGGCCCCCAATGATGTTGTGTGAGCAGATGACGAAGTGGAGAGTGAATGAAGCTGTTGGTCCTGCAGTGGCGTTAAACTATGAATTGATATGAATTCTGAACATGGAAATCAGACCCAAATTTGTCTGGGACTATCCCAGGGTTCTTCACGAATACCGGTGCTGTTTAATATCTATAAACCCTGGGGTAGTCATGGACATATGCGCATTGGTGTCCAAGTTCCGACGCAAAATGCAACTGATATCTCCATTTACGCAGCTGCTATCCACCTTGTTATCCAGGGGTTTACACCATATGCCATTATACAGTCTATTAGGGTTGCAAAGTCCATACTGTTATAAGCATGCTCTAGGTCAATTGCGAGAGCCACCGTTTCTCTTTTACGATGAAATCCCTCGTACATATCGTACGCAGCGATACCCTCATGTTGTTTTCAGAGGCCTATAGTACCACTCTGTATATAGTTTCATATAATGTGGTCAGACCACTGACAAACAGGAAAAGACCGACGGACTTCTGGAAAGTGTCATCTGACACTGGGAAAGACTTGAAACCGGGTTGGCGTTCAGTAAGCTGTAAACAACTGCTGAATCATCCACAAAGGATAAATGACCTCAGGTTTCTCTGAATGGGGGAGAGAAAGAATGATAAATCCACAGATGACGTATTGGATTCGACCAGACCATCTACACGTTCTGACCAACTACTAGAATTCGTCCCTATGTTAGAGAGGCAAGAAAATCCATACGACGAAAAAGGGGTGTGGGAGCCCGTAGATCAACATTGCTGTTTCGACAGAATATTCAAGCATCTCACACACTTATTGGACGGGAAAAAAGATGGCAGACCAAAAGGGCTTTGGGAACAGCTTAAAGAAACCTTGTCGAAAGAATTGAATAATAACCTGAAGCAGATATTCTTGGGAAAAAAAGCTTGGCGACATAATATATCGTATCGCATTTTGGAGTCAGGGAGTGAATGAAAAGTAACCCATCACAAAAAAATAAAAATAAAACATAGTAAATGTGAAAGTCAGTAAGCAGAAGAATCATGCCCGAAAGCCCAAGAACGCATTGGACATAAAAAGGACGGATTACGACTTGGGAGCACCTGAAATGCTATTTGCAGACAAGTTGTGCAGGAAAAAGGAGACAACACGGAGAGAAAGGGAAAGATTATTGAGGGAGACCAAGTTAGCCCTTTGAACTGTTTGAACAGTCAAGTTTGGGAACACTAACATCAGGAAATCGCTTGCTGAAAAATAATAAAAACCAATGAATTCTACATCCGTTATAGCCAGGATTTCTAGTTTTGCTTTCCTCATCTCTTCCACCAGCTCCTCTTCCTTCCCATTTATACTTCTTGTGTTCCAGGTTCCATAAATCGTACTTGTACCTATGTCCCAGTCTTGACATATGGATGCGAGTCATGGGCAATGACTACAACCCACAAAAGCCAGATCCAAACCTCAGAAATGAGGTATCTGAGAAAAGTGGTTGAAGTAACAAGAAGAGACATGGTACGCAACCAGACGATACGTCAAGGCCTTACATCCTACCCCCTGCAGACGCAAGTAGAACAGTCCCAATTAAGATGGTTTGGCCATGTCTGCAGAATGGGAGAAGATCGGCTACCACGACAAGCATGGGAAACAAAGAGCGAAGGATCCAGACCCCCAGGGCGACCCAGAGTCCGCTGGGAGGACAACATTAGACAATCTTTGAAGGACCGAGGACTAGAATGGAACCAGGCCAGGAGGAAGACAGCCGATAGGATAGCCTGGCGCTCTCTCTTCCAAACCTCTACACCTCATGGTAGAAAGGGAACGACTAAGTAAGTAAGTAAGAATTCTACATCCCGAAGGATCAAAATTCCACAGACATCAGTCAGTTCAGGTCAATCTCACTAATCTCAATTGAACGAAGATATTCTTTTCTGTGAAGGCTAAAAGGATCACCTTACCTCTTAGAGAATGGATACGTTACACGCCAGATACTGTGACAGGCCCCGGAAATGTACCATTTTCCACAAGAAATTTTAAAAAAAATGCTGATTTTCAACCAGAGAGTACAAGACGAAATTGATTGACCTTCAAGTTGGAATTGACATGGGATGTACCATCTATTCTTTACTATTTGTGTTGGCTAATGTAGGTAAACCGGCTGAAAGACTTGCGAGAGGTGCAAAGCTCAATGGAAGGTGTCACATGACACCACTTGAAGCATTTATAGGACACAACAATTCTAATATCAGATGAACATGAGGTCCGGGGAATGTTAACGCACTTGGATGAACTAAGCTGGTGAAGAATGAGCTTTAAACCTGAGAAGGGACGACATCAGAGGTTTTTATTCATGGTTTCAAAGAAGCCCTTCTTATGATGCCTCAATAAAAGATTCAAAGGCATTCCCACAATAGAACTGGTAGAAAGAACTGCAGATCATTGCACTGGGCAAATCCATAGGTGCTCGGCCTCCCTCAGCAAACGTCGAAGGGTATGAATTCTAATTGGTCCTGTTGCGTGCTGGTTATATTATAGGACTGATGCATCTCTTACGTTGATCCCTGCCAGTTTTATGCCTAATTCTTCGATTCCAGTGTCTAATATGCTATCATTTATTTTCCTATATTCTTTTATCCATAACCAATGTACCTACTTTAGGTGCTTTTGAAACTAGTCTTTCAGCTCTTTCATTGCCACGTACCCCTGCATGACGAGGTCAATAGATCCAAACGTTCTTGGAGATTCGAGGCTTTAATGGATGCAGCCATCCATTTTGGATCTTCCGAAGTATGAACTCAGTGAAACAATATAAAGCCGCAGTAGTTGCCTGCTGGAAGTTATCATGTAAGCTCCGCTTTGCTCAGCGAGAAGCGGCATCCTAATTTCTCACCACGGACAACAGATCAATCAGTGAACACAATAGCATCATCATCATCCTCGGCATTTCTAGCTCTGCTTTCCTATTGCTCCAAGCTCTGCATTCTCTGCCAATCTGCCATTGCTGATGATCTAAACTGACTTACTAAACTCTACCCCCTTGAATATGTTTTCAACTGTGGTCACCTGTCAAATAATTCACAGCCTGAGCCATTCATGACATCTTTATTCTTGCTCCGTTGATGTGAGCTATGTTCCTAGGAAGGTGGTTACTTTTGTTTGTACTCGCATATTAGGCTTTAATCTGAGCCATCGCATATCTGTATATACAATTCAAGCATGTACTCCATCGTCACAATGGGGGTATCTCACGTACTAAACGCGTACTTTCATTTTAATGCATTTCAGTCGTTCACATTGCGATACTGACAGCGTTAGGATTCCAAGGCCATACTCGGCTACTGAAAGCCCGAGAAAAAGTCAAGCGTGGATGTGCAGCCGTATTGTCTTCGGGCATTGTGTCGGTCATGCAACAGAACTTTTCTTGTCCGCATTGGCTTGATCAGCCATATGCGCACCCACTTAACATCATAGAACGAACTGTATTACGAGAGCTCATCGAATACGCAGCAACTGTTTGTAGGGCTGCTTGCATTAAAGAAATCAGTGATCAACATCGTGGGCTATCATACGAAAGTAACTGTTTTTAAAACGAAAGTACTTTAGCTTGTCGCCTTTTCAATTTTCTGCCCAGATCTGGGAGATCTGCTTTAAATAAGCTGTTACTCAAGAAGCACCGTAGCACACACTTTGTTATGATCGATCTTGGAGTAAATTTCTTGTTTACCTTGGAAACCCTTAAATACATCGTACGCAAATGTACCAGCGTTACCTGATTATACTTTCATTGATCTTATAGGGTATCAATGAGGAAGTGTGCATTTTCAAAGCGGTTCGTTAATTGTCTCGCCTCAAGTAATTTGCCATATTCGATAGCAGTGTAAAATCCTTACCAAGTTTAGAAGTGGCGGTAGCCAGTCTTCTGGAACGTCAGCATTCTGTATGCTAATGTTAAAATCCCTACATTCATAATGCCTGTGTCGT
The DNA here is from genome assembly GCA_024509875.1 of Oreohelix idahoensis. Classification (NCBI taxonomy): domain Eukaryota; kingdom Metazoa; phylum Mollusca; class Gastropoda; order Stylommatophora; family Oreohelicidae; genus Oreohelix; species Oreohelix idahoensis. Next base: position 385,461 of record JAMPIV010005280.1, on the reverse strand, counting down.
CCAGTTGTATTATATGTTGGTACTGTACACCATCAGCTGTTGAGGCTACTCTCAAAGCTGAAGGAGGTAATCTGAACACACAGACTAATAGACGGGGATTTGACCCCGGTGACATCCGCTGGCGGCCCAAGGCATCAAACAAGGAATGCAGAGACGTGGTAAATCAGGAAATTAGAAAAGGAGATGATGCAAAAAGTGGCGCAGCAAGCTTAACAAGGCCAATGAACTACATGGAAAGGAGCCTGTAAAGGTCCACAACATGGAATGACATATGGAATCCCTTAGCTTTATTTTCAATGTATGACCTCTCGCCGTCGTCCGCAAAGCTTGTGAGACGAGGAAAGTCTGATGATGCTTAGTGCCCCCTGTGCCATGAGATGCAGATCTATCTACCCTCAGCTTGCAAGGTGTCATTAGGGCCGAGGCGATACACATGGCACTACAACAGAGTACTAAATGAACAGGTTGCTTCAACAGACCTGGCAAAGATGAAGGCGAACAGCAAAGTTAGACCGAGTACCGCAAATACACATTTTCTGAGAGCAGGAACGTACATCTCAGACCTAGTAAACCAAGTAGCAGTTTATCCTCTTCTTTAGACTGTGCAAATGACTGGGAAATGGCAATAGGTGTACCTGGGCGAGGAACATATCCAGAAAGTATCAGAAGACGGCCTGATATAGTGCTACATTCCTCATCATCTCACCAGATTAAAATGATCGAGCTGACCGTGTTATTTGAATTCAGACTGGACGAGCAACACTCGCTCAAAGTGGCAAAGTAAAATGAGCTGGTCAAGGACACTGCAAGGGTCATGGCTTGAGGTACGTGCAAAAAGTTTAGTGGCTGTCAAAAATTGAAAATGTTGGGTTTTGGACAGTCAAGAACACGGGCACTTAAGAAATTCAGTGAAACTGCAAAAATGGCATCGTGCTGGCTGTGGAACAACCGCAACTCGTTATGGAATTCAGGACTAACTTACTTTCACAACTGCCTCCAGCTGACAGAAAAAAACAGGAGTGTTAAAAGCTGCAACTAAGGTGGAGTGTGTTAAATTCTCTGCTCAAGACAACAGGAGGCTGACACTTGGGAGTCATGACCCAAGTGGACCTGTCAATAAAGGAGATTAAAATGGCCGAAACTTCTGATGATCAGATTGCATCCTGTTGTATCGCTTTGTATAGAGTTTCCTATCATAGCTACTTTTCATGCTTTGGGTATTTTGCCTAAGCTCCAGATTAGTTTATACTGTGAATTTATTATGGTTTTATTTGGATACCGTCTTAAGGATTTCATAGCTAAGAATGTCATGCCCTGAGGAAGTATTTGATTTTTCTTTAATTACTTTAGCTACTTCCACTGTTACATCCGCATCTAGGAAGTGTGTTTCATGTATCTGGTCTGGTATTTCATATATAAGATTCTTCATGTCTTTCTCTTCTCTCGTTCTCTTCATGTTCATGTGGCACTTGACTGTAGAAATTGTGGTGAAATTACCGTGATACAACGTTAAAATATCTCAAATTATAAAGATAACGGGTAAGATAACATGTAGGGATAAAAATATACGTAAGATACGCCGTGACTTCTTCACCTACGCCCGCGGTTCCTACCGCCATTCAAACTAACTAGTTAGACATGCAGACAAACGGTTTACCCTTTTGACGGGAGGGAAACGGAGATAAAAAAGGAAAAATATGACTGAACACGTGTTTGAACGTAAAAGGCAAAAAGACGCAAGTCGTAGTTTAAGAAAAAAAAATTCACGCCACTAGTTGACACAATGTAAGAAATTGGTAGAAAAACAACCTTAGCTCTTGTTAGAAACAGTCGTATCTTGGACGTTTTTACGGTACTTGGTTGTTTTGTTTGAATTCAGCGGCAAACGCCGTGGAGAAGGTTCGAAAACAGATTTCAAAAACTAACCTTGAGAAAAGTAGGTTTTTCTTTAATAATAAAGTTATGAAAATAAAACCTAGCTAGTTTGATAGCCCATCTTGAGCAGAGAAATAATATACTTTTAATTATACAGACGGACAGATAACACGGAAGATATTGACGAAAGACTGTATTGTTCACATCAGACTGGCGAACAGTTTTCTGTGCATACTTCACAAAAGTTACGTTTTGGTGTCCTTGAGCCCTAAAAAATGCAAAATCAAACTGCAATGAACTAGAGGGGCAAAGTCGAGAGATAGTGGCTAAAAATAACTTAGGGGCAGGTGTTACGGTAGTTTAATTGGCATTGTCTGCTAGAGGTTAGCAGCATGCGATTTTAGGGGTTACAACGTTTAATGTAATGTAAAATATTCTTAGCCTATTGAACGCTGTGACGTTTCAGCGTTGGTAGTCCCGCACCGTGACCAAGAGACGGGACCCTTTCTTGAATGACCGTCGAACTGAGAAGACGTGTCCTTGTAGTCTTATAGTGTCGGGAATGGAGTGCCACACAGTTATATTGTATTTTATTATGGACATGGGTCAGTCCACTGTTATGATGAAGAAAGATGAATGTTACAGGTTAGTAATTGACTAAACCTAGTCGAGATGAATTAACAGTCCGTTTTTTAGTTATATTAGTGCCAGACGCATAATCTCATTGTCGGTCGTTGGGATCACCAACCACGCGTGCATATAGTTATGTCGTTCTGCCTACAGTAATTCAGATTTACGGTACAAAGGACTGATATGCAAAGATAGCTGATTCAATATAGGATTCTAATTGATATATGTGATGTATTCATGATCAACGTATGATGTCTGAAATGTGTAATAAATTGTTTGGACTCAAAAGGGACTTATCACATTCATTGAGGTTGACTAGTTCTAACAGTTGTGATAGTCACAAGATTATAAACCCATCTTCGCGTAATACACCATCAAGCACGATGCAGAAATAAAATGAATGAATTGATGTACTGGCCAATGGAAGTGGAAGCTTCCTTCATTCAATAAAAATCTTCAACGGTCACATTGTGTCTATTGGCTGTCAGAACCCACACACAGTACTAAGTCCATTTCGTCTGTACGGGCATGTCTATTCTATTTTTCGTATATATATGTTATCTCTGTTTTCACCGTTTGTGTTGTTCCTAATTCGTGGGAATGGTTAAGCGGCGAATTGAAATCAATTCTATGGCTCTCTGGATGCCACGAACTGATTTTAATTGTTCTTAAGGCCGTTAGTTAATTGCATTTAACGAAGGACCCATCGACGACTTTCCGGTGATTTTGTCCGTTCGAATTTGCAATTAATTGACCGTACATGTTAGGTGTCTAGTCTAGTTATAGCTGGGGTATTCTAGTGTATTTAGTTCAAATTTTTTATTCATTTCTGCAATTATGTTGGTAATCTATCGTGTTTTTCTGATCTGACTATCATTTCGTTTATAGATTTGTATAACCGTTAATGAGTCCATGTATACGTCACTAATTTTTGTGTACGCAGATTAATTTTCTATTCAGTTCACTCTTTGATCTCTCACTTCCGGTTTATTCTACTTAGTTATAAATGCATTCTTATTGTGAAAATGTCTTTGTCGTATTGTAATACTGTTCTGTAATCCTTGGTTAACAAATTGTGTTGTTTGTCTTCATCTCATCCATTTATAATATAATAATAATACTATAATTTATTCATTAATGAGAGTGTAGATGAATATGATTAAATTTTTATGAATTTTAAGGATGAATTAGGGACTTTGCACCAATTTGCAGTGGTGGTCCAAGAAATGGGCAATGCACTTTATAGCTCATGATTAAGGCATAATATAATATAATAATATATATATATTGATAAAATAATTTGACTTCATAGTCTGCCCTGCATATAAGATACACAGTGTATATTATTTAGTACACTTTCTCAGTACTACAGTGTGGACTTAGTAACTATTAAAGATTAAATAACCTAATTATTTAGGGATAATATCCATAATTATTGAATACTAATATTAAGTGCATGATATAATTTCAGCATCTTAAATAAATAAATATCATAATCATTTATGATAGATATTAGTGGGTACATATAATATTTTTACAAAATATTATAGATTTTGTGGAACTTACAAATAACAGTACAGGAATATTGCAATTTCTTATATTGATTATTCATACGTTGAGTAATTACAAATATCTACATAGATTCTATTGGTGATTACTAGACATTAGTGATTGAATACTTAAATAAATTAACGTCAAGAATGCTTACCTTGGATCATTTCATTAAAATTGGAAAAGATTGTAATAAAAAGGGAGATGCACTCCTGGAATTTGCGGAACAACAACTTGCGAAACATAAGGCAGAAGAGGTGGAAAAGAAAGCTATTGCTAAGGCAGAGATGGAAGAACTTGAAAGAAAAGAGGCGGAAAAGAAAGCGATTGCTAAGGCAGAGATGGAAGAACTTGAAAGAAAAGAGGCGGAAAAGAAAGCTATTGCTAAGGCAGAGAAAGAAGAATTAAGACAAGAAGAAGAAAGAAAAGTGGCAAGAGATGAAATCCTACGGATTGAAGAAGAGAATAAATTGAAACGACAGGAAATCGTACTGCAGCAAGAAATGGAATTGCAACGGCTTAAATTGGAAACAGCAAAACTTCAGTCGCAAGGTGCTGCAGCAAGCCAAAATGATAATGCTCAATCTGGATCCTCATCCAACCGACTTAAGGGCAATTATTACTTTAAGCTACCGCCGTTCAAGTTACACGTGGATGATTTATCATCATGGCTATCGCGCTTTGAGGATATATGCAAGGTCAATAACCTTGACAGAACTGCATGGGCACTTAAACTCAAGGAATTTCTGGATGGCGAACCTGCAAGTGCAGCACAAAACATTGATCCGACATTAGCCACAGACTATGAGGCCATTAAGACTTTGTTATTGGGTCGGTTCCACTTGAACGAAGAGGCATGTAGATTACGTTTCAAAAGTTTGTTGCCAGATAATAATAAGGACTTTACAGGTTTTATTGCTAACATACGCAATACTTTTAACAGATGGGTTGAACTGGCAGGTGTCAACAAATCTTACGACAAGTTAGTTGATTTGTTATTAAGGGATAAAGTGTTATCTTCTGTCAGCCCACCGTTCTTTGCCTATCTGCAAGAACGTAAACCAGATACTATTGATGAGTTGGAAAAAATTTCATTAAATTACTGCACTGCGCATCCGAATGCGAACATTTCTAGCTCATTGATAAGAGAACCTCTTCCTGTAGCCTCCAATATGGCTTATCACAGTAATAACAAACCAAGAACACACAGTGTAGACAGAAGTAGGTTCAAAGGAAACTATGACATTATTTTTCATAAGGGACGTAATAGTTTTAACAATGACTTTAATAGAGGAAGACCACAAAATAGAAATTATTCACCTCAGTCCAGATACAACAATAATCCACGTAACTCAAGTTATAATCGGTCATATAACTATAATAATGGTAACAATTGGAACAACAACAATAATTATAGCTCGAAACATCGAGATAACAGTTACAATAGGGGACAACGGGATAATTCAAATGATTATTCTCGTCATCGTTCTCATTCTCGTAGATCGACAAATAATAATCATAATACAGGGGCAGCCGTTACTAATGCTACAACCCCTGGGGTTCAGAGTTCACCTACTAATAACAGAATACAGTCTTCGTCTACGTGTTATGCAATGAATTATAATGTGGCAAATAGTTGCCCAGAATGTAATCTTATATTTCAGAAGGCAAAATAGACGGTTCTGAACTGCGGACACATTCTCCCAGAAGTCAGTCTGGCAGTCAATGACGGAACAGGCTCGCTGATTTTCAACAGAGGAAAGGTTAACGGAGCCATCGTCTCAGTTTTAAGAGATTCTGGATCGACAACGATCGGAATCCGTCAGTCACTTGTTCATCCTAGTTGTGCAACTGGAGAACATGTCAGGTGCATGACTTTTGGCGGAACAATAGAATGTTATCCAACTGCTATTATACATATTAATACACCTTTTTTCACAGGCAACGTTAAAGCATGCATGTTAAGGAACCCAATTGCCGACCTTATGGTGGGATGCATACATGGAAGTAAGGATTGCACACCAGAAGAGATTATTGAATGGGAAAAACATAATCTATGCATCGGAAATGCAGTGATAACCAGAGCACAGACAAATCTATTAGAGACTATGGACACTGAAAAAAGAGAAACAGACAAACATGAAAATATTGAGGTTCATTCTTCGATTGACCGAGCATCCTTTGCTGCAAAACAGAAGGAAGACAGATCATTAAAAAATAAATTTTTTTGCACTGGTCAACAAAGTTGACAATCTTGCTATGAACAATAATAATCATTGGTTTATTATTAAAAATGACATATTATTAAGATGTTTTATGGATAAAACTCAAGTAAGACAACAGGTCATGGTACCTTTTTCTTTTAGACGGTACATACTTCAACACGCACATGATTCTAAGTGCGCAGGTCACATGGGATATACTCGGACACGTTCTCGAGTATTATCTTCTTTTTTTGGCCGGGAGTATCACGAGATATTTCACAGTACGTACGCTCCTGTACAATATGCCAGGAAGTGAAAGCACGAGGAGCCTTTCACACGGCGCCTATTCAGGCTTGTGACATATCTGTGAGACCCTTTGAAAAGATGGCCATTGATATTATTGGCCCACTTTTACCATCAGCCAGAGGACATAGATTTGTACTCACTTGCATCGATTTATGCACACGATGGCCAGAAGCCATCCCATTGAAAACCACCACCACCACAGATGTAGCTGATGCACTACACCTGATCTTCTCTAGAGTAGGTTTTTTTGGAAGCTTTTATCAGATCATGGATCTCAATTTATATCTGAGACTATGGCAGAAGTAATGAAGACCTGGAATATATATAGAAATCTCAGCAGCATTTATCACCCAATGAGTAATGGTGCAGTAGAAAGACTTAACCGCACACTCAAACAAATGTTACATAAAGTTACAGTTAACCATCCACAGGACTAGAACAGAGTACTCCCAGCCGTGTTATTCGCTTATCGAGAGGTGCCACATGAACAAACTGGCTTCTCTCCATTTCAATTAGTCTTTGGCGCTCCACCAAGAGGTCCTATGGGACTAATAAAAGACTTATTGATTGACTCCGAGATGACTCAGGATACCCAGTCATCCTATGAGTATGTAATTAATCTCCGGAATAACATTATTGATGCCTGCAAAACGGCAACAGCTTCATCTGAGGCTGCTAAAGCGAAAGCTAGAACTTTCCAAAACAGTAGTAGACGATTACGTCAATTATTTCCAGGAGATCAAGCTTATGTGTTATTGCCACATAACGATAATAAACTACTCATCTCGTGGAATGGTCCATACCAGGTTATCAATAAGATTTGTGATGTTGATTATGTCCTGGACATTAAGGGACATCACAAAATATTTCAGATAAATATGCTCAAACAATTTCATACTCGTCCTGAACATCTACAAGCTATTTTTCATGAACTAGATGACACTTTCGTACCTACATGTCACTATTCTAATTTGTCTGTTATCCAGGAAGAAGAATCTTCTTTTCCTGAGGTACAGTTGGCATTACCTGTACCTGTAGTACAACCTACTGAATCTTGGCGGGACGTAACCATTTCTTCGTCGGTTACACCGCAACGGCATCAACAGATTGCTGAACTTCTACAATCTTATCCAGATGTGTTGACCGACGTTCCAGGTCGCACATCAGTCATTAGTCATGACATCACTCTTAACGATGATACTCCAATTCGGGTACATCCATATTCTGTTCCTCTACACTTTCTTACTAAAACTACTAAGGAACTTGAACAGATGTTATCTTTAGGAATTATCGAAACTAGTAATTCCCCATTTTCTTCTCCATTAGTTATTGTCCGAAAGAAGGACAATAACATTAGACTATGCGTCGACTATAGAAAATTAAATGCACAAACTATAGTTGATAGCGAACCACATCCACTTCTCGACGACTTACTGCCACGTCTATCTACCGCAACTATATTCACTAAGATAGACTTAACTAAAGGTTATTGGCAGATACCACTAACCGAAAAAGCTAAATACTACACAGCGTTTTCCACTCCGCAAGGTCTATACCAGTGGAATGTTATGCCTTTTGGGCTTGTTAACGCTCCAGCTGCCTTTGTTCGCATGATGCGACAGATTTTTTCAGGTAGACCAGACATCATTACATATATAGACGACATATGCTTATTTAGTTCATCATTTGAGGAACATTTTTCGGGTCTTAAATACGTTTTGGACACATTAAGAATGAATAATTTAACTGCTAAACCCACAAAATTACAAGTAGCGTTTCATGAAATAACTTTTTTGGGACACATCATTGGAGCAGGATATATCCAAACACTACCTAGTACGGTTTCTAAAATTTTAAACGTTTCCGTTCCTCAAACGAAGAAACAGGTTAGAAGCTTGTTAGGTCTAGTCCAATATTACAGCAGATTCGTACCTAACTTGTCATCTATCACGGCTGTTTTATCATCTTTATTAAAAAAGGACATGCCAGTGAAGGTGACATGGACTGGTGAGTGTAATAAGATATTCCTTAATATTATTGATATTTTTTCACACCCACCGATTTTGAGACTACCTGATGCTTCCAAAAAGTTTATTCTCCGCACAGATGCGAGTAATTACGGAATTGGCGCATGTTTGCTCCAATATCATGACAACGTCCTCCATCCCACAATGTACGTCTCACGAAAACTTAAGCCACCTGAAATCAAGTACTCCACAGTTGACCGGGAGTTATTATCTGTCATCTGGTCGATCACCAAACTCGAACAATTTCTATTAGGAGCTCCTTTTGTGGTGCAGACTGATCAGAAAGCGGTGGCATCACTACGTCGTGCAAATCACAAGAGCCCGAAGCTGACAAGATACGCTATTCTGCTTCAGCCGTTTGATTTCTCCATCGAGTACATTACAGGATCAGAGAACGTCTTGGCAGATACTCTCTCTAGAAACCCTTCTGATGTCGAGTCATGAACAGTAATAACGTCGCAGAAACTTACCCAAAAGACATAGCACTATCGTTGCTTTTCGACATAGAAAGGAACCATTGCCTACAATACACGTATCTGCTCACTAAAGACATGCGTTATTCAAAATGAACGAAATCAAGTGACACTATGTTCGTATTTACGCCGGGACTTTGCTTGGTGCCCATTCATGATAAAACTATTTGAAACAATTTCGTGAATCAAGTGAAAATAATTGAAATTCTATCGAACTAATTCAGTATGTGACATGAACTATTGTTAAGAACGTCGATACTTATGAATTGGAACACTTAAACATTTTTTCTAAATTGGAATTCACAAGGATCAAGCCTACGGATGGATCATCATATCCAACGTTAAATAATTTTAATTAAGTCGTTGAAATAATGTAAATTAAAATGAAACGTGAGATAAATATGAAAAAAATGAAATGAAATTTGGAAAAAAATGAAAGAAAGAAGAAAGAAAACAAAAACTCACATGATTCTTAGATAATATTATTGGATGTAACTATTATATTATATAGTTAATCATTATGTTGACACATTACATACTACTTTATTATTTAATTAGTTAATTTAGATAGGTATTAACAACTTAACACTAAACTTAATTAATGTCCAACACACATAACTAAGTTAAATTTATACATTATTTTCTTTCACTACTTTATTTCTCATTTATTTATTTCTCTCTTTAACATCTTCTTTCATTTTTCTTGCATTAGATTTTCAACAACTTTATTCTTATTACACACTCAGTATAATTAATTAGTTTAATTTTAATTCTTTAGATTAGTCTGACGTGACATTTCATTGCGACATATTTTAAGTTAATTAATTAATTAGATATCAACATTAGACATTCTCTTTTAGTTCATATAAAATTTATGTATAACATTTATGTATAATATGATCATTAATATATTAGATGACTGTTAGTTAGTCGACATGACCACGACACTGTTCTAGACAGAACATCGTAGGCCATATGTCGCATTTTTGTTAAATTTTTGATATTATTCATTCAGATAGGTTTAAAAAAAAAAAAATCTATCGAATAGATTTTTTTTCCCCGGTGGACAGGGAATTGTTACGGTAGTTTAATTGGCATTGTCTGCTAGAGGTTAGCAGCATGCGATTTTAGGGGTTACAACGTTTAATGTAATGTAAAAGATTCTTAGCCTATTGAACGCTGTGACGTTTCAGCGTTGGTAGTCACGCACCGTGACCAAGAGACGGGACCCTTTCTTGAATGACCGTCGAACTGAGAAGACGTGTCCTTGTAGTCTTATAGAGTCGGGCATGGAGTGCCACACAGTTATATTGTATTTTATTATGGACATGGGTCAGTCCACTGTTATGATGAAGAAAGATGAATGTTACAGGTTAGTAATTGACTAAACCTAGTCGAGATGAATTAACAGTCCGTTTTTTAGTTATATTAGTGCCAGACGCATAATCTCATTGTCGGTCGTTGGGATCACCAACCACGCGTGCATATAGTTATGTCGTTCTGCCTACAGTAATTCAGATTTACGGGACAAAGGACTGATATGCAAAGATAGCTGATTCAATATAGGATTCTAATTGATATATGTGATGTATTCATGATCAACGTATGATGTCTGAAATGTGTAATAAATTGTTTGGACTCAAAAGGGACTTATCACATTCATTGAGGTTGACTAGTTCTAACAGTTGTGATAGTCACAAGATTATAAACCCATCTTCGCGTAATACACCAACAAGCACGATGCAGAAATAAAATGAATGAATTGATGTACTGGCCAATGGAAGTGGAAGCTTCCTTCATTCAATAAAAATTTTCAACGGTCACACATTTACACAGAGGAGGTTTTGCAACAGTGGTGACATTATATATATAAGAAGAGAAAGAACCCCCTCCTCGTAACAGCAGGTTTGTGCAGTTTTTACATGTAGTTAGTCCAAAAAACAAGTGTAATTTTGGGAAAAGATAAAATGTGACCGACGTACATTTGAAAAATTGAGATGTACTTTTGACTTTATTTTCAAAATTTAAATTGAAAAGCTTAGTCTTCCGATCTGATTGGCCAACGCATTTTTATATTAGCAAGAAAGAGACGCACATGTGTGCCATTTTAAAGAAGACTGTCCAGTAACACAGTTCTTGACTGCTAGTGGTGTTTTCCAGGAAATAATAAATAAAATTCAGTGGGACGCCATACTCTAGCCAGCAGCTCAGCTGAGTTTTGCTAGTCCTAAGTAACTGTGTTCTCAATTCTGAATTGTGGTAAGGCCAAAAAGTATTTATCTTGTTTATTTAATATTTTGAGTGATTGATACTGCCATATCATGAAAAATGATTACGACAAGTGAGTGCTTGCTCTAGGTCCCCCGCCACCGTCCAGGGCCTAGAGACAAACTAATAATAAATGAAAACCTATCCAAGACTATGGAAGGAGGATCGATTATTGACATCAGTGGGAACATATCACCCACCTTATTTAATAGAAGAGGAAACTATTGAACATATTTCGGATGCAATGCAGTCCTGGGGAACTTGTACAAATTGATAACAACTGGGTGAGATGTGTTGAGTTGGTCAGATAGATCTGAACCAATCTGTGTAATGTTGTTTTGTGGTGTGTGTGTAAGAGTGGCGCAGTGAATAGAGTACTGAAACATGGCACAACCTTTGTTTCAGAATTGTGAGTTTCTGATCTGGAACTACGATTGTGCCAGATAATCTTGTAGAAGTACAAGAGCAGTGTCGGTGCAGCCTAACATTTTACTCCAGCTAATGAGAGGAGTGGGCCACAAGAATTCTGTACTACGTCATTACAGGCCAGTAAACTGCAACCTGGCCTGCTGGAGATTCATTAACAACTCCCACCATCAATAGAGAAATAAAGATTGTATAGATACATTAAGATCAGTCCCTATGTTAAGGACTATGAACTGTACACACATAGATTGAGCATGATGACGCCACCCCAACTAACCACCCAGTGCTAGTGTTCCCAGGACTTTGTAGATACCATTAATATTAATCATTGTAATAATAGACCTATGTACAAAAGTTATATTTGATTATGCAATATATATATATATATATATATATATATATATATGCATTTCATTGATAAATACCTATCATTTCATAAGTTCTGACCAAAAGAAACATTTGGTTCAGAACTAATAAATTTAAAAGATTTTAAATTTAAACTTAAACAGCCAGTGTTAGTTCAGTGTATTGTAGAGATTATTATTATTATTAGACTTATTATTTACATGTGTGTGTCAGTGTATTTTATTACCTACACATTACATTTCAGTACCCTAGACTTTTAACGTAGCTAACACTCATTATAGCAGAATAGGTCTGTTTGAGGTCGTAAAGTGGTAGCAGAAAGGCCTCCTGTAACTCCCATAAACTTGTATCTCAGGAGCCTTCACAGCTGACCTCATACAGTACACTAGGTAACATATCAACCATACAATAACATCAAAAACCACTACAAATATTGGGGGGCTCGTCCGGGATTAAGTTATTAAAGATATTAGGATCTCCTGGTCTGGGAATTAAACTAGTGGGGGCATAAGGGAATAAATTTAAAAGTGTCCCTTAAATAAAAAGTGGAAAATAAAAGTTGATGAATCTTCACAGCCAGTGGTAATTAATTAATTAATTAAAATATATTACCTTGATAATTACACCTTGTTGTTTACCTTGGTAATTATATACTTAGAATTACCTTAGTCATTGTTAAATTTTGTGTTAGAGTATGGCAGATCTAGCAAAATTTAGATCTGCTGCTGTGCTGACGGCGAAGGAGATGAACATGGAGGGTCAAGTTTTAATTCAGTATGTAACTTCAGAATGTGACAAGTATATTGAAAGGGAAGATAGGAGGTTAGCTGAAGAGAAGAGGTTACAAATTGAGGCTGATAAAGAACTTAAGAAGCTGCAGATTGAGGCTGACAGGGAGGCTAAGGCATTGGAGGCAGAAGATAAAAGATTGACTGCCGAAAGGGAAGCAGAAGATAAGAGATTGACTGCCGAAAGGGAAGCAGAAGATAGAAGATTACAAAGGGAGCACGAATTACGACTAAGGGAGCTGGAATTACAAGGCCATGCTCCTGAAAATGGTGCCAGCTCTTTTGCCTCAGATGCTACGCCTAGTCAGGGAGCCTCAACCTCAGCTATGGGGTTTCATTTAGACCATTTTAGTGAGAAAGACGATGACATCGAGGGGTACCTCAGTTTTTGTTTTTTTTTTCCGTACGCCCGCTAATACTCGAGGCGAAATCTCAGGTTATTATTTTTTAATGTCTAACCTGACATTGATTTTTACGTGAGTATCCTATTTTCTTGTACAGAGACAAGTGTCCCTCGCCATTCAGGCATATACTCGCCGTTTTCGGAGGTACCCATTAGAGCAGGGTCGGCTCAGGAGCCGCCAGTCCCTGGTCGACGACACTCCTTCAAATGTTCTCGCCAGGTCTCTAGTTAATCCTGTGCAAATCCCGGTCGACGAAAAATCCTCAAATGCCGTCGCCCGGGTTTGATCCTGAATCACCCGGTCACCAGAGCGGTGTTGTAACCACTACGCTAGCGCGGCTCCTGGTACCTCAGTAGATTCGAACTATTAGCTACTACGTATGGGTTAGAGAGAGAGAGGTGGAGTCTTAAGTTATCCCAGGGACTGAGAGGTACTTCTTATGAAGTTTTTGCTAAGATGCATAGAGACGACCAAGACAATTATGACATGCTAAAGCAGGCTTTGTTATTGAGATATGAAAAGAATGGTGAATTTTACCGTAAGAAGTTTAGAAATGCCAAACTGTTGTCTGGGGAGACATACCACCAATTCTCTGCCAGACTGGAAACCTATTTGGAGAAATGGACTGCTCTGGGGAAGACCCAAGATCTTAAAGAGATGATCATGATAGAGTAATTAAGAGAGTCCATGGCTCCAGACCTGAGAAAATGTCTCATGGAACAAGGTGCAGAGAGATTGGGGGAGGTTTTAAATGTCGCTGAGAGGTATCAGGCAGCCCAGGCAGAGGTAAGTGGCACTAAAAAGAAGCACATAGAAAATTTTAAAGCTCCACAGCAATTTAGTAAATTTGATACGAGAGAACAAGGTAATAAAGGCAGGACAAACTTTGATAGGCCTCGAAATGATTATCGTGATAGAAACTCACAGTTCAATGACCAAAAATATAACGAAAGAAACACGTTTAACCAAGGAAAGAGATGGTGCAAATGGTGTAAGAAAGACAACCATAACACCGAATTTTGTAAAAGGAAACCTTCAAACATTGCTGCAATGAAGTCGGGGTAACAAAGATTAAAGGTTAATCCTAATGGACAGCAGGAACCTTATCACCCCCCAGTTTGTGAGGATGTTATTTGTAATGGGGTCACCATAAGGTGCCTATATGATACAGGTTTGGATTATGATTCAGTTGTGAAGTCTAGCCTAGTGGACCCAAGTCAGTATACCACAGAAACAGTGGAAATACAAGGGGCGACTAAGGACATACCACTCATGACACTTCCCATCGCAAGGATAACGGTGAAAACTCGCTATGTGGAAGGAGAAATCAGAGCAGCAGTGATAGATGAACCGATCTACCCTCTAATATTGGGGTGTAGATACGTCTTCTTGGGGAATCCTGAGAGACCTGTGATCATGGCGACAGTGCAGACCAGGTCACATAAAAAGGAGGAAGAAGATGAACCTATAAATGCTCATCCAGAGGAGATGAGGAAGGCGCAGGCTGAGGATAGGACACTCAAGCCATGTTTCAAAAAATATCCCAAATGCCACACACCTCTAAGCAAGGGAGAGTACTTTATGAAGAACAAATTGATCTACAGGAAGGCCGGAACTGGAACAAATGGTCACAACCAGCTGGTTCTTCCCACTTCATATAGGGAAAAAGTGATGGAACTAGGGCATGCGATTCCCTTCAGTGGTCACATGGGGATCAGCGCCACAGGACAGCGTATAGCTTGTCATTACTTCTGGCCAGGGATAACGGAGGATATAAAAAGATATGTCAAATCCTGTCCAGAATGTCAAAGGGTAGCTCCAAAGCATTGGACTGCTCCTGCAACTCTAGGGGAAATGCCCATAGTGGGAACACCTTTTGAGAGGGTTGCAGTGGATATTGTGGAACCTCTCACTCGGACCAAGAGGAGGAACAGTTACATCCTTACTCTGGTGGACACTTGTTCTATGTGGGGAGAGGCGGTAGCCCTGCCATCAATTGCTTCGAAACATGTAGCAGAGGCATTACTTACTATATTCACAAGATTAGGATTCCCGCACCAAATCTTGACTGAAAATGGCTCACAGTTCAAGGGGAAACTAACGGAAGAAGTTTTTAAGCTATTTCAAGCCAGACATTTTCATTGTAGTCCGTACCATCCACAAGGGAACGGCCAAGTAGAGAGGTTCAACGGGACTCTCATTTCTATCCTGAGGAAGCTGGCACATGAAAAACCGGATATGTGGGATCAATTTCTGCCCGCCGCGTTGTTTGCGTATCGGGAGGTACCACATAGTTCAACCGGGATGGCTCCCGCAACCCTGCTATTTGGGAGGCCAATAAAAGGTCCATTGGAAGCTTTATTAAGGACCTGGACAGATGAGAAAGCAGAAGAGACTGTTACCTCATCATATCAATATGTGACCGAGCTGACCACTCGTCTGAAAGCTGGATGGAAACTGGCAAATGATAATTTGAGACAAGTCAGGAAGAAACATGCAGCTTACTTTAATAGGAAGGCAAAGGACAGAGAATTAGCTGTGGGAGAGAAGGTGCTTCTTCTACTACCCGGAAGCCAGAATAAGTTGCAAATTGGATGGCGAGGTCCATATACGGTTCTAGAGAAGGTGTCTAGAACAAACTATAAAATTGACAAAAAGGGGAAGGAGAAAGTATATCATGTAAACCTTTTAAAGAAGTATCTGGACAGACCACTCCAGGAAAGCACCCCCTTACTGACCTTGGCTATCGCAACTCAAATGCAAAAGGAACCACTCACCTCACATGAATACCCATTACATCCTTGTGAAACAGCCGCACAGGTAAAAGTCAGTAAGCACCTGACTAAAAAATCAGAAGGAGAGAGTTCAACAGGTTCTGGAGGAACATACAGATGTATTAACAGATAAACCAGGACATACAAATATGCTACAGTATGACATGAAGCTGGTAGACTCAAACCCAATCTGTATGAGAGCCTATTCTATTCCGTTCGCGAAGGAGAAGGCATTGAAAGAGGAAATAGATTATTTGTTGAAAGAAGGGATTATTTCACACAGTGAATCTTCTTTTAGCTCCAGTGTAGTTTTGTTGAGGAAACCGTCTGGGGAACATAGACTGTGCATAGATTACAGGAAACTGAATGCTGTCACAGAAGGACAAGTGGATCCATTACCAGACACAAAACAGTTATTTGCCAGATTGAACAAGGCAAAATACTTTTCGAAGGTGGATCTTAGCAAAGGCTATTACCAGATTCCAGTGAAGCCTGAAGTTAGACCTTATTTAGCCTTTAGCACCTCGGAAGGACATTATGAATTCAACATGCTACCATTCGGACGGAAAAATGCTCCGAGTGTATTTTCTAGGATGATGCGCAAATTGTTGGATCCCTTGAATAATCCATGTATCACAAATTTCATGGATGATATTCTTGTCGCCACGGAAACATTTGAGGAACACATTAACTCTCTGAATATGTTACTTGATAGGCTTAGGGAAGCGAACTTAACTGCTAGACCAACAAAATGTTGTATTGGATGCAAAGAGTTGGAATTCTTGGGACATACTGTATATCAGGGTAACATGACCCCTGACCCCAAGAACTTGGAAAAACTGCAGAGAGCACCTAGACCACAAACAAAAAAAGACGTGCGATCATTCGTGTCGTTATGTGGGTTTTACCAAAAATATATCAAAAATTTTAACTCTATATGTGCTCCTCTGACTGATCTGACTCGCAAAGGAAATCCAGATAAAATTGTTTGGTCTGCGCAATGTGAATTAGCCTTTCAAGAGTTAAAGGAAAAACTCACTAGCAAGCCTATTCTCAAATTGCCCGATTTGACTCAGGACTTTGTGGTGAGAACAGATGCAAGTAATGTAGGCCTGGGGCGGCTCTGTTGCAAAGGTCCTCTTCACCCAATGGGGAACTGAACTCAGTCGCTTATGCAAGCCGCAAGTTGAACAAAGCGGAGCAGGGATATTCCACAAGCGAAAAAGAATGTTTAGCGTTAATCTGGGCAATAAAAAAGTTCCAAATCTATCTGTATGGTAGGACTTTTGTGGTCCAGACGGATCATCAGCCGCTCGTGTTCTTATCTCAGGCCAAGCATGAAAATGCAAGATTGTTGAGATGGTCTTTATTGTTGCAACCTTATCAGTTTATTATCGAATATATCCCGGGGTCACAGAATGTCGGTGCAGATTTCCTCAGTAGGCACCCCTGTGATCAAAATTAGAGTAGTTGGCAGGCGTGAGGAGTAATTTTATCTATGTGTATCACTGGTTTTGGAACTTGCATTAGTGCATGTTCTCAGGTGGGGAGATGTGTGGTGAAATTACCGTGATACAACGTTAAAATATCTCAAATTATAAAGATAACGGGTAAGATAACATGTAGGGATAAAAATATACGTAAGATATGCCGTGACTTCTTCACCTACGCCCGCGATTCCTACCGCCATTCAAACTAACTAGTTAGACATGCAGACAAACGGTTTACCCTTTTGACGGGAGGGAAACGGAGATATAAAAGGAAAAATATGACTGAACACGTGTTTGAACCTAAAAGGCAAAAAGACGCAAGTCGTAGTTTAAGAAAAAAAAATTCACGCCACTAGTTGACACAATGTAAGAAATTGGTAGAAAAAAAACCTTAGCTCTTGTTAGAAACAGTCGTATCTTGGACGTTTTTACGGTACTTGGTTGTTTTGTTTGAATTCAGCGGCAAACGCCGTGGAGAAGGTTCGAAAACAAATTTCAAAAACTAACCTTGAGAAAAGTAGGTTTTTCTTTAATAATAAAGTTAAGAAAATAAAACCTAGCTAGTTTGATAGCCCATCTTGAGCAGAGAAATAATATACTTTTAATTATACAGACGGACAGATAACACGGAAGATATTGACGAAAGACTGTATTGTTCACATCAGACTGGCGAACAGTTTTCTGTGCATACTTCACAAAAGTTACGTTTTGGTGTCCTTGAGCCCTAAAAAATGCAAAATCAAACTGCAATGAACTAGAGGGGCAAAGTCGGGAGATCGTGGCTAAAAATAACTTAGGGGCAGGTTTGTGCAGTTTTTACATGTAGTTAGTCCAAAAAACAAGTGTAATTTTGGGAAAAGATAAAATGTGACCGACGTACATTTGAAAAATTGAGATGTACTTTTGACTTTATTTTCAAAATTTAAATTGAAAAGCTTAGTCTTCCGATCTGATTGGCCAACGCATTTTTATATTAGCAAGAAAGAGACGCACATGTGTGCCATTTTAAAGAAGACTGTCCAGTAACACAGTTCTTGACTGCTAGTGGTGTTTTCCAGGAAATAATAAATAAAATTCAGTGGGACGCCATACTCTAGCTAGCAGCTCAGCTGAGTTTTGCTAGTCCTAAGTAACTGTGTTCTCAATTCTGAATTGTGGTAAGGCCAAAAAGTATTTATCTTGTTTATTTAATATTTTGAGTGATTGATACTGCCATATCATGAAAAATGATTACGACAAGTGAGTGCTTGCTCTAGGTCCCCCGCCACAGTCCAGGGCTTAGAGACAAACTAATAATAAATGAAAACCTATCCAAGACTATGGAAGGAGGATCGATTATTGCATCAGTGGGAACATATCACCCACCTTATTTAATAGAAGAGGAAACTATTGAACATATTTCGGACGCAATGCAGTCCTAGGGAACTTGTACAAATTGATAACAACTGGGTGAGATGTGTTGAGTTGATCAGATAGATCTGAACCAATCTTGTAATGTTGTTTTGTGGTGTGTGTGTAAGAGTAGCGCAGTGAATAGAGTACTGACACATGGCACAACCTTTGTTTCAGAATTGTGAGTTTCTGATCTGGCCCTACGATTGTGCCAGATAATCTTGTAGAAGTACAAGAGCAGTGTCGGTGCAGCCTAACATTTTACTCCAGCTAATGAGAGGAGTGGGCCACAAGAATTCTGTACTACGTCATTACAGGCCAGTAAACTGCAACCTGGCCTGCTGGAGATTCATTAACAACTCCCACCATCAATAGAGAAATAAAGATTGTATAGATACATTAAGATCAGTCCCTATGTTAAGGACTATGAACTGTACACACATAGATTGAGCATGATGACGCCACCCCAACTAACCACCCAGTGCTAGTGTTCCCAGGACTTTGTAGATACCATTAATATTAATCATTGTAATAATAGACCTATGTACAAAAGTTATATTTGATTATGCAATATATATATGCATTTCATTGATAAATACCTATCATTTCATAAGTTCTGACCAAAAGAAACATTTGGTTCAGAACTAATAAATTTTAAAAGATTTTAAATTTAAACTAAAACAGCCAGTGTTAGTTCAGTGTATTGTAGAGATTATTATTATTATTATTAGACTTATTATTTACATGTGTGTGTCAGTGTATTTTATTACCTACACATTACATTTCAGTACCCTAGACTTTTAACGTAGCTAACACTCATTATAGCAGAATAGGTCTGTTTGAGGTCGTAAAGTGGTAGCAGAAAGGCCTCCTGTAACTCCCATAAACTTTTATCTCAGGAGCCTTCACAGCTGACCTCATACAGTACACTAGGTAACATATCAACCATACAATAACATCAAAAACCACTACAGAAATATTGAGCAAGTGCATTAGCTTTTACTTTATATGTCTCAGCAATATAATTGCTGTTGTTATTGTTTTTTTAATTGGTCCCTTTGATTTGCCTTACGTTATTTTCCAGACTAAATTTGTGTGCTAGGTCTAAGTGATTTTCAGAATTCCTTCCAGTCAGATTCTTTGGCTTTGAATATAATTCTATTTGGCTCATTTCAGGTTATTCATTCTAAAGTAGTTATTTCAGTCTGTTTGGTTACTTCTATCTTTTTAAGGCTTTTTCACTCTTTCTTGAATTTCCTAGCAGCTTTTAGTACACCAAGCATCTGGTTCTTTGTTCCAATTAGTTTTTCTTATTTTATTATTGTTCTTTATTATTTGTAAGTGTTTTTGGTTTTATTTCTTCTTCGAACACTCAGACGTCCACTAATGTTTTCAAAGAAAGCAGTAGTCATTTTGAGGCTGTTTGAATCTCCGTAGAGCTTCTCCACGAATGGTACCACGTCAGCCATATGCGCTTTCATATGGTGGGCAACTTAGAAGCAAATGTTCAGCAGTCATTTTATCAGTGCCAAGGTTACACTGACTAGATTGTTGAATAGATGGTATCTCAAGCTGTTTTAGCCAGTGCGGAGTCTGAAGATTAGCACTTGCTCTCTTCTGTTGAACTGGTAGTATTTATTACACATAAGGAAGGATACCCGAGGCCTGTAAACCGTAAATTAATATGAAACAAATATAAAGGTATGTTATCAGGCACTCGCAGGAAATAAAGAAGTAGAACACCAGACAACAGAAAAACAACAGACATGAGTGGCTTACCCAGGATTTGAACACTGGACCTTCCGTGCGACAACCCCGCCTAGCCATGCAAGTGAATCACACTATCCTCCCTGCCATCTACGCATCATCAAAAAATGATGTTTCAATGGCAGGTCATCAGTGCGAACCACAATACACGACACCGGAAGTCCACCATGGGCAGTTCAGCCTATTAATGACACAATCACTTCTGTTGTTTCTCTATCCTGCAGTATAGGCCATGGCTAGGCGGGGTTGTCGCACGGAAGGTCCAGTGTTCAAATCCTGTTTAAGCCACTCATGTCTGTTGTTTTTCTGTTGTCTGGTGTTCTACTTCTTTATTTCCTGCGAGTGCCTGATAACATACCTTTTTATTTGTTTCATATTAATGAACTGGTAGTATGCATTATTTAGTGTGTGAGATTTTCATCTTTCTTTGCCAATTTGTCAGCCTCTTCTTTGCCGGTGATGTTACAATGAGTTGGGATCCATTGGATCACAACACTTTTGAATTGTTGACATATTTTGTGCAGCACTATTCTGAGGTCATCCAGGTCTGTATTATTTTGGCTTTTTAACGCTGCAATCACTGATTGTGCATCGGTAAAGAACGCTTGTCTCTATGTGCTTTCCTCTGTCATTATAACCCCTTCTGCAGTTTTGAGCCTCTGCTCTGGTTACTTGAGAATTGTCCTTTCGACACTGACAGCTTTTTTGTTTGTGCACCGGAAAGGTCAGAAAGACACCTCGATTTTCTGTTGCATTTTTGCTGATCCATTTGTGTATGCATGGGTCCAGGTGTTGCATGGATAATGTTTCTTTGTATTTTGTCGTTATAGATTTTCTCTCTGTTGCAGTCTGGCTCTTTTTTCTATCAATTCCTGGAATGTTGTCTATCATTTCAGAGAAACGATGTTGTCTCCAAACTGGAAGCTTGTGTGCAGTGTAGATGTGTTTAATAATAATAGTTGATGTTGCAATAGTTGATATTGCAACGACCTCGCTCTAATTGTCCGTTTAGAGTGTTAAGTCAGCGAATGGGGTACAAACACCTGTTTTAAAACTTATTAGAGAAAGTTTTGTTGTTGGAATGTACGCACGCTATATGCGCGTGGAAAAGTCAGAGAACTAACACATCAACTTGTTAAATACTCGTGGAAGACCCAAAGACGCAGCAATAGAGAATGCAGTCAGCGACATAGCTTGACTGCTTGCGTCCGGGTCAGCGAACCAGAGCTGATCAAGACCCTACTTCACCTCTACGTGGTGGTCCTATAAACAGGCTGCATCACTGCAGTCTGGCTGAGAGAGCAGGGATCGAAGAGGGAAGGCAAACTCGGTCCTATAAAATGCCGTGCTGAAGTCGGATGTGCCGGCCGAAAGGTACATATATCGCAGCTCCGCTGTAAACAGACACAACTTTTCAGGACGAACGAAGAAGAAGAAGAAGGCGGATGGACAGGATTAGGTGAATCAATAACATATATGATCACAAAATTTGGTTAAGTGGAGATGTCCAAACATCAGCATGGAGTATGTTTTATTGTACATAAAGATAGATTGTCATCAGCTGCACCCCAGTAAATAGCAGGCCAAAGAACATCTCCATCATACAGGTATATACCCCCACTACTGACTATGAGGACGCAATTGATATATTTTATGAAAATCTGGTTGAAACAATTAAGAAAATTCCAAAGAAAGATCTTCTCATCGTGCTAGGTGATTGGAATGCTAAAATAGGGCCAGATGCATACGGTCAGTAGGCTGGCACAGTGAGGAAATTTGGGACAGGAGAAACCAACTAAGGCTACTAGAATTTGATTTGCCAGCAACGTGGGGGCATGCCCCAAAAACTGAGATACATAGCCAAATTGATTTTATTCTTGTATCCAAAAGATTCAAGTCCAGTCTAGGCCTTTTCCTGTTGCCGACGTTGTTAGTGATCACGACATGGTATTGATGACGCTCAAGCTTAAACTCAAATTATAATAAAAACAGATTAAGATTCAATTTAAACTGAAAGATCCAGAAATCGCGGGAATCTGAGGCAACTGTTCGAGGACAATTTGCAGCTTTCAACTTTCTGGAGGATGATATCAACTCAATCACAGAGAACATGAAAGACATGCTCATTGAATCAGCAACAGAAATACTTGGTAAAAGAAAGAAAATAAACACACCATGGGTTACAGATGACATTCTGAAGTTATGTGATACACGGCGGGAAATGAAAAAGGTTAAGAAAGAGGTTCCTGAAGCAGCATGGCAATACAGTATGGTAAATAAAAATATTAGAAAGAAAATGAAACAGGCCAAAGAAAAATGGGTAGCTAAGCTGATCAATTGTTGTGTGATAGGGTGGGCGAGATGATGATGATGATTATATTGTGATATGTTTGATCACTCTCTTGTCACACTCGCACGAACGAACGAACGAACGAACTTTATTTTCGGTGGGTAAAGAATTGGGCGCGCAGGCCCGTCTAACATTCTGCCCTTCCACTCTCATTAATCTTGCATACTATATCCTTTCATTCCCACATGATGCTTTAAGCACCGACCCGAACAACAATAAAACTCTTGATTCTAGAGGCAGGCGCTGTATTTATTTTTACAACCCATTCAGGGACTAAGCAAACATTAAACAAATAAACTAGCGAACATAACAAAACAAAACACCCATCATGTGCCCGATTGCTAGTCTGAAGAAACAAACAAAGCAACGAATAGTTAAAATCATAGTAGTTAAATAATGATGCTCTCACCTGCCAAACAGTCCTTACACGCCACCCTCAACTATCACACACGCACACACTCATGCGTGTCGTCCAATGCGACTGGTAAGGTGTTGTGCATGAGGCTGGCAATCTCACCGTGTAACATCGGTTGCTACCAAAACCACTATTGCAAGAGCACACACTCAGCTATCACACACACACACACTCATGCATGTCGTCCAATGAGACTAGTGTGGTGTTGTGCATGAGGCTGGCAATCTCACCATGTAACACAGATTGCTACCGAAACCACTACTGCAAGAGCACACACTCAGCTATCACACACACACACACACACTCATGCATGTCGTCCAATGAGACTAGTATGGTGTTGTGCATGAGGCTGGCAACCTCACCGTGTAACACAGATTCCTACCGAAGCTACTACTGCACGAGCATATGAATGCTTCATACGGATGAAACCACACTGGTGGCCCCATGCTCCCTCAGGAGCGGAGAAGAGAAATATATATCTCCAAGTGAGCCCACGTGCTCTCACAAACCATTCTTCACATAACCATAATTAAATAATAATAAAATGGACATAAAATAATATTCTTCAACTACATGTACATCAAATACTCTCAGTAATATGAGTAAACCACCACCTCGAACTGATCCATCTCAATATTCATTACTGCATTCTGAACATGTCGTAAGTGACGACTGGTGCGCCTGGCAACAAGCGTGTCGTATATTACTCCTGATGAGACTGAGAACTCATCACGTGAAACACATCGTTACCGTCACCGAAACAACCACAGCAATAGCATCAAAATGCTTATTGTGGGCCTGTAATGGACACCAGCTGCATTGGTGTTTCCATGCTCCGCCGGGAGCAACCACAGAAACACATGTCTCAACAAAGGAGTGGCCTCGCGCTCTCCCGAAATCTAAATGACTATTCTCACTTCAAAGTAACCCACTAAAGATATACAGTAGAAATATCAATAATGGTGAAATACACTTAATTACTCTTACATTAAGGAATACAATATAATTATTCTTAACTTTAACAAAGCTGGAACTAAATACATCACCACGTGGCCGCCATCTTGCTATTTTTGCTAACAGGTAGATATTATCTAAATTCACGTGAAATAGCTTCATACCATATTTGCCTTTCTGATAAATAAAATAATCGCTCTTAAACTTTCACATCTATCTATCTATTTAGACCTAATTCACTAAACATTAAAACAGACTCGTGCTGAATATAATTTCAGACTTATAGAACACGAATGCTAAATTCTACAAAATGCGCTAAGACTTACAGCTCACGTGCTCTGGTCCATCTGCTACCTACACCGGTCACCTCGTCTCGCCTGTTTTTCTCGTCTGGGCTGATACTAAGAAGGGCCGCTGCTGGCTATCACGCGCTTTATATAGACCGCTAAGCCTAAACACTCAACCCAGTCCGCGCGCGCAGTAATTGCGCCACTCAAACAACACTCGCGATATTTGCTCTACCAGGCATGAAAACACAGATATACACAACTATTTCTAGAGCAAAAACACCACTATCAAATATAACACACAACTATGCACCAAAACTAATTTTTAGGCGTTATTATGGCCTTTTCATCAATCTTGAAGAATTTACATCCCAGCATGCTTCGCGCACATCGAAAATATGGGCGATAAATATGCCAAAAACAGGAAGGGGGCGGGCGTCTTTTTCGGCCCCATCACATATCTCCCTCCTGATTTTGTTGTCGTCCCGACAACATCACTACCTCTGGCGCTTCAGTCGAAATCTCTCGGATCGTTGGTGCTGCGCCTGATTATTTCTCAGCGGCGATGTTTTGGGCTCAGATTCTGTATTCGGTACAACCCGGCTGGGGACACTCTTGGTCGTCATGTCTCCAGTTGTACGTTGTCGGGCTGTCAGCCGCTGTGGTCTTGAAGACTCGCTCACCGGTGCCGCGTCGCTGCCTGCCCGTGACATATTCTTGTCAGTGCTTGCAGCTGTCGACTTTGAAGGGAGATCGCTCTTGACGTGTTTTCCACTCATTTTGTGTGGACGGTGGCTTACGTTCCCCACAATCTGCTTTTGATGAGTCTCCTCTGCTGAACCTTGATTTGCACTCCCTCCTATCCGCTTAGGACGGGTTTCCTCCCCTAGACGACGGCCAATTTTCTCGGCGCCCTTAGTGTGACAGTTGACGTGGCCCTCTCTTGGCTTGCGCCCTAAAGGCAACCTGGTTGTGACAGTCCGTCTAGGGAAAGAGCTCCTTGAGGGACAGGCGGCTATCAAATGTTCTGGGGATTTGCATCCAAAACATCTCTTCGGAAGCGGGCCTTGAGGGCACTTGGCTGCCATGTGGTCTGACAGGTCTCCACAATTGTAGCATCTTATCTTTCTGGGCTTCCTCTGTGCCATGGGTCGCTTCCTGCTGCCCTTACACTCTTGACCGCCAATGCCGCATACAATGACTGCTTCCATGCCCTGGACCGATGGTTTGCTGTCAAATTCTACTCGTTCATTCTTCGCCAGACTCCGGAATCCCTTTCTGTAGATCTTGGTCTGATGTACGAATACATCAATACCTCCATCATCTGGCGTGATGAACCCCCATCCCCTGTGGACACTATACCACTTGCACATCCCTTTTCGCCTTGTCGGTGCAACTGCGTTTGTTGGTGCTGTCAGCTCACAACTTTCCTTGACAACAGCCTGACTCTCACATACAAGAAGGGCTAGTTGCGGTTCCTGCGGACACACCTCCTCGTCTTGCGTTGCCTGTTCCCGCGGTTGGCATGGTGCTCTCTTTCTCTGCATCTCCTCTTGTGCTGGCGAACTGACTTGTGACATCTGTGCTAGCTGGGCCTTTAGGAGAGATAATTCTGCTTTGAGTGCCTCCTTTTCACTGTGGGCTTCTGGACTTGCTATCTGCACCAGTGTCTCTGGCTTTTTGCCTCCCAAGAAAACAGAACATTCCCTAGACCCCTGACTCCCGGCCTGGAAATTCCTGGTCATCTCACCGACTGGTGGTTGCTCGCTGTAGGCTTCCTCCACTATTTCCAGTAACTTCTCAGGGCTGGCCTTAGCTCCACCACGTATCCGTAATTCTCTAGATACCCATGGTGTCACGTTGTTCCAGATCATGTCTAACTTGTCTTCTGCCCAAAAAGGCGCCACCTTCCACGCGGCTTCTACATCTTCCACAAACTCTTGCCAAGTGGGACTCCCCTCTCCACTAAATAACCTTATCTCTGGCCCCTTCACGTACACTACCTTCACAGGCGCATTGGTCGAAGCCATCTTGATGCAAGACTGCACTGCTGGGTGTTTACAATATTTGTTCGTTTGCTGTTTGCTCAGTGTCACTGTCTGCCTTATCCTGCCGACAACGCCAATTGTGATAGGGTGGGCGAGATGATGATGATGATTATATTGTGATATGTTTGATCACTCTCTTGTCCCACTCGCACCGACCCGAACAACAATAAAACTCTTGATTCTAGAGGCAGGGGCTGTATTTATTTTTACAACCCATTCAAGGACTAAGCAAACATTAAACAAATAAACTAGCGAACATAACAAAACAAAACACCCAGCATGTGCCCGATTGCTAGTCTGAAGAAACAAACAAAGCAACGAATAGTTAAAATCATAGTAGTTAAATAATGATGCTCTCACCTGCCAAACAGTCCTTCCACGCCACCCTCAACTATCACACACGCACACACTCATGCGTGTCGTCCAATGCGACTGGTAAGGTGTTGTGCATGAGGCTGTCAATCTCACCGTGTAACATCGGTTGCTACCAAAACCACTACTGCAAGAGCACATACTCAGCTATCACACACACACACTCATGCATGTCGCCCAATGAGACTAGTATGGTGTTGTGCATGAGGCTGGCAATCTCACCATGTAACACAGATTGCTACCGAAACCACTACTGCAAGAGCACACACTCAGCTATCACACACACACACACACTCATGCATGTCGTCCAATGAGACTAGTATGGTGTTGTGCATGAGGCTGGCAACCTCACCGTGTAACACAGATTCCTACCGAAGCTACTACTGCACGAGCATATGAATGCTTCATACGGATGAAACCACACTGGTGGCCCCATGCTCCCTCAGGAGCGGAGAAGAGAAATATATATCTCCAAGTGAGCCCACGTGCTCTCACAAACCATTCTTCACATAACCATAATTAAATAATAATAAAATGGACATAAAATAATATTCTTCAACTACATGTACATCAAATACTCTCAGTAATAAGAGTAAACCACCACCTCGAACTGATCCATCTCAATATTCATTACTGCATTCTGAACATGTCGTAAGTGACGACTGGTGCGCCTGGCAACAAGCGTGTCGTATATGACCCCTGATGAGACTGAGAACTCATCACATGAAACACATCGTTACCGTCACCGAAACAACCACAGCAATAGCATCAAAATGCTTATTGTGGGCCTGTAATGGACACCAGCTGCATTGGTGTTTCCATGCTCCGCCGGGAGCAACCAGAGAAACACATGTCTCAACAAAGGAGTGGCCTCGCGCTCTCCCGAAATCTAAATGACTATTCTCACTTCAAAGTAACCCACTAAAGATATACAGTAGAAATATCAATAATGGTGAAATACACTTAATTACTCTTACATTAAGGAATACAATATAATTATTCTTAACTTTAACAAAGCTGGAACTAAATACATCACCACGTGGCCGCCATCTTGCTATTTTTGCTAACAGGTAGATATTATCTAAATTCACGTGAAATAGCTTCATACCATATTTGCCTTTCTGATAAATAAAATAATCGCTCTTAAACTTTCACATCTATCTATCTATTTAGACCTAATTCACTAAACATTAAAACAGACTCGTGCTGAATATAATTTCAGACTTACAGAACACGAATGCTAAATTCTACAAAATGCGCTAAGACTTACAGCTCACGTGCTCTGGTCCATCTGCTACCTACACCGGTCACCTCGTCTCGCCTGTTCTCTCGTCTGGGCTGATACTAAGAAGGGCCGCTGCTGGCTATCACGCGCTTTATATAGACCGCTAAGCCTAAACACTCAACCCAGTCCGCGCGCGCAGTAATTGCGCCACTCAAACAACACTCGCGATATTTGCTCTACCAGGCATGAAAACACAGATATACACAACTATTTCTAGAGCAAAAACACCACTATCAAATATAACACACAACTATGCACCAAAACTAATTTTTAGGCGTTATTATGGCATTTTCATCAATCTTGAAGAATTTACATCACAGCATGCTTCGCGCACATCGAAAATATGGGCGATAAATATGCCAAAAACAGGAAGGGGGCGGGCGTCTTTTTCGGCCCCATCACAGTTGTTTAGGGTAAAAAAGGCTGTTCTTGCCTTATTCATTCTGATGTTGATGTCTTTGCCTGCCCGCCGTCTGGTGTTACTATGCATCTTAGGTAATTGAAGGTGTCTGTCTGTACCAGTTGCTGATTCCTTACTGATATGGGCTCAGGCTTGCTCACATTGAGCGTCATGACTTCCTTAGATTGATGTTCAAGCCTACCTGCTGGCTAAACTTATTAAGTCTGTCCGTTTTTCCTGGATGTGTTGATGTAAATGTGCTAGTAGTGCAGTGTCATCTGCATATTCCAGATCTTCTAATGTAGAAAATGTAGTCCATCTTATTCCTCTTGGACTGCCCTCTGTAGTCTGTCGCATCACCCAGTCTATGACTGTTAAAAATAGAGTGATTGATAAGGGACATCCCTGTCGTACTCCTCCTGTCGTACTCCTGTCTTCACCTCAAAGTTTTGGTTGCTCTGCCCAACACTACATGTAAAGTTGGCATAAAAGCTTTTTAAGATTGACACTATGCAGCTTGGAATTCCGTAAGCCTTCAGTATTTTCCATAAAATGTCCCTACGTATGCTGTCAAAAGCCTTTTCAAAATCAACGAAATTAATTGTCCTCTTTTCACACAACATGCCTAAGAAAATTCACCGAATCTTCTGGCCGAATACCATCACCAACCAAGATCTGCTTACTCGGAGCAAGCAAGAGGACATGCACACCATCATAGCTGGCAGACGCTGGAGCTGGGTTGGCCATGTCCTCAGAAGAGACCCCGATGCCATCACAAGAACAGCTATGCTTTGGACCCCTGAAGGAAAACGAAAGAGAGGCCGACCAAAAACTACCTGGCGGATGACTGTGGAGGTTGAGATGCAAAGAATGAACCAGAGTTGGCGCACTGTACGAAGGATGGCCACCGACCGAGCAAAGTGGAATCAATTTGTTGTTGCCCTACAAGATGCCACTAGGCGTGATGGCCACTGACTGCTTTGACGGTCGGCGGCAAATGATCAAAGAAGAAGAAGCTGATCAATGTGAGTCCATTAATACTCGGCTAATAAAAGGCAAGGCAGCTTTCGACACATTACGAAGACTATCAAAACCCCAACAGCCCAGGGTAACTGTCATAGAAGATAGCAATGGAACTCTTCTCAATGAAAAAACAGCTGTAATGAGAAGGTGGACAGAATATTGCAAAGAATTATACAATTCGAGTTTATAAACTCGACTCTGAATATATGAAGCGTGAGGTTTTTATTGGCTCTAGGATCAGTATGGTACTGACAATACAGAAGTAGAATTTCTGCAGAACAGAATGAAGTCCCAGTGTATGAGAGAACTACTGGTATCACAAATTAGTTACGGCTGTGAATGATCTGATCTCCAAAAATTAGTAGAGAGGAGACAGTCATAAAATGTCACCCCCGCTGTGTAACTAACTGTGATATTAAAAAACAAGGAAACAGATTTTACTTAACAATTTTAAAATTGACAAGTCGTTCAAATACAATTTCTTTATTATTTATTTAGTATATACACTATCTACTCTTGTGCTGAAGGGTGGATATTGGAAGATGGAATGCAATGGATTTGTAAGTTTACATATGATTTACAAATATATATATATATATATATATATATATATATATATATATATATATATATATATATATATAATAAATTCTTTAAGCGCCAAACACGGCGCATAAGGCAGAAACCAGTGCTCTCCAGGTTGTTCGTTGTGACGCCACTCCTCTTAGCTCTTGCACATTATTTAGGCCCAACGTTCTTCCTTCTCTTATTATTGTTTCTTCTGAGTGTTTCTTTTGGTCTTCCTTTTTTCCGCTTACCCTCAGGAACCCAAGTGAGCGCCTGTAGTGGTATTCTGTTGTTTTGCATTCGTAGGACATGACCGATATATGACCATCGTCTTTTCCTTATATAGTCGGAGACATATTTCTGCCTAGAGTCTTCTCTTATTTGTCGATTAGTCTTGAATTCTTTCCAACTGATGTTCATGAGTTTTCTAAGACATTTGTTCTCGAATGTATTCAGCTTGTTCTCCAATGATTTTGTTATTTTCCAACTCTCACAGCCGTATGTTAACACTGAGATAAACATTTGAATTAAACAGACGAAGCTTGGTATGTATATTCAATGATCGTAATTTCCAAATGTTAGATAATCTATTGAAGGCGCTAGCTGCCAAAGCAATTCTAGTATGGATTTCTCTTGTTGTGTCACCATCCTGAGTCATTTTACTGCCTAAATAATTGAAATTTCAACTTTCTGTAGTTTTTCCCCGTTCAAAATGATATCAAAGGTCTCGTTAGAAAAGTTCATAGCTTTAGTTTTAGAGGCATTTATTTGGAGACCTATTTTAACCGAGAGATGACACAAATTATTTATTGCTTCTTGGGATTGTCTTGGTGTTGAACTTAAGAATGCTACATCATCTGCGAAATCCAGGTCCCCCAGGAATTTTCCATTTGTCCATTTTATACCTAATTGTTCATTGTGTTTCTACTGTAAACCATTCTATATTCCCTTTATTTGTTCTAACACAACATCTTGCATTGTCATATAGCACTTTGATTATATTCACATATTTTGTTGGAAAACCATAGATTGTAAGTATCTTCCACAATGATGGGCGGTGTAGACTATCAAAGGCTTTTTTGAAAATCGACGAAGGTGATAATAAGTGGCGATTGCCTTTTCACTGATTCTTCTATAATTGTTCTTAGTGTGAATATTTGATCAATACATGATCGTTTCAGCCTGAAACCCGCTTGTTCTTCTCTGATCTTTTCGTCAGCATGCAATTTAAGTCTTTCTAACATCATGCAACATAATAATTTTCTAGTTACTGATAATAGAGATATACCACGCCAGTTATTACAGTCTGATAGATCACCTTTCTATATATATATATATATATCTTCAAAGGCAGTGCAACAGACAATAGAAATGGCAGACAGAGGGCTACAGATCATAGAACAAAGCAGATTCCTGGGAAAGTTCAAACTGTGGTGCCTCCAGTTCATAATTTCGGTCTTACCACAATTCAAAGAATACACACACAGGAACGTTGAATTAGCACAACCTCAGATGTACTGCTTGCTGGACTATGGCGCCCTTATACTTTTTATTAATTATAGCTATATTCAAGGCACGACACACTTCTCAGCTCTCAAGCGTCCTGCTTCTATGAACAGTCTTCGTGAAAATGGCACCGAGTCTTCAACTTTCCCAGTAATCTAAACTGTTTCGACCAATGAGATCTAACTACTAAGTTTTTCAATTCAAATTTTTAAATCTAAGGTCCAATTTCGGTCCAATGTTAGTGTACTTCTGTCGGTCTGTCCGTCCAAACTTGGCATTCACCAAAAATAGACTTGGTTTTGGCCTAACACTACAAAAAAATATTTAGTTTGAGCCATCCCATAATTTCTTTCCCCCTTTCAAACTCCCCTCCAAATCATATTACCTCAGTCCTAACGTTCCCCTCTTTTGGACTTTTCCCTACCCTCTCATGCCTCTTTTCAACAACTCGTGCAAAAATACGTTACCGATAGCGAATGTCAGAACACTAGTGTGTTAGTCAATGTGTCTGTAACTATCTAGTATTATGACCATATCTTGGCTGTTAGTTGGACTATAGTGTAAATGAAAACATATTTTTTGTCAGGAGACACTATGGCACCCGAATATATAAGTTTTATGAGCCTATGTATAATGGTTCAAAATTCCATAATTTTTTCCATGTTAGTCTTGAAATCTATAAACTACCACCTGTTCACTTCTTTCTACCGCTATTTTCAAACTAAAAACGAGTCTCCCGTATTACGTCAGAAATACGTCAGTTTTATAAGAGCTAAGGTTGTCTGCGTGACCCAATTGCCGAACATATTTTGAATTTGTGTCGTATTTTCAAACGGCTAACGACACTATCACGTTTTCGCTAGGTTTTATATTCAAACCACTTGTGCAGATGGTATCATTTTTCTGTCTCTCCCTCTCTTTTACTCCGTCTGAACGAGTAGGCTTTTCGTGTCATGTTATAAATAGTTTTTCAAGGACACTAGAAAACGATGGTACCATCTTTTTCACAATACTGTCTGCTAAAATCAACGCGCTTGCGGCGTGGGTGAAGACGAAACTTCATAACTCCACTATTTTCATTTCTACCTTATTTTTATACTTACAATTAATAATTCAATCGGTGTATCAATGTACATCATCACACTGGTCAAGACCGCACTCCACCTCCACGTGGTGGTCCTGGAAACAGTCTGCAGCAGTGCAGTCTGGCTGAGCGAGTGCGGATCGCAATGGGAAGGTAAACCCGGTCCCTAAAAAATGCCGTGCTGAAGTCGGATGTGTCGACCGAAAGGTGCAGATATCACAGCTTAGGCGTAAACAGACACAACGCAACCACCGTCCGTTTTAGGGCGAACGAGAAAGAAGAAGAAGAAGAAGAAGCATCCTAGGTAAGTAAATGTGCCTGTCTGTTCTAACTTCTGGTTCCTTATTGTTATTGGCTTATGATTGCCCACATTGAGTGTCATGACCTCTGTCTTCTTCGGATTTATGTTCAAGACCAACCTGCTGGCTATACTTATTCAGTCTATCGGTTTTTTTTTTTGGGATGTGTGTATGTGGGAGTAGTGCAATGTCATCTGCATATTCCAGGGCTTCCAGTGTAGAAAACGTCCATCTATTTCATCTTTGACTACCCTCTGTTATCTGGCGCATCAACCATTCTATAGCTGTCAAAAATAATGTTGTTGATAAGGGGCGTCGCTGTGTATGCATTGTGATAGGGGCATCCTGTTTTCACTTCGAAAATTAGATTATTCAAACACTGCATGTAAAGCCCTCAGTATTTTCCATAAGCTGTCCCTGTGTATTTTGAAAGCCTTTTCAAAATCATCAAAGTTAATGTAAAGCTGTCTCTGCCATTCTGAACACTGCTTTATAATGTTCCTGAGAGTGAATATATGATCTGCACATGTTGTTCTTTCTAAAACCCGCTTGTTCTTTCCTCAGTTTATGGTCAACTGCTTTTGAAATTCTCTGGATGATTATCCTGCCTAGTATTTTACTGGGAACTGAGAGGAGAGTAATTCCTCTCCAGTTGTTACAGTCTGCAAGGTCGCCCTTCTTGGGCAATTTGACAATTATTCCTTTACTCCTATTGTTGTCTCAGTTTCCCAGACTTGTGAAAATAGTGGTTCTAATAGTTCTGCTGCTAGTTCAGGGTCTGCCATAAATAACTCAGCATTTAGACCAGGCGCTTTTCCATTTTTTAACCCTTTGATAGCTGTGATAATTTGTTCTTTTAGTGGAATGTCTGTATTTACGTATAGGTCACATTCAGCCTCAGGAACATTCAGCTGTCTCTGCTGGTTCCTTATTCAGTGAAGTGCTCTGTCCATCTTTGTTTCCTACCCGCGTTCTGTGGTGATGAGATTTCCTTGCTTGTCTCTTACTTAACATTATGTTGTTTGCACCTCGTTTTCCACTGATAGTTTTAGTTATTTTATAAACTGTGCTTTGTTCATTTCTCAGTGCTGCCTCTTCTGCCTGTCTTGCAGAATAGAATGGTCAGGTCATCCAGAAATTCCTTCTGTTATCACGGGTTTGACGTTTTATTTCCTTGTCCAGCTGACTGCTTTGTTTATTATATATTTCCTTTAATCCAGGAGACGTAGCTTCTGCTTTCTTTCTTTTCATTTCCTTTCTCTTCGCTATGGTGTTTATCGTTTCTGATGTTATCCAATTTTGGCTCTTTCTTTCCTAGAATCCCAAGCATGACTCGCTGCTTTCCTTGCATATTGTAGAGATGGTGTTGAATTTCTGGTCGACATCATCGGTCTTTTCTGTCCTGGCTTTTGGCAATCTGATATCGTTTCTTTACGTCAACCACAAAAGCTTTTCGTGATGTTATATCTTTTCTGTTTGACTGCAACAGGTCCAGCAGCTCTGAGTTTCACCTTCACTCTTGCGACTACTAGGTGATGATCACTTCCTACATCTGCGCCTCTTCTTACTTTCACGTCTTGTAATGCATGTCTCCATCTGCCATTGATCATTTATGGAATCTATCTGGTTTCTTTCCCGTCCGTTTGGCGATTCCCACGTTAACTTGTGCACTTCTTTGTGTGGAAAAAGCGTTCCTCCAATGACCAGGTTGTGAATATTGCAGAAGCTTATTAATTTGTCCCCATTCTCATTTACTGTTTCACTGCCGCATTTCTCCATAATAATAATAATAATAATAATAGCCCCTTCATTCATAACTGACTATGGGAATGGGCCCCTGAGGTCACAGCCCTCTGCTGCTTATTTTCCTGGTGCTCCTTTCGACGTTTTCTCCCGTCCTCTGCTTGTTGTGTGAGCCTCTCTTCGCCCAATCTGAGGTGGCGCCGTAAATAGCATCGCCACTTAGTGCGATCGGCAGCTTCATCCTCCCATGTTGCTGGATCCATGTCCAGTGTCCTCATATCTCTCTTGCACACATCTTTGAACCTCAGCTGTGGTCCCCCAACTGTTCTCTTGCCATCTGCTAATTGTCCGTAGAAGATATCTTTTGGGATGCGACCATCTCCCATGCGGCGAACATGGCCAAGCCAGCGAAGTCTGCGCTGTCTAAGCAGTGTATACATACTTTGAAGGCCAGCACGTGACAACACCTCGACATTTGTCACTTTATCTTTCCACGAAATGCCGAGGATGCGGCGTAGACACCGTAAATGGAAGGTATTGAGCCTTCCTTTCTTGCTTAGCATAGGTCGTCCAGGTCTCGCTGCCATATAGGAGTGTGCTGGTGACGCAGGCATTATATACCGCAGCTTTGGTCTTCATTGTGAGTTTGGAGTTTCCCCAAACACGCGATGTGAGGCGGGCAAAGGTAGCTGCAGCTTTGCCAATGCGGCTGTCGATTTCTGTATCCAGTGAGAGTTTGTCATTGATGGTAGACCCTAGGTATGTGAAGTGGTGCACCACTGCCAATTCATAGTTATTGATAGTGATAACTGGTGCAGCACCCGCATCCTGACTCAGCACATTCGTTTTCTTTAGACTTATTGTGAGGCCAGTCCTTGCATGCTTTAGTGAAGCGATTCATCAAGTTCTGTAGCTCCTGTTGGCTTTGAGTGACGACTGCAGCATCATCAGCGAACAACAAGTCTCTTATAGTGACCCTTCTGATTTTTGTTTTTGCCTTCAGCCTTGAAAGATTAAACAGACGGCCATCTGACCTAGTGTGAAGGCATATTCCTTCAGTTGCATCTCTGAATGCATGTTTCAAGAGTAAGGCAAAGAAGATCCCGAAGAGGGTTGGAGCCAGAACACAGCCTTGTTTAACGCCGCTTCGTATGTTAAAGGGCTGTGACGTGCTTCCAGCATATTGGACTGTTCCCTTCATGTCGGCATGGAATTACTATCATTTCCAGCATTTTAGAAGGGCAGCCTATTTTCAGGAGGATTTTGAAGAGTCCATCCCTACTAACCAGGTCAAATGCTTTTGTGAGGTCTATAAAGGCCTTTTCTGCTCTCTTGATTTTCCCCTGAAGCTGGCGGACAGAGAAGATCATGTCTGTTGTTGATCTACCAGCTCGGAATCCACACTGTGACTCTGGATATATGCGCTCAGCTAACTTGTGTAGTCGCATTAAGACGACTTTGGCAAAAACCTTACCAACAATACTAAGAAGAGCGATGCCTCTGTAGTTATTGCAATCACTTCTGTCTCCTTTATTTTTGTACAGTGTTACAATCTTGGCATCTCGCATGTCTTGAGGAATAATTGTCTCTTCCCAGCACTGGCACAGCATCCTATGCAGGGGATGTAATAGCGTGCTCTTACAGCATTTGTTTAAATCAGGAGGAATCCCATCACTGTCTGGTGCTTTGCCAGAGGCCAAGCTATCAATGGCCTTGCTGAGTTCCTCTAATGTTGGTTCGGCATCCAGCTCCTCCATAGTTGGCAGACATTTGACAGCATCAAAGGCTGCAGGCGTAACGGTATTTTCTCTAGCATAAAGCTCAGAGTAGTGCTCGACCCACCTCTCCATCTGCTTACCCTTATCGGTTAGCTTCTCTCCGCTGATGGTTTTTGCCGTGCCGTCTTACTTTTTTGGGAGCCAAGTGCTTTCTTTATACCGTCATACATTTGTTTAATGTTGCCTGTTTGCGCTGCGATCTGGATGCTCTCACTGAGCTGGAGCCAATAGTCATTTGCACAGCGTCGAGCAGTTTGTTGAACTTTGCTTCTCGTAGCCTTCATGATCTGTAGGGTTCTAGCACTCGGTGAACGTTTGTATTCATTCATAGCACTGCGCTTAGCTTCAATGACAGGTGCCATCACATCTGATGAAGCATCAAACCAGTCATTTGACTTTGCCGTTTTCTTACCAAAGGTGGCAAGTGCAGTACTTTGAATGGTGTTCCGTAGATGCTCCCAGTTCTCTGTAATAGTATTACCATGCTGAGGGCTGCTGAGCACTTTCTTGAAGGTCGCAGTAAATTGAGCGATCATGACAGGGTCTGACATCTTGCTGGTATCAATGCTTGGTTTCTGTTGCGCATATTACATACACATATTCTTTTGTATGGAATTATGCGACACACGGATTACTTCGTCTATTTAATATGGAAAATAGATAGGTGTATTTATTTGGGTACGAAAATGCTTCCCTTGGTAAAGCGTTTGAGGCGATCATGAACAGACCGGAATCTGGCGCAGGTATTCGTAGTCCTACTGGGTTGTAGGGAGTTCCGAAGTAGCCGCCGATAATGGCTGAGTGTTTTTCTTGGGCTGGTCCTGTTATGATTAAAATGTGATTTGTGGATGATTTTTCCATGAGGAGGGAATGTCTCTGCGAGAGTATTGTGTCAGAGCTTCTTCTCATGTACTTTATTATGTTTAAATTCGGACTCCAGGTAAAGCCAGACCCTCTTTTCTTTGATGACCTTCATTTGGTTAGGTTTAGATGACAACCTAGTTTGAACGTCGTTGGTCGTCCATATGCACAGTTGAAGATGACAGGTTCCACTAGTATTCCTATCTACATGAAACAACTCTATTAATGTAGAGCTAGATGGAAAACTCTATGAAGTTATATATATATATATGCAAATGTTGAATTAACTTTGGCTTTATTATTATCCTTTTGAAGTACTGTCATTATGGTGCATCACTGGCCTGAGAACAGAATCTAACTCTTATTATCAGACAGTGGATCGGAGATCTTACCATCAAGGAACTCCGTTATTATGAAATAACATTATTATTGTCAAGAAAAGGTTCTAGCAACGAACCGCTATTACTATTCATGTATGTACATTTACTGAGTATGCGACGACAGACAACTAGAACGTCTGCCTACTGTCGTCCCATAATATATATTCATATGCTGCCTGAATACATTACTGATGTTGCTACTCAATTATGCAATATGATGATGTCCTGTCAACCATGTACTGTCATATGCAGATGTTCACGTCAAGTGTGTGTGTCCTTAATAAAAGGTGCGAAAAAAAAACGTCAGCTGTAGTTCCAGCCATCATTGACTCGTATAAGAGTGTGTGAGTGCAGTATTATCTAGTGTCAACTACATAGAACAGTACACCATTCGCGTTGCTTCCACTCTCACACTACATCTACATGACCAGTAGATACAGCGCTGCGCAAGGTTGGGTAGTTGATCAAGTTCCCACGTAGATTACATCTTTCAATCATACAGTGGTAACGCAGATGTCGTGCTCCTCCTGGAGCCTCAAGGGAAACCGGTTCCAGTATGACAAGTGCTGTCCAAAACATGGAAGTCACTCACCGGGTCTTTTCCAGTAGTGGCCAGTCAATCATCGATACTTTACAGTGGTAGGCCAGATTCTTGGGTCCAGCCTTCGCAGTCTTCATATTGAGAGGCCATCTAGAGTTACCAGAACGTTTCTTTTGACACACATTTACACAAGTCGATGTCAGCTTGACCTATTCTAGCAAGTGTATGCAGTATCCAGGTCAGCGCTTGGTGACATTTTTGCGCAGTACAGACAGTGTTACACAGAAGCAATTGTTTATCTTGCTGAACAAGTACTACAGTGTTGTTGAACAGAGAAGCACATATATTTCATCGGTGGATCTTCTGATGTGCTCGAAAATATTAAACTTTGTAATAAGTTAAAACAAAGATTTAAAATTGATTAAAGTGGCAGTTTATTTTCTTTACAAACTGCACCATTATTCAAGAGCCTTCTCTACAACACTCTATCCACAACACATATATTGTATTATATGCATTTATGTTTTACATGTATTTATGTTTACATGTTATTTGTTGTGTGTTAAGTTAGTTTATATTCCGTGGGTTTAAGGTTGGGCGGCGACTAGTACAAGGTATACCGAGTGACATTGGTCTTGTACTAGTGTTCTATAGGTACAAATTTTCTTAATTGGAAATTTGTTAGCAACAATTTGCTGCTATTTTTTGTTAGCTGTGACGACTGTGTTCATATTTGTTTTTGTAATATTTTTTCTGTTCTTTATTTTTGTTTGATTTGTTTGTATAATTTGTTGGTCTACTCTTTCCTATCATTTAGTTTTTTACACCCTTATGTTTATACACTGTGGCGTTATTTGTCTTGTTGATTTCATTGCAGTTATTATCACAGGTTCTGTGACTATTCTCTTTAGTTCTCCTAGTTAAATTATTTAATTTCTGCAATTGTTTTCATATTGTTTTTTCTTGTTTGTCCTTGTTAATGTCTTTAGTTGACAGATGATATATGTGGTATAGTTGAATACACTTATGCTATAGTACAGACCAGTACTTTATTATTATTATTGTTATACAAGAAAGTGTACAAGACCTTTGTAATCTTGTCTCCCACAGTGATTGGGATAGAAAATATTATTCACAGGTACTCAAGTGATCATTGGTTACATTAAGGAAGTATACAAGACCTTTGGAAGGCTTGTTTCCCCACAGTGATTGGGATATACAGATATTGTTTTCCACAGGTACTCAAGTTATTGTATTAACCATACAAGGTCTTTGACTAAGACTAAGACTAAGAAAGTGAAGTGAGTATTAAAGTGGGATAAGGTAATTTATTTACTTTTTCAGGTTACTGATTTAATAAGACAAGATGTCTACATTAGATTACTTTATTACACAGGGAAAATCCCTTGATAAGACTGGTAAAGACTTAGAAGAATAGGCAATTGCTCAAGATGACAAAGCATTAGCTGCAGAGAAAACTTCAAAAAAGAAAAAAGATTAGAAGCTGCTGCTGAGGAAAGAAAAGCTGCTGCAGAGGAGAAAAAAAGCTGCTGCAGCAGAAGAAAAAAAGTAGAAGCTGCTGCTGAAGAAAAAAAAAGAAGCTGAGAAGCTGCTGCTGCTGAACAAAAGAAATTGCAGATGCAGGTGGAAGAAAGGAGATTTGAGGCAGAGCAAAAAAGACTAGACAGAGAAGCTGCTGCAGCTGCTAAACAAAAAAACTAGACAGAGAAGCTGCTGCTGAACAAAAAAAAGATTAGAAGCTGAAGAAAAAAAAAAGCAATAAGAGAACATGAATTTGAGTTAGAGAAATTAAGATTGACAAGTATGAGTAATGTTAATCAGGCATCTAGTGGTAATGGTAAACCCTTTATTTACAAGGTCAAGGTACCAGCGTTCAACTCTGCCAATGATGACATAACATTCTGGCTTAATAGATTTGAACGTGCTTGTCGAGCTCATAATGTGGATAAATCACAGTATGTGAATCAGTTGTCTGAAAATCTAAAAGGGGATTCTCTGACTAAGTTATGTTTGGTTGAAGAGGCCGACAAGGATAATTATGATGCTATTAGGGCAGCCTTGATAAAGAGATACCAATTGTCAGAGGAAGGTTATCGCCTTTTGTTTAAAACAATGAAACCTGAGGTAGGTGTAGAATTCTCAGAATTCATTGCAAAAGCACGACTTACACTTTCACGATGGATTGAATTATCCAAAACACAGAAAACATTTGAGGCTCTTACGGATTTATTACTCAGAGACAAGATCATGTCTTCAGTGAATAAACCATTCCTAGAATTCTTACATGAGCGTAAACCTAGTACATTAAAACAAATGGAAGAATATTGTGACCAATATGCCACGGCACACCCTGACGTGATTCTTAGCAACACTAACATTAAAGAAAGTATGCCAGTTGCTTCTGCAACAGAATACAATCATAATTATTCACACAAATCTCAAGGAGCTCAAGATAAATCTCACAAAAAGGTTAATTGGAATGGTTATCAAAGCCAAGGTAACCACTCAAATCAAGGTTCTTCTTTGAAGAACTGGAATCGGGCTGACAGTCCTAGATACAGGGGTGCCCATAATTATAGAAATTTCCGCAAAGGGAGTCACTATAGGAACTACCCAAGTTTTCCTTCATGGAAGCAACAAAACCAACATTACAGGGATACTCATTATAATGAACATGATGATTATGATCATGAATACTATGATCCTAACCCAAATAGGGGTTATAACAGAAGTTATAATAATCGAGGTAGATCACAACACAGAAG
Source organism: Oreohelix idahoensis (assembly GCA_024509875.1). Lineage (NCBI taxonomy): Eukaryota > Metazoa > Mollusca > Gastropoda > Stylommatophora > Oreohelicidae > Oreohelix > Oreohelix idahoensis. Next base: position 344,041 of record JAMPIV010005280.1, on the reverse strand, counting down.
ACATAAATCTCATTACCAGGCTAACTCTGCACAGCAAGAGTTTCATGTAGCCGGTAATCAAAATAATGATAAGAAAGACTCTAATAATGTAGGATGTTCTGCTTTTGACTTTGGTAGAGCATCTCAGTGCTCCCAATGCAAAACATTATTCGATCCAACCACAGTTTCCACTTTAAGCTGTGGTCATCCTCTCCCCGCTCTTCCTGCGTCAGTCGCGCATGATGGAAGAGGTGCTCTTGTCTTCAATAGAGGTCTAGTAGATGGTACTCCGGTATCAATCCTTTTCGATTCGGGATGCACCACCATTGGAGTGAGGCAGTCACTCGTAGATCCTTCTCGAGCCACGGGAAAAGTAATCAAATGCGTAACATTTGGTGGCACATTGGAGAAGTACTCCACTGCCATTATCAATATTGCTACTCCTTTCTTTACAGGAGATGTGCAAGCATGTCTCTTGCCTAAACCGATCGCTGATCTTATCATCGGTCGCATTCATGGAGTGAAAGAATGTACTCCGCAACAAATTGCTGATTGGGAAAATAACAATATGCAAACTGCTAATGCAGTAGTCACTAGGGCTCAAGCTCTTAACATGCCTCAATCTTCACCTTCTGAAGATAATGATGCGCAGATCCAAGATGATCCCTTGGAGATTTCCCATGACTCCTTTATAAAACAGCAGAAAGATGATCCTACTCTAAAGAAATTCTTTACTCTGGCAACAAAAGGTGATCCGAATAAAGACACAAATCGTAAATCTTGGATTACGATGAAGAATGGCGTACTTGTGCGTATGGTACAAGACTCCGCTAAGTCCGCTCATTCTCAAATTCTAGTGCCCAAAAATATGAGAGTGAAAATCTTACAGCACGCTCATGATTCTCAGTGTGCTGGGCATATGGGTTTTTCCCGTACTAAATCTAGAGTTCTGGCGTCTTTCTTTTGGCCTTTTGTGAACAAGGACATACGAATCTATTGTCGATCTTGTAAGGTATGTCAAGAAGTTAAATCCAAAGGTCCACGCCATGCTGCACCTATTCAGGCTGCAGATATTCCAATTCGACCATTTCAAAAGATGGCGATAGACATCATCGGTCCATTTAAGACAAAGTCTGCTAGAGGACACCAATTTATCTTGACGTGTGTTGATATGTGCACACGTTGGCCAGAGGCTATTCCTCTGAAGAGCATAACTACTGCTGATGTCGCAGATGCTCTTTGGCTAATATTTTCTCGTCTGGGATTTCCAGCAGAAATATTATCGGACCATGGTACCCAACTCATATCGGATACTATGTCTCAAGTAATGTCGACTCTTAAGATAGAGAGATCTTTAAGTAGTATTTATCATCCTATGTCTAATGGGATGGTAGAACGTCTGAATAGGACTCTCAAAAACCTATTAGGTAAGATAACTGAAGATCATCCTCAGGATTGGGACAGAGTTTTACCCGCGGCTCTCTTTGCATATAGAGAGGTCGCCAACGAACATACAGGATTTTCTCCCTTTGAACTTGTCTTTGGCGCGAAACCGCGAGGTCCTATGTCCTTACTTCATGATCTCATAACTGCTGATAATATTGTCGATGACACAAAATCCTCTTACGAATATGTCATTGCGCTTAGACACAAGATTATTGAAGCATGCAAATTGGCAACTGCTTCTTCTGAATTTGCCAAACAGAAGGCAAGGCAATTTGCCAATAAGAAGAGATGCTTGCGACAACTTTGTCCAGGAGACAAAGCATTTGTCTTGCTACCTTGTAGGGAAAACAGACTTCTTATTTCTTGGAAAGGTCCATATGATGTAATATCAAAAGTTTCCGATGTCGACTATATTGTCGATATTGATGGGAAGCATAAAACCTTCCACATCAACATGCTCACGGAATTCCATGAACGTCCGGATTATTTACAACCTGTTTTCCAGGCAACGGACGATTCTCCAGTCCAACATGGGCATTACTCATCACTGTCAGTAATACAGGATGAGGAAACGAGTTTCTCGGATGTGAATTTGCCTTTTCCGATGATTCCGCTTCACTCTAATGAATCATGGAAAGATGTTGCGATTTCTCCCGAATTATCTCCAGGAGAACAGAAACAAGTTTCTACTATGTTACAACAATTTCAGGATGTCCTTACTGACATTCCTGGTCAAACTAATGTCATTGAACATGACATTATTCTTACTGACCATAATCCTATAAGAGTCAGACCGTATCCTATCCCGATACATTTTCAAGCACAGGTTGAGAAAGAGTTGGATGAGATGATAGATTTAAAAATAATTGAACCATCCACATCAGCATATTCTTCGCCGATGGTTATTGTACGGAAAAAAGACAATAACATACGTCTTTGCGTTGATTATCGCAAATTGAACCAAGTGACGAAATTTGATGCTGAACCTATGCCTTTACTAGAGGAGCTACTTACTAGACTATCAAAATCTCCTTTCTTCACTAAACTTGATTTGTCTAAGGGATATTGGCAAGTTCCACTATCCGAACACGCCAAGCCGTTTACTGCTTTTTCGACACCTAGGGGTCTATTCCAATGGAATTTCATGCCTTTCGGCCTTATGAACGCTCCTGCAACATTCGTACGCATGATGCGTCGAATCCTATCTCATCGCTCAGATGTCATTGCATATCTTGATGACATCTGTCTTTTCAGTGATACTTGGGAAGATCACTATAACGGGTTAAATGAACTATTGTCTATCCTACGCGAGCATAACCTGACAGCGAAACCATCTAAAGCATGTATTGGTTTTAGCGAAATATCTTTCTTAGGTCACCGTGTTGGTCATGGTTTCCTAAAAACAGAAGACCATAATACAAGTAAAATACTTAACATTTCTATTCCTAAGACTAAAAAGCAAGTGCGAAGTCTCTTGGGTCTAATACAATTTTACGGACGATTCATTCCGAATCTGTCCTCGATCATGTCACCTCTTCTTCGTTGCTAAAGAAAGGGTCTCCTAATGTAGTCCATTGGACGCAAGAATGTCAATCCTCTTTGGATAAAGTTAAAACTATGTTTTCTACTTCACCTATTTTAGTGTTACCTACTACAGATAAGACATTTGTTCTTCGTAGTGACGCTTCATCCACAGGGATTGGAGCAGCACTAATGCAAGAGTACTCTGGAACTCTGCATCCTGTGATGTATATTTCTCGAAAACTAAATGCCGCGGAGAAGAATTACTCGGTCCTAGACCGCGAATTATTGGCTATGGTTTGGTCAATCCTTAAACTTCAAAGATTTCTTCTTGGCGCGCATTTCATTGTGGAAACTGACCAGAAAGCTCTTACTGCTATTCAGAGTAAAAATCTGAAGAGCGCGAGATCAACGCGATACGCGATTGCTCTTCAGCCTTTTCATTTTTCGGTGCGAGCTATCCGTGGGTCAGAAAATGTGATGGCAGACATTTTGTCTAGATGCCCACATGATTCCACCTAACTGTTAGATCCTGAGATTTCTAACATGTCTAACTTTACTACAGTTTTTTTCCTATTTTAAAGTGTGTACACATATGTAATATATCATATATTGATTGTATCACTACTTAGCGGTTAATTGATGTATATTCACCGCTGATCTTTTGATGTTCTTCTTCTTTGGTAATCATGATTTTAAAATACCTAAGATGAAAGATTTTTGGATAAATTATTGTAGAAATTGTGACTTTGCCAGTATTGTAGTATGCGTTGGTGACACCTCTCTGGAAATATTTATACTCAGAGAAAAACTTTCTCTGGATTCTAACATATATTCTAAACTTTGTCGTGTCATAGGACGACTTAGCCTTACATTGGGCGTTACATTTGTTTTGGAATGCTTATCATCTGCGCATTGTTATTCGTGCGTTGTGAGCCTATTGTATGTTGCTCCTGGATGTATTTCAAAAAAATGTACCATTTTTTTTTCCCGGGGGGGGTGTGGTAATCTGTTGCGCATATTACATACACATATTCTTTTGTATGGAATTATGCGACACACGGATTACTTCGTCTATTTAATATGGAAAATATATAGTTGTATTTATTTGTGTACGAAAATGCTTCCCTTGGTAAAGCTAGATAATCCATGATTGATTTATACGTTTGATTATATGGATGATCTCTCTTGATATTGATTCGGCGTATGAATAATTGAATTCATGTCAGTTCTCGTTTGTTAGGGCCAGAAAATAGATTAATTTTGCTTAGAATGTTTATGGTCCGAATTCATGTGTACTACTTGTCTAGTGCAAGAAGATTCAGTTTTATATTGTATATCTTTGTATGTTTAGGTCGGACTATATTCTTTGTGCCGGAATCTGGCGCAGGTATTCGTAGTCCTACTGGGTTGTAGGGAGTTCCGAAGTAGCCGCCGATAATGGCTGAGTGTTTTTCTAGGGCTGGTCCTGTTATGATTAAAAAGTGATTTGTGGATGATTTTTCCATAAGGAGGGAATGTCTCTGCGAGAGTATTGTGTCAGAGCTTCTTCTCATGTACTTTATTATGTTTAAATTCGGACTCCAGGTAAAGCCAGACCCTCTTTTCTTTGATGACCTTCATTTGGTTAGGTTTAGATGACAACCTAGTTTGAACGTCGTTGGTCGTCCATATGCACAGTTGAAGATGACAGGTTCCACTAGTATTCCTATCTACATGAAACAACTCTATTAATGTAGAGCTAGATGGAAAACTCTATGAAGTTATATATATATTCAAATGTTGAATTAACTTTGGCTTTATTATTATCCTTCTGTTGGACGAGTGAGTGAAACTCAAAGAAGGTGGCCATCTTTGAAGTACTGTCATTATGGTGCATCACTGGCCTGAGAACAGAATCTAACTCTTATTATCAGACAGTGGATCGGAGATCTTACCATCAAGGAACTCCGTTATTATGAAATAACATTATTATTGTCAAGAAAAGGTTCTAGCAACGAACCGCTATTACTATTCATGTATGTACATTTACTGAGTATGCGACGACAGACAACTAGAACGTCTGCCTACTGTCGTCCCATAATATATATTCATATGCTGCCTGAATACACTACTGATGTTGCTACTCAATTATGCAATATGATGATGTCCTGTCAACCATGTACTGTCATATGCAGATGTTCACGTCAAGTGTGTGTGTCCTTAATAAAAGGTGCGAAAAAAAACGTCAGCTGTAGTTCCAGCCATCATTGACTCGTATAAGAGTGTGTGAGTGCAGTATTATCTAGTGTCAACTACATAGAACAGTACACCATTCGCGTTGCTTCCACTCTCACACTACATCTACATGACCAGTAGATACAGCGCTGCGCAAGGTTGGGTAGTTGATCAAGTTCCCACGTAGATTACATCTTTCAATCATACAGTGGTAAACGCATGTGCTCTGATTTTTGCAGCAAACCAAGGAGTGATCTGTATCACAGTCTGCACTATGGTACGAGCGCGTGGAGAGCACAGACCTGAAAAGTGGCCTTCTGACGAGAATCAGGTCCAGTTGGTGCCAGTGCTTGGATCGTGGGTGTCTCCATGACACCTTATGCTGGGGTTTTGTCTGAAAGTAGGTGTTGGTCACGCAGAGGTCATGGTGGACACACAGCTCTAAGAGCCGTTGTCCATTTTCATTCATCTTGCCAATACCAAACCTGCCCAGACATGAAGGCCATGAAACATTATCGGCACCCACTCTAGCGTTAAAGTCACCAAGGAGAACAAGCTGTTCTAGCCTAGGTATGCTTTTGATGACTGCTGCTAGATTCTCGTAGAACTCATCTTTAGTTTCTGAGGCAGAGTACAGAGTAGGAGCATACACACTGACAAGGGTGATGGGACCTGTGCTAGTTTGCAGGCGGAGCGTTAACAGGCGTTCTGATCCATTCTCGCATGGTTCAACTATTTTAGTTAGGGATTTTTTGACCGCAAAACCTACTCCGTGTTCTCTAGTGTTATTAAGATCTTTCCCTTGCCAATAAAATGTGTAGTCCTTCTCGCTCACCGTTCCAGAGTCCGCCAGGCGCGTTTCCTGAAGTGCAACTATATCCACCTCAAGTCGTTTAAGCTCATCATTAATTATGGCTGTCTTCCTTACATCGTTTACTTCCTGTAGGTTTTCGGATAGTCCAGTCAACATAGTCCGGACGTTCCAGCATCCCAATTCGAGAGTTTGCTTATTTATATTATTCTGACAATTCCTTGGTGCAAAATTTTCTGTCCACAGTTCGGGTTTGACCCTAATCCCCATGCACCCAATGGGGAAAGCAGACAGTGGCGGGACAACACCTTATTGACTGGGGGCTGCCCAGCTAGAAGCGGGTGGTAGCTGTCCAGTGAGATCCTAGAACCTCTCCCACTGTCGGAAGTAGCCCCTGGCGCCATGCCCTACGCCAATTGGGCAAAATGCTTATAACCGGTAACTGCTACTTCCCGTGTTTTGCCGGCATCTATAGGGTGAAGCTGGAGTGTCCTCTCCAGGGCGCGAGCTTGGGCACAATTATATGGAGATCAAGCTGTTGCCCATGCAGCATGTTCCCCCTCTCCACACAGCTGGTAGATCCAAAGGAACGGCAGTAGCCGATACAGTTTGGTACCAGCCACGTCGCAGGAGTTGCCAGAATAATGTCGAATTGACATTAGACTGCCTTAGGGACTCCGACTCCGGATTTATCCTCAGGGTTTACTCCCGAAGCCAATTCCATAAATGGATATTCCCGCAAGGCAGCGGTGGTTTGAATTCAGAGTTCCTTCTCTTAGATAAGCTACCAACCAAGGATCACGAGCCCTATCTGCCCGAAGCTGCTGGTTTTAAGGCGCCAGTCGCTCGCCTTTGCCTCTTCTCCCGTCAGTGAAAACAGTTCCGCCGGGCTCAAATTGAGCCACACATTTCCCCATTACTCTTTCGCTATAAATATTGTGTGTTCCAACTTTCGCATTGAGGTCTCCCATTACTATAGTGTAATTTGTAGTTCCTCATCTCTGCTGTGATTTGTCTCAGCTTTCCTGCCTCATTCATAGTTCTGACGTTCCTAAATCAAATTCTACTTTCGTGGTTAGCGATCGGGGCATCTGTTTTCATGCCTATGGCTTCTTTTCGGCTTTCACCACTGACAGTCATACGAGCCTGAGACTCTGGATGTCCGTCCCGCATAAGGCCCAGAGAATGTTAGCACGGCTGGATGAACTAGTCAGCTGGTGCAGAATGAGCTTCAAGCCTAAGAAGTTGTTAGTCAGGAAAGGGAAGATAGCGGAGGTTATATTCATGGTTTCCAACCAAAGAATCCGTACTGTCATTGAGGAACCTGTATTGGCAGGGTGTACGATGCCTCATTGAAAGACTTGAGTCGAGGCAGTGCAACAGACAATAGAAATGGCAGACAGAGGGCTACAGATCATAGACCAAAGCAGACTGCTAGGAAACTTCAAACTGTGGTGCATCCAGTGCATGTTGATACCTAAATTGCTGTGGCCACTGCTTATATATGAAGTAAGCACAGGGCAAGCTAGAGGGCAGAAGGTCAACAGAAGGTCATGAGGAAATGGCTAGGGGTACCACCAGGTCTGTCAAACGTAGCACTGTCAAAACGTGCGCTTCCTTTCAAGTCAGTTGTTGAAGTGTGATAGATGAAAATGGGCAACCCTTATCGTTCTTTAATATCATCGGGGGCCCTCACTATTTGGACTCAAGCAAGATTAACACGTTGGATGTTCCTCGCGGGCTAATTAAGTATGCACAGTTAAACACGTAAAGCCAGGTTCGCTGTAGCCATTATTCCGATTCTTAGTCTTGCCACACCTTCTGTCTTTGGTTTTATGCACTAAGAAAGATATGTAGATGCATAAACTGTCTTTCCTTTTAAAAGGGGTTACCTGCTGTCAGGATTACGTCAGCACGTCAACTGAAACACGGGAAGGGCGGGGCATAAGAGGTTTGGTAGTTCTAAAGAGACAACGGGTTGTTTATGGCAGTATAGGGGCGTTAACCGCTTGTAGCGACTGCATTTCCTTAGATCGTACTCTCAGGGGACGTCATTTGCTCTCGTAGAGAAAGATCTTAATTCAGCCGCTGGCGAGTGAAATGGTCCACGGGCGGTGATGGTGTGATTTCGGCCCTTCATACAAAAATCGACCAGCAAAACTTCCCAAAATTGAACAGACGTGTTAAACTCCGCACAGGAGATGAAAGAATAGCCATTTTACATAAATAGTCGGGAGCATCTAATTCAGGGGCCAGTTTGCAAATCAAGATTTCTGGAAACATCTAGAGCGTAGTTTCGGAGTCAAAATTTATCAGACTTCCTACAGAAATTCGTGGAGAATATTAAAATTCTAGTTCTTGTGTTTGCGGTAATAGTATAATTATTAGCATCTAAGTGATTTTATCGTTTTAAGTTTCATTTTAAATCACGGGGATTTTTGTGTGTATTAAAAACGTATTAAATAAACATATAGAAAACATTATCCAACTATAACGTAAATTATTTAATTACCCGTTTGTTCCCCAGTGAGAGATGCTTAAAATAATTTATAAGCCTCTAGGCGATTGATAATTGATTAATGCAGTTTAGTTCTATATATACGTGTGTATTTTCTAACGACTAGTCACTCACGTGGAGTTTTTAAATATATATAATTAAATACCGGAGTGGTTAAAATAGTTTCAATTGTAAAATTAACGCGCGTCAGAATATGATTTGTATTTTTTTTGATTACATGTTTTCTATTTTTTACACATAGGCTGGACAATACCTTTGCGTCCTAGCATATTCCATAGCGTCCTACTGACTTTGGTTCTTACACCATCCAGTGATTATTGAATAAAGAAAAATCTTCGTGTTGTGACTCATATGCGGTTCACCTCTCCATTCATGAGAGTAGTCAAACCAAGAACTTTAATCATAATCAATTCTTTTAAAGTATAACTGGAAGAAGAACATTGCCAGAAGTGATTCTATAATTTTTTACTGCTCTGCTGTGGCAGAATTTATATCATTATTTTTCAACTGACAGTAAACGTTTCTTTCTACTGGATTAACCCCCGAAAGGAAAAACTCACTGGTCAGCCTTTGCCATTACTCTGTGTTCATCACGCCATAGAAGTCTCTTAACCACCAGCGGCGAAACTCAACGGGACCAATATATTCTTACATATATACATCGATTAAATCTCGAGGACAGTACCATCGCATAGTACCATTGGAAAACAAAAGACACTAAGACTTCGATTTCAGCGACTACGGAAAAATAGCTGAACGCAAAACCCGCTAGTCTGTGGCTGAAAGAGGAAAAAAAAGACAGAGTATTTTGAGTACTTTGTAGCAAGTGTAATTTGCTGGGGAGGTTAAGATGTTATACCTAACAAGAAAGATAGCTGTGTCTGTGTCAACTGTGTGAGGTCAAGCACATGTAGGCCCCTGAATCTAAAAAAGATGATGATGATAATGATATATATTATCAGGGAACCTAACGCTACCTCCCTAGATCTCACACAGTCCGTATTTTGATTCTAGTGGCTGGTGTATAATGTCTCTAGTGTCTAGGGGTGAAATGAAAATGATAGTACATCAACACAATACACTTTAACTCACTATAAGAAAATGAATAAGACTGTGGTTAAAGTTTTCTTTAAAACTGGAATGTTTTTTTCTTTGTACAATTTAATCTGCCTGTCCCGCCATCTCTTTTAGACAGGTCTTTGAAAATGAGGAAATATATTTACATATAATGCTTTAACTAAAAGTATGGACTCTTGGTCCTAAGAATATAATATTATTATAGAGTTCCTGTAGGTGTATTCACAGAGTAAACCTTTAATGGCTGCTAGTGATCGTCATTGGTTATGAGGAGCTGTTGTTTTCCTCATGCCCCATATAATTCTGTTTTATTTTGATAAGAACCAGTTTATTCGGATGAAGTGTCAGATGTCCCAGCTGTTAACGTGTCACCTGGGATTCTTGGTATGACGAAAATAAGTCAGTGTAGATCAGCACCCACACACAAGCTCCTTCAGGCTATCTGATGACAGCATAAACTTTATAATGGAGACTTTTCTCTTTTCACTCACTCATCAGGTTTCCTGTCACCGGATGGTAACAGGAAATAAAAACCCTGTAATAAAAAGACACCCTGGCCTTTTCATATCTGTTAACAACTTCTTATCCCTATGTATACATGACGGTATGGAGTCAGCCTCGTGTGCATTCATGTGCATCAGCCCCTAATTTTATATGACTCACACCTTTCTGTGATCACACCTCAGGTCCCTATGGCAGATACGCCACTGTACTTTTACATAGTTTGCTTCAATACATTAACGTGGAGTAACCACATCTCCTTTTATATGATTTTTTCTTTTCTTTTCTAAATTATAAACGCTCTAAACGCTCTATATCTATTAGAGCCGACCAATGAAAGCAGGCACTACTACATCTTTTTGAATTTAGTTTGAAAAAACAAAACCAAAACTCCAAACAAACTATGTGCCTCATAGTCCATTGGTCAGTCTGCGTTAGGTATGCCAATAGAAAAAGATGTTTAGTTTTAGTTAACATTTCCCTATCTCCCCCTTTTACTCCTATACTCTTATACCAACCAATAGGATTTGAATTACTACAATGCCTCTTTTCTAAACTTGCGTCCCCAATAACGTTATGTGTAACGAGCAAGAACAACAGTCTGTCCGTCCAAGCGTTCTTAGACATCCAGTATTATCTCAATAACTTGGCTACTACTTGGACTACCATATTTTTTAAAACATATTTTTGCTCAGGGGACACTAAGCTATCCTACTATATGATTTTTATGATCAGTTTCCTTATGGTTTAGATTTTCAGTTTTGTCACTGTCAATCGTCAAATATAACTTTTACACAAGTCGGCCATCTTCTCCCCTCCCCCCCCCCTGTCTCTATCATTTTCTTTCATTATTCAAATAACCAACTAGTTTGAGTGACGTCAGAATTTTACCGCTAGGAGGAAATGGAAAACTGTCTGTGTGTTTGCCTCTGCTGGCTTTGCCCACAGCGTGTATATATTAAAGAGACCGCGTGCAGAGGGTTTTTTCAAAACATTGGTAGTGTTGGCGTTAATTATTACAATCGTCTCGTTCTTATTACTGAGAAATGTCCGAATTATTACAAATGTTGGTGTTAAAGTTAACATATTACGTTAATTCAAACGCCAGTTTGGTCACACAGTTCTGGCAATTCGTTAATTATAAGCTTTTCCCCCGTTTCGTGCAGCAGATCGGCGAGATGTTAAAATGTTAATTGTACGTTTCTAAACCGAAACTAAAAGCGTGTTAGAATTTTACGGCGGGTCATTTTTTAAGCATTCCTACTGCAGAAAAGGCAGCGCTCTACTGGCGTTGAAGATGAAAATAGTCAGACACCTGAAGTCTGGTGTATTTATTATCATAGGACTAAAATCTTACTGAAAGAAGCGATTATCTCACAGATTTCGCTACACACCTCCCTTCCTAAAACATGCATCCATTGCAGGTTACAATCTGTGAGATAACGTAGCGCAAATGAAGTCCTACATTTCTTTCTGATTTTCATCACACGGATGTCTACTCAAAAAATCTGCACCGACGTTCTGAGGGCCGGGAATATATTCAATCAGAAATGAATATGGCTGTAATAATAATGACCATCTAAAGAATCTGGCATTTTCATGCTTTGCTTGTGATAGGAATACGAGAGGTAAATGATCTGTTTGGACCACAAATGCCCTGCCATATAGATAAATCTGAAATTTTTTTATAGCCCATATTAACGCCAAACATTCTTTCTCACTTGTTGAATAATTTTTTTCCGCCTTGTTCAACTTACGGTTTGCATAAGCGACTGGGTTCAATTCCCCATCTTGTGAGGTGGACCTTTGCAACAATGTAGCGCCCAGGCCCACATTGCTTGCGTCACTTCTCACAACAAATTCTTGATTCAAGTCAGGCAATTGCAATACTGGCCTGCTTGTGAGTTTTTCTTTTAACTCCTGGTAAGCCAATTCACACTGTGCTGACCAATTTATAGTATCAGGTTGTCCCTTACGAGTTAAATCCGTCAGAGGAGCACATATAGAGTTAAAATGTTTAATGTACTTTTGGTAGAAACCACACAACGACACAAAAGATCGCACATCTTTCTTTGTTTGTGGCCTAGGTGCTCTTTTCAGTTTCTGACCTTCCGAGGTGCTAAATGCTAAGTAAGGTCGAACCTCAGGCTTTACTGGAATTTGATAATAGCCTTTGCTAAGATCCACCTTGGAAAAATATTTTGCCTTGTTCAGCCTTGCAAAAAGTTGAGTAGTATCAGGTAATGGATCCACCTGATCTTCTGTGACAGCATTCAGTTTCCTGTAATCTATGCACAGTCTATGTTCTCCCGATGGTTACCGCAACAAAACCACACAGGAACTATAACGAGACTCACTGTGAGAAATAATCCCTTCTTTTAACAAATAGTCTATCTCCTCTTTCAAAGCTTTTTCCTTAGCGAAAGGAATAGAATAAGGCCTCATACACATGGGTGTTGGGTCTAGTAGTTTCATATCATATTCCAACAAATGTGTGTGCCCTGGCTTATCCGTTAACACGTCTGTATGTTTCTCCAGGACCTTTTGAATCCTCTCCCTCTGTCCTTTTGTCAGGTGATTACTGATCTTCACCTGTTCAAACGTTTCACTGGGCTTCAGTGGATATTCAACTGAGGTGAGAGGTTCATTTTTCATTTCGGTTGCAATTGACAAGGCCATTAAATGTGTTCCTTCCTGGATTTGTCTGTCCAGATATTTCTTCAAAAGGTTCACATGATAGACGTTTTCCTTTCCCTTCTTGTCTATCTTATAATTTGTTCTGGATACCTTTTCCAAAACTGTATATGGAACTTGCCATCCGATCTGAAGTTTATTGTTGCTGCCTGGTAAGAGAAGAAGCACCTTCTCCCCTACAGCAAGCTCCCTATCCTTCGCTTTTTTGTTATAATAAGCAGCACGCTTTTTCCTGGCTTGTCTCAAATTTTCATTGGCCAGTTTCCAACTAGTTTTTAAACGAGTGGTCAGTTCGTTCACATATTGGTAAGATGAGGTAACAGTCTCTTCTGCCTTCTCATCTGTCCACGTCCTTAACAAAGTTACATATGGACTTTTAATTTTTCTGACATATTTTTCATAATATTGGAAGCCTTGTGTTGAGGACGTTTCTTCCTATTGTCATCACACAAGAATCTACCACTACCAATTCTTTTCTTGGGGTTTTCTACTCACTTTAAGTTCCTTGTGAGAGATCCTCTCTCTCTTTTATGGTCACCCAGTTCACATAATTCCGACCGAGGGACTGTCGGCTTATTCTGGGATAAAACCACTTTTTGTACTCGACCCAGAATTGCCATTTTAATACATTCAAGTGAAGACTGTGTGTGAAAAGGGGGTTCCCATTGCACGTTGTCTACGTTATTACAATTTTTTTTATTTCCAGGCCTAAGTTTGCCCCGTGGCGTGTCTAGGTCTTGAACAGTTTTCCCGCGTGTGGGTGTTCCCTCGTGAAATTGGCCGCAGTTCTCCACAAAATTCTCAAGAACTATCTTTACATCTGGCCAATAATAACTGTCACAGTATAATATCTACACTTTCATGACATTGTCCTCTAAGCTCGTATCAAACTGCGAGAGGTCACACAATCAACATACTTATAAACGCCATTCACAAAGCGTACACGAAGGCGTGCTGACAATCTCCCTTTTTAATAATAACAATGAAACACGTAGGAATTCAATAATAATAGCAATACATTGTCAGCAATAACCATATGACTGGATCAACAAGTCCTACTACCACTAGACTATACAACAATGCTGTACAAAAGCCAGCAACCATAAAGAGAGCACGATTAATATGCAATGCGGCTTCTAAAGCCGGCCAACTGACATATTTCTCTGTCAGACTTCCTGTTCACTCCATTCCTTTGCACCCCTTTGCACCATTTTCTTTGAAAGCTGATGTGCGCACCAAAATATATGTTTATTCCACCAAAGTCCATGTGCGCAACAAAAGATATTATGTGACATCTACCCCCTTCCCCAGAAAAGAAAACGGAGTTTTCTTCTCTCTGAGAGTAGTAGATTGCACACCAAACAACAAAATATTAGACAAGTTCAACCCAAAAAAAAAACAATTTTACACTGGTGGACGTAGACGTCGTGCCTACGAACACATATATCTCATGTCCCAAAAATTACAATCTAGACAGAGCATCTGCCACGACATTAAGTCTACCCTCTAATGGGATAATTGTGAACTGGAACTGTTGTAGCAACAAGGCCCAACGAGTCAACCGTGAGCTTGTCGACTTCGAAGATTTCAAAAACAGTAGAGGTCGATGATCTGTCTGAAGTATAAACTGCGACCCTATCAAGTAACGGGACAGTTTTGACACTGCCCATACTATAGCCAGGCATTCTCTTTCGATTGTTGAGTACCTGGTCTCTGCCGGTAACAGTTTCCGACTAACATACATCACAGGATGTAGTGTACCCTCGTGGTCTTTCATAAGACATGCGCCAATTCCCACAGATGACGCGTCGGTCCGCAGTGTAAAGGGTTTGCTCAAATCAGGCAAAAGAAGGATTGGTCGTCTGGAAAATAACTCCTTGATTTTTGATAATGCTTTCTCGCATTCTGCCGACCATACAACCCTGTTAGGCATCCCTTTAATAGTAAGAGAGGTTAAAGCATCAGAAATTGTAGAAAATTGAGGGATGAATTTGCGATAAAAATTGACAAGTCCCATCAGGCTTCTGACCTGCTTCTTAGTCCTAGGTGCCTGTAGTTCTAAAATTTTTATTACCGTGCCAGTCTCGGGTTTTAATAGATTATTACCTACGATAAACCCCAAAAAAACTCAACTCACTAAAACCGATACAAATCTTACTAGGGCGTGCCATTAAACCATGCTTACGTAAACAACGCCACAGGGAAGACAACCCCGACATATGTTGTTCCCATGTTTCATGGAACAGGCAGATGTCATCGATGTACGTAATCACATCCGTACGATGACCTAGTAACTTTCTCATCATTCTGACGAAAGTTGCGGGTGCATTAACTAGCCCGAAACACATAAAATTAAACTGAAATAAACCCTTTGGGGTGGAAAATGCCGTCAAAGGTTTAGCCGACTCGACAAGAGGAACCTGCCAGTATCCCCTAGATAAATCCAATTTACTAAAAAACCTGGCATGGGAAAGTTGCGTAAGGAGGTCCTCTTGGTTCGGTATTGGCTCAGCGTCAATCACAGTGACACTATTTAATTTACGGAAGTCGATGCAGACACGCAAGGATCCATTTTTCTTTCGTACCACGACCATAGGGAAGGAGTAAGTAGACTCCGATGGAGAAATGATCCCCAACCGTAACATGTCATCTAGTTCTTTTTCAATCGCCGACTTGAAATGTAATGGCTGCGGATACGGCTTTACCCTGATCGGTTGGTCGTCCGTCAGGATGATATTGTGGCAGATCAAATCGGTACGTCCCGGCAAATCAGTGAGAACATCCTTAAACTCTCTAATGACCGATCGTGCCTCCGATTTCTGTGTTATCGTTAGGTCGTTACATATCTGCACATTTTCCCAAGACTCAGAAGGAGCAAGGGGAACGAGAGACAGCTAGAGATTAATATCATCTCCCATGTCACCCAATTCATTAATGACCACAGAACATGCCATCTTCGGGGTCTACCCAGAAAAACTTGGGGTCCACCCCTTTTAGAGCCTCTGACCGTTCCATATAAGGTTTTAACATATTAATGTGGAATACCTTCTCCTTGTTCCGAACCTGGATTAAATAATCAACATCCGTCACCTTCTTAAGCACCCTAAACGGCCCCTGCCATGTAATGCTCAAACGGTCTTCCTTTGATGGAAGAAGAAGCCATACCTCTTCACCGGGAACCAAGAGCAGTAGTTTTGATCCGCGGTTAGCGTATTGTCGGTACCGCGCCCCCGCCACGGATAAATTATCACGTGCCACGGCACACGCTTTGACAATACGGTCACGCAGGTTTATGACGTATTCGTAACTGGAGACGGAGGACCCATCAGAACGCCCACCAACCAGTATATCTTTCAGAATGTGCATTGGGCCCCTCTGATTCGCCCCGTACAATAGTTCAAATGGGGAGAACCCGGTGCTCTCCTGAGGTGCCTCTCTATAGGCAAATAATACTGCTGGAAGGAATTTATCCCATTCTTGGGGAAATTCAGCAGTGACCTTGGCCAACATATCCTTCAATGCACCATTAAAACGTTCACATACCCCGTTTGACTGGGGATGATAAGGGCTGGTGAACGATTGGGAAATGCCCAACAATTTAGTGATCTCGGCCATTTCCTTAGAAATGAATTGACGTCCCCTTTCTGACAGTATCACCTCGGAAACCCAAACCTACTGAACAACATCTGCAACGCATCCGACACAGCATGAGAGGTGATAGTCCTCATTGGCACAGCCTCGGGCCATCTTGTGCACAGATCCACCATTGTCAGAATAAAACGAAAGCCTCTATCTGATGCAACAGAAAGAGGACCAACGATATCGATTGCAACTTTCTGGAAGGGGCGAACCGACAAATCAACAACCTGCAACGGAGCCTTCGATAATTTGCCTTTATGTGTCACTGGCTGACATACCCTGCAAGACCTGCAGTATACCTTAATATCTTTGTTGTATGCCGGCCAATAGAATTGTGACAGAACCCTATGGCAAGTTCTTGCAACCCCCATATATCCAGCAAACGGTGAATCGTGTGCCACCTGCAACACCTTTGATCTAAAGGCGACAGGCACAACCACCTGGCGCTTGAATTCGAATTGGCTGGAAAAGCATCTGGTAAGAACATCATTTTTCAACTCAAACCAGTAACGTGCCGACTTCGTGCACTTTACATCACCATTTTGGGCCAAAATGTAACATTTCTGCAATGTTTCATCAGCTCGCTGCTGCTGGACAAAGTCCGATGCTGGTACATCGGGACTCGTGGAGGCAATACATGGGACCGCGTTAGATGTCGGTAGTTCCCGCTGTATCGCCAATGAATTGTCGTCTGATCTGGTCTGCGCCCTTGTGACCACCACATTTGCCACAACTGACCGTTCGACCTGCCATTTTGTGATGTCGGCCTGAGTACAGGCACGAACACCATGCACGTTCCCTATAATCAAATCGACCACTGGAGCCTCAAGAACACACGCCTGCACCCGACCAGAAATAAAGGGTGTATCCACCTCTATAATGGCTAGGGGGTAATATTCAACATTTCCCCCAAATGTCACGCATCCGACAGTCTTACCAATAAGGCACGATTCGTCAATACATGATCGGCGCACTCCTATCGTAGTGCATCCTGTGTCCCTCAACACAGACACCAACTGGTTCTGAACCATGCCCTGGTGTAACTCTAAGCTTCCGCTCCCATCAAGAGAAGAGAGGCAAGGCAGAGTATGACCACAAATTAGTAATGGTCTGCCATCAGGTTCAAACAAAGGCCTACATCCTTCGCAATCTTCGTTATTAAAGGTTTTCAGAACGCATGCAGCATTAGCCTTTTCTGAATTGTTTGGACAGACTCTTGCAGCATGTCCCCTTCCGTCACACGCACCACATCGAAGCTGACCACCATCATCTTTTGTAGGACTACCCTTTGGTGAATTGGGATGTTCTTGCTCCCGTTTGTCATCCCTATCATTCCTTTTACTCGGACCACTTCTTCTATACCAGCGATGATCGGGATCGCTAGTAGTGTCTATTCGGACCTGCCTCCGAGTAGACCTGTCATGTCTATCTCCCGTGTATCTAAACGGAGATCTATCCTGACGGTAGAACGATTGTTTTTTTTTCGGAGATCTGTATCCCTTAAAATTATCATAGTTCCCATGAGATCCATGCCCACTAGAGTATTGCCGATCAAACCTTCTCCTGGCAAACCTGTCCGCACTCTTGGACCGATGCTGCCGGAAAGGTTTCCCAATAACCTTGCCAACACATGTAGCGAAAGGCTCAGGGACAAATGACTTGTGAATTGTCTTACCAGGGTGAGCGGTAACGTACTGCCGCCCCAACTCTGACATAGCAGTAATGTCTCTGGGTTTGCGTTCTTGAAAAAATGCAACCATGTCAGAACAACATGAGGACAACACCTTGTCCCGCAACATGAGATCAAAGAGTCCATCAAAATCCCTAGTTATTCCCTCCAGCTCTGTCCATCTATTAAGGAGAAGTTTAATTTTGGTGACAAAAGAGCCGAAATCTTGGTCGGCACTAGGCATCGCATCTCTGAAACGAGAGCGATACCCTTCAGCTGTCAGCTTAAATTCTCTCAGCAATGTTGCCTTTACGGTATCATAATTAGTTCTGTCAGCCACAGGCAAACTATATACGGTGTTTAAAGCAGAGCCGGAAAGCAATGCAGATAAAAGTGAAGGCCATTCCTCCTTCCTTGCCCTCCAGGCAAGAGCCTCTGATTCAAATCTCTCCAAAAAGAAGTCCATGCTATCTACTTCCTCCCGAAAATTCGGTAATCGTAGCCTATAAGGGCGAGCTGGCTCCCTAGAAGTCGAACTAGGATTGCCAGCATCAAGCTCCAACTTTTTTATAGCAATTTCCTTGTCCGCCTCAATCTTCATTTTTTCTAACTCCATCCGTCTTAGATCTGCCTCAATTTTTTTTATTTTCTGTATCTGCTTGAATCTGTCTCAGTTCTCTATCTGCTTCAATCTGTTTCAGTACTTTATCTGCTTCAATCTGTCTCAGTTCCTTATCCCTATCTGCTTCAATCTGTTTCAGTTCTCTATCTGCTTCAATCTGTTTCAGTTCTTTATCTGCTTCAATCTGTTTCAGTTCTTTATCTGCTTCAATCTTCAATTTTTGTAGTTGACGCTCCTCATATCGTTCTCGTCTGTCATCTTCTTGTTTTTTCTGTAACTCATACTCTTTGTGTTCGGCCTTTGCCCACTCAAGCAAAGAATCCCCCGACTTTCCTGTCTTCTCTCCAATTTCTATAAAATCCTTAAGGCTAGACATAGTATAGATCTATGTGCAATACAAATGCGGTGGCAAGCTAAGAAATAAGTAAAGGTATGAAGGTTCCCAATTCCTCAAATTGTACCCATACCACTACAAAATTAATAATAAATATATTGTTGCACAAGACCAATATATATTTGCAGACGATGGGTACGATGTACCTGCAGTCACGAATACACCTGATTAAAAAAACAAGCAGGTGAAAATACAGTATGACAAGACAGTTCCAAATAAGGGATCCGATGAAACGAATCCTTGCTTGTCTATACCCAATCAATGTCAAGATACAATGACATAAATCTCAAGCTCACACAGTGGTAGCTTTAGACAAGGACATCTGCATAATGGCTAAAAAAAATGATGTCCGTCTCTTATTTCACCAATGCGTGATTTTACAAATACATATCATATACAAAGGAAATCCAAAAATTCATATACTATGAACAGTACATACAATGATGAGACACGAACTCACTTGACAAACAAACACCAACAGTACGATAAGAAAGTGATGACAGATATGAGATAGAAACACATAAGTATATACAAACCGTACTGTTAACAAACGAGAACAAGGAGATTGTCAATATAACTTATGTACAAGATAGCAAGAAGAAAACAGGAGAATACGACAGCAAAACATGACGAAAAAGAATACTTGCAAAAATATGACACTATGCATACAAACAAGACAATCACCGCTAAAACACTGAAAATGTGCACGGTCAGTTATGCTGGACAGTCAACAGGGTCAACTCTCTGTGCCTGTACCCCACTGCAACACTGACAGTGTTACTGCCTAAAGAAATCAGTTCAACATAATCCCTTTCCCATAAGGAAAAAAAAAAATCTGTTAAACACGCCACCAATACTACACTTAAAACCAATGCATTACAATAATAAGACAACAAAGACGGCACGAAAACCAGTAGTGGACGGTGAAGCGACGAGGTCTGTAGCAAGGCAATATCAAAAGGCAGAAAGAAGTCACACAAATAATTGAAATATGTAAAACAAATGAAATTGCAAATGAAAGTATCAGAGACAATGAAAAGAACAGATAATAAAATAGTAACAGAAAAGCATCATTGCAAATACCAGCATATGGAGAAATGAGCTAAACGAAAAAAAAATTCAAATGGATGAGCAGAGTAGACCAGTAATTAAAAACATGACGATAAGGGAAACACATAAAATAAAATGACGTCAAAAAAGAAAGTAGAACAGCAAGAGAAAAGAAAACAAGAAATATAACTAAATTTATGACTGTCTTTCTGTAAACTGAATCCTCAAATTTCCAATCCCAGCTCCTCAATCGAATGATGATAATGAATCACGAGACAAAAGCACGAATAGTATCAACAAATGTTAGTGCCACAATCAATTACGCTTAGTGCACTCTGCACTGTCCGGTTGCGGCAAAATGTTCTGAACAAATTCAAGACCAAGATCCACAATCGGCGTCAGTTATTCTCGTAGCTGAAGCCTTGAAACCACCAATGGATGTAGTAATAAGAAAATACATCAATGTTCAGTATTTCCCATTCCGTTCCGCTCTCAAAAATCCACACCAATGTAACTGGCCTTCTCATGTCTGTGTCCAAGAAAGGCTATACCAGCATAATAAATGATAACTGGTAAACTCAGCGACGTCCAGAAATTATCATTCGTTATTGAACCATAGCTGCAGGAAGAAACGACATAAAGTCCATCAGCAAGACGTCACGTCTTTTATCAGCTGCGTAACATAGACCATTGCATCAGAAAATTGTCATGGTCGTATCCACCATTCACGTACAATTAATCAGTACGACTACAATGTTCTGTCTTATCCAACGATATATATCAGCATCAGCATTCACGAATAATGCTGCTCGGCAAATCACGTATAGTTCCTCATCACGAACAGTTTCTCAGCACGACAATGATAGTCGGTAGTATTCATAAACGAGTTAAATTTTCATGCGGACAAAAGGTCACTGCAGCAGCGTCGCGCAATAAGCATGCACAGGCAAGGCAACGTATTCACGGTAGAGGCGAGCTGTAAGATGTGTACTGGCAGGTACGCACGTGTAGTATCCACATAATTTGTTGTACCACAAATCTCAAAGTAGGCGACGTCTTCGTGCTCTCAGCAGGTAGGCCACCAATGGACAACCGATAATCCAAAAATCAGCAGGCAACTGCAACGACCGACAAATTTAAAACATCTTCGCCTACGCCTGGAAGGAACTAAAACCTCCTATTTTTCACCACAATTACGATAGACCCACAATTAGCTCTCCAAATCACTGACAATGGAACTAATCCAACAATAAGACGGCGTCGTCGTCGCCCCAGCCAGACAGGAACTCCTTAAACATTAGCTTCATAGTCTTCAAACTGCGCAATGAGTCCATGCACGAAATTGTAGCTTGTTTTTGCCGACAACAAACCCATTGCAAAATGTCCTCATCAGAAAAAACAATCGCACATATAATGGGATGCAACCCAATCGCCAACAAAAGCCTCGACAACTGTGAACTTGCTATGAGGGAGCCCGTAATAAGATCAATACCACAAATATCCAGATGCCAGCAGTCACTAACAAAGTGGAACGCTAAAATACATCTGTATAGAGGACCACAGCCCCCAAAAATATGTCACAGTATAATATCTACACTTTCATGACATTGTCCTCTAAGCTCGTATCAAACTGCGAGAGGTCACACAATCAACATACTTATAAACGCCATTCACAAAGCGTACACGAAGGCGTGCTGACAATCTCCCTTTTTAATAATAACAATGAAACACGAAGGAATTCAATAATAATAGCAATACATTGTCAGCAATAACCATATGACTGGATCAACAAGTCCTACTACCACTAGACTATACAACAATGCTGTACAAAAGCCAGCAACCATAAAGAGAGCACGATTAATATGCAATGCGGCTTCTAAAGCCGGCCAACTGACATATTTCTCTGTCAGGCTTCCTATTCACTCCATTCCATTGCACCCCTTTGCACCATTTTCTTTGAAAGCTGATGTGCGCACCAAAATATATGTTTATTCCACCAAAGTCCATGTGCGCAACAAAAGATATTATGTGACAATAACATTTAGAAACGCTTTGGCAGATGGTACCTATTTTCTCATGGTCACCATCTTTCCCAACATGTAAACTCCTTATTACATCTGCCCGATATGCCTTAGGAAGTACCAACTGTCCGTGACCATTGGATCCAGTTCCGGCCTTCCTATACAACAATTTGTTCTTCATATAATAATCCCCTTTGATTGGAGGTGTGTGGCATTTAGGTAATTTCTTAAAGCAAGGCTTGAGTGTCCTATCTTCAGCCTGTGCCTTCCTCATCTTCTCTGGATGAGTACTTATTGGCTCATCTTCTTCCTTTCTGGATTGTGAACGGGTCTGGGCTGCGGCCAGAACCACAGGTCTCTTGGGATTCCCCAAGAAGACATAACGACATCCCAATATCAGAGAGTAAATGGGTGCGTCTATCACTGCTGCTCTGATTATCCCTTCCACATAGCGAGTTTTCACTGTTATCCTTGCAATGGGAAGTTTCATGAGTGATAGGTCCTTGGTCGCCCCTTGTATCTCCACTGTTTCTGTGGTATACTGATCCGGGTTCACCAAGTGCTTACTCACAACGGAATCAAAATCCAAACCGGTATCGTAAAGGCACCTAATCGTGACTCCATTACATACCACGTCCTCACATACTGGGGGATGGTAAGGTTCCTGCTGTCCAGTATGTTTTACCTTTACTTCCTTTTTCCCCAACTTCATAGCAGCACATCCAGAAGGTTTCCTTGTACAAAATTTGGTGTCATGACCCTCTCTCTTACACCATTTACAATAGTATCTATTTTGATAAAGGGGTTTTCTTTCCTCATATTTCCTATCATTGAACTGTGGGTTTTTATGTTTATTATCATTGCGTGGCCTGTCAAAATTTTGCTTAAACTTGTTTCCCTGATTTTTATTCTCAAATCTATTTGAGTTTTGTGGGGCCCTATAATTATCTACATGCTTCTTGTTGGCGCAGCTACCTCTGCCTGGGCTGCCTGATACCTCTCAGCGACATTAAGTAACTCCCCCAGCCTCTCTACACCCTGTTCCATGAGAAACTTTCTCAAGTCTGGAGCCATGGACTCTCTCAATTGCTCAATAAGGATCATTTCTTTAAGATCTTGGGTTTTCCCCAGAGCAGTCCATTTCTCCAAGTAAGTCTCTAACCGTGCACAGAACTGGTGATAAGTCTCACCCGACAGTAGCTTGGCATTTCTAAACTACTTTTTCCTGTAAAATTCACCATTCTTTTCGTATCTTAACAAAAGAGCCTGCTTTAACATGTCATAATTGTCTTGGTCATCCCTGCTCATTTTGGAAAAAACATCATAAGCTGTTCCCCGAAGACCTTGGGATAACTTCAAGCTCCATCTTTCTTTGTCTAACCCATAAGTTGTTGCTAATACCTCATACCTACTTAAATATGATTCAATATCATCATCTCTCTCAACAAAATAATCTAAGTGAAACCCCATAGCTGAGCTGGAGGCCCCCTGACTAGCAGTAGCATCAGAGGTAGAGGGGCTGTGACCATTTTCAGGAGCATGGCCCTGCAACTCCAACTCCCTTAGTCGCAGCTCATGCTCCCTCTGCAACCTTTTACCTTCTACTTCCCTTTGCAGTCGTTTTTCTTCAGCCTCCCTTTCAAATTTTTTCTCCTCAAACTGCAGCCTCTTGATCTCAGCCTCTCTATCAGCCTCTAAGGCCCTAGCCTCCTTCTCAGCCTCAATTTGTAAACGTTTAATTTCTTTCTGAGCCTCTCTATCCAACTTTAATTTCTTCATCTCCCTGGCATCTTCTAACTGCATTCTCCTCTCTTCAGCTAACCTATGTTCGTCCCTAGCAATAAACTTATCACATTCTGAGGTGACATAGTCAATCAAACTTTGACCCTCCATGTTCATCTCTATCGCAGTCTGCACAGCAGCAGAGCGAAACTTGGCCATATCCGCCATCTGATAAATACTAAAATGTTCTACCTCAATTTCTAAAACAAGTACAACTTTAATCAATTATTCCAGGCTCTGACACTTCATCAATTCCCAAATCTTGGGCAATATTAATAATGGGGATTCCCTGGGTAAATAGAAATGTTGTTACAGCTAAATCTCAGAACAGGACCCTAATATATGTAGTACTAGAAGTTCCAATCCTGGACAATGTAGTGGATTTGATGGTATTGTATGATGGTGATATTACTAAGTGTGATGCATGAGGTCAGCTGTGAAGGCTCCTGAGATAAAATGTAGCTGTGAATTGTCAGAAGGCCCTTCGTGCTACCACTACGACCTCACACCTATCTTTTTTTATCTAATGAATGTGGCTACGTTAAATGTCTAGGGTAATGATATGTAATGTGTTGTGGTAGTTTACATACACACACACAGATCTTTAATAAGTCTAATAATATTAATAAAAATGTTATAATACACTGAACTAACTCAAGTTGTGTAAAATTTGGATAGTAATTTTCTTTAAATTTATTTGTTCTGAACCAAGGTTTTATTTTGGCCAGAACATATGAAAGGTTTTGCAATTATAAAAGAAATACATGAATATGACATAATAAATGCAAGGTGTGTACATATGTATGTTACTATACTAGTTAATATTACTACTGTTTATAGTTGTAATCTATTTGGGAGAACATTTAATGGATGTGCTGTTGGGGTGGCCTCATCACTCCCTGTCTATGGTGACTACACATTGTCCAGTTATTTGATGGAAATTTTATGGGTGTGTTAGGAAATAAGTTGAGTTGGTGAATTCTCAGCAGACCAGTCGCTCACGTAGCTTGAATGTGTAGCTCTGGTGCTGAGATCTGGTGGCCCCACCTCTCCGTGCTTGGGGGCAATATCAGAAGTTTGGTGGCCCCACCTCTCCGTGCTTGGGGGCAATATCAGAAGTTTGGTGGCCCCACCTCTCCGTGCTTGGGGGCTATAATAGGCTGCTCTGACAAAATGTTACTGTACGGGTCCACTCTTGTAATATTCAACAACTCATTTGACACCGCATTGGTGCCAACTGAAACTCACAGTTCTGCAATCAAAGTATTAGTCATGTGTCAGAATTCCATCCTCTAACCATTTCTGGACACAACACTACACAACAACAACACCACATAGACGGGTCAGATCTTTCTGACCAAACAACACATCTTACCAAGTTGGTTTCACATAGGATAAGTTCTCCCAGACTACATATTCTGAAATATGTTCATTAGCTTCCTGCCATAGAATAGGATAGGTGATATGTTCCACTGATCTCAACACTTGATCTATCCTTCATAATCCTTGCTGGAGTTTATGTATTTTATTTGTCTCTAGACCCTGAACTGGGGCGGGGGGTCTAGAGCGAATCCTTACTTGTTGTAAGGGACAGATTATGCTATTGCAGTATCAAATCACTCGAAACCTTAAACAAATATTAAAATGTACAAAGAAATAATTTCAGTCTTACCAGAATTATGAATATAGAACACAGTTAAATGCTAGCAAAACTCAGCTGAGCTGCTGGCTTTAGGATGGCGTCCCTCTAAATATTTCAATAGCTTCTGGGAATTACACCACTTAATAATTCACTGTGTCTACTAGGACAACTTATAATGAATGGCACAAAATGCGCGTCTGAGCGCCGATAATATATTCATCTATGGCCAATCACTGCCTTTTCTTTTTCAAATTCAAATATCCTACCAAAAAGTCATTTCAGTCATATCTCAGTCAAGTATGCCTTATTGTCTGTTGGTCCGTCCGTCTCTACTTGCGTTTCACAAAAAAACACACTTGTTTTTTTTTAACCAACTCTGCCTTCCCCTACACAATTTTGCCTTTAAAGTTATTTTTAGCCACAATTCTCCAGCCCATCCCCTCTCTTCATTCCAACTAGATTTTAGCACTTGCGTCTTCAAGGCCACAATTTTTTGAAAATTAGTGACATGTTTTATTTCAATGCAGACGCTCGCTGATATGAACAACACAGTCTTTTGTCAATATCTTTCTTATTATCTGTCCGTCTGTATAAATGAAAGCATATTATTTCACTGCTCAAGATGGGCCATCCGGCCAGCTAGGTTTTATATTCCTAACATTATTATTAAGAAAAGTTACTTTTCAAATATTTTCTAGAATCTTCTGGAATGCGTTCATCACTGCATTCAAATAAACGGACTAAGTTATCGTAAAAGCGTCCAAGAAATGACCATTGCATATAACATCCAAGGTCCCTTTTGTCGATTTCTTTACTTTATGTCAACTTGGGGAACGTGACTTTTTCCTCCTTTCCCCACCAATTTGCGTCCTTTTAGCCTTGCTAGTTTCAAGCACGCGTACAGTCAGATTTTTCCTTTTGATCTCCGTTCTCATCCCGTTCCGTTTTGCCTTCAAGTCTAACAATTTAATTTCCATGGCGGGTGATGACCCGCGGCGTGGGCGATCATGTATTCTAGCAGCTTACGCATTCGTTTTTATCCCTACGTTGTATCATTGGAGATATTTTAACGTTGTATCACGGTTAATTTTGTGACACATCTCCCCACTTGAAAACATGCCTACGGCAAGTTCCAAAACCAGTGATACACATAGATAAAATCTCTCCTCACTCCTGCCATTACTCTAATTTTGATCACAGGGGTGCCGACTGAGGAAATCTGCACCGACATTCAATTTGCCTGGGATATATTGGATACTAAACTGATAAGGTTGAAGCAATAAAGACCACCTCAGCAATCTTGCGTTTTCATGCTTAGCCTGAGATAAGAATACGAGAGGCTGATGGTCCGTCTCGACCACAAAAGTCCTACTATACAGATAGATTTGAAACTTCTTTATGGCCCAGATTAACGCTAAACATTTTTTTTCGCTTCTGGAATATCATTGTTCCGCCTTATTCAATTTGCGGCTTGCATAAGCGACTGGTTTCAGTTCCCCATCAGGTGAAGATGATCTTTGCAACAAAGCCGCTCCGAGTCCTACATTACTGGCATCGGTTCTTAAGACAAAGTCCTGTGTCAAATCAGGCAGTTTGAGAATAGGCTTGCTAGTGAGTTTTTCCTTTAAGTCTTGGAACGCTAATTCACTTTGCGCAGTCAAATTAATTTTATCTGGAAGTCCCTTGCGAGTCAGATCAGTCATAGGAGCACAAATAGAGTTAAAATCTTTGATATATTTTTGATAAAATCCGCATAACGACACGAATGATCGCACATCCTTTTTTGTTTGTGGTCTAGGTGCTCTCTGCAGTTTTTCAAAGTTCTTGGGATCAGGGGTCATGTTACCCTGATATACAGTGTGTCCCAAGAATTCCAACTCTTTGCATCCAATGCAACATTTTGTTGGCCTAGCAGTCAAGTTCGCCTCCCTAAGCCTATTAAATAACATTTCTAGAGCTTCAATGTGTTCTTCAAATGTCTCTGTGGCGACGAGAATATCATCCATGAAATTCGTGATACATGGGTTATTCAGGGATCCAACAATTTGCGCATCATCCTTGAAAATACACTCGGAGCATTTTTCAGTCCGAATGGTAGCATGTTGAATTCATAATGTCCATCCGAAGTGCTAAAAGCCAAATAAGGTCTCACTTCAGGCTTCACTGGGATCTGGTAATAGCCTTTACTAAGATCCACCTTTGAAAAGTATTTTGCCTTGTTCAGTCTGGCAAATAACTGTTTTGTGTCTGGTAATGGGTCCACTTGTCCTTCTGTGACAGCATTCAGTTTCCTGTAATCTATGCACAGTCTGTGTTCCCCAGACGGTTTTCTCAACAAAACGACACTAGAACTAAAAGA
Source organism: Oreohelix idahoensis (assembly GCA_024509875.1). NCBI lineage: Eukaryota > Metazoa > Mollusca > Gastropoda > Stylommatophora > Oreohelicidae > Oreohelix > Oreohelix idahoensis. The sequence continues at coordinate 316,099 of JAMPIV010005280.1, read as the reverse complement.
TGATTCACTGTGTGAAATAATCCCCTCCTTCAACAAATAATCTATTTCTTCCTTCAATGCCTTCTCCTTCGCGAACGGAATAGAATAGGCTCTCATACAGATTGGGTTTGAGTCTACCAGTTTCATGTCATACTGTAGCAAATTTGTATGTCCTGGTTTATCTGTTAATACATCTGTATGTTCCTCCAGAACCTGTTGAACTCTCTCCCTCTGGTTTTTAGTCAGGTGCTTACTGACTTTTACCTGTGCTGCTGTTTCACAAGGATGTAATGGGTATTCATGTGAGGTGAGTGGTTCCTTTTGCATTTGAGTTGCGATAGCTAAGGTCAGTAAGGGGGTGCTTTCCTGGAGTGGTCTGTCCAGATACTTCTTTAACATGTTTACATGATAAACTTTCTCCTTCCCCTTTTTGTCAATTTTATAGTTTGTTCTAGACACCTTCTCTAGAACCGTATATGGACCTTGCCATCCAATTTGTAATTTATTCTGGCTACCGGGTAGTAGAAGCAGCACCTTCTCTCCCACAGCTAGTTCTCTGTCCTTTGCCTTCCTATTAAAATATGCTGCATGTTTCTTCCTGGCTTGTTTCAAATTATCATTTGCCAGTTTCCATCCAGCTTTCAAACGAGTGGTCAGTTCGTTCACGTATTGATAAGATGAGGTAACAGTCTCTTCCGCCTTCTCATCTGTCCAGGTCCTTAATAGGGCTTCTAATGGACCTTTTATTGGCCTCACAAATAGCAGAGTTGCGGGAGCCATCCCGGTTGAACTATGTGGTACCTCCCGATACGCAAACAATGCGGCGGGCAGGAATTGATCCCACAGATCTGGTTTTTCGTGTGCCAGCTTTCTCAGGATAGAAATGAGAGTCCCGTTGAACCTCTCTACCTGGCCGTTCCCTTGCGGATGGTACGGACTACAATGAAAGTGTCTGGCTTGAAATAGCTTAAAAACTTCTTCCGTTAGTTTCCCCTTGAACTGAGAACCATTATCCGTCAAGATTTGATGCGGGAATCCTAATCGGGTAAATATTGTAAGTAGTGCCTCTGCTACATGTTTTGAATCAATTGATGGCAGGGCTACCGCCTCTCCCCACATAGAACAAGTGTCCACCAGAGTAAGGATGTAACTGTTCCTCCTCTTGGTCCGAGTGAGAGGTCCTACAATATCCACTGCAACCCTCTCAAAAGGTGTTCCCACTATGGGCATTTCCCCTAGAGTTGCATGAGCAGTCCAGTGCTTTGGAGCTACCCTTTGACATTCTGGGCAGGATTTGACATATCTTTTTATATCCTCCGTTATCCCTGGCCAGAAGTAATGACAAGCTATACGCTGTCCTGTGGCGCTGATCCCCATGTGACCACTGAAGGGAATCGCATGCCCGAGTTCCATCACTTTATCCCTATATGAAGTGGGAAGAACCAGCTGGTTGTGACCATTTGTTCCAGTTCCGGCCTTCCTGTATAAGAGTTTGTTCTTCATAAAATATTCCCCCTTGCTCGGAGGTGTGTGGCATTTGGGCAATTTTTTAAAACATGGCTTGAGTGTCCTATCCTCAGCCTGCGCCTTCCTCATCTCCTCTGGATGAGCATTTATAGGTTCACCTTCTTCCTCCTTCTTCTGTGACCTGGTCTGCACTGTCGCCATGATCACAGGTCTCTCGGGATTCCCCAAGAAGACGTATCTACACCCCCAATATCAGAGGGTAGATTGGTTCATCTATCACTGCTGCTCTGATTTCTCCTTCCACATAGCGAGTTTTCACCGTTATCCTTGCGATGGGAAGTGTCATGAGTGGTATGTCCTTAGTTGCCCCTTGTATTTCCACTGTTTCTGTGGTATACTGACTTGGGTCCACTAGGCTAGACTTCACAACTGAATCATAATCCAAACCTGTATCATAAAGGCACCTTATGGTGACCCCATTACAAATAACATCCTCACAAACTGGGGGGTGATAAGGTTCCTGCTGTCCCTTAGGATTAACCTTTAATCTTTGCGTCCCCGACTTCATTGCAGCAATGTTTGAAGGTTTCCTTCTACAAAATTCGGTGTTATGGTTATCTTTCTTGCACCATTTACACCATCTTTTTCCTTGGTTAAACGGGTTTCTTTCATTGGATTTTTGGTCATTGAACTGTGAGTTTCTGTCTCGGTAGTCATTTCTTGGCCGTTCAAAGTTTGTCCTACCTTTATTTCCCTGTTCTCTATTATCAAATTTATTAAATTGCTGTGGAGCTTTAAAATTGTCTATGTGCTTCTTTTTAGCACCACTTACCTCTGCCTGGGCTGCCTGATACCTCTCAGCGACATTTAAAACCTCTCCCAATTTCTCTGCACCTTGTTCCATGAGAAATTTTCTCATGTCTGGAGCCATGGACTCTCTCAATTGCTCAATCATGATCATTTCTTTAAGATCTTGGGTCTTCCCCAGAGCAGTCCATTTCTCCAAATAGGTTTCTAGTCTGGCAGAGAATTGGTGGTATGTCTCCCCAGACAACAGTTTGGCATTTCTAAATTTCTTACGATAAAATTCACCATTTTTTTCGTACCTCAATAACAAAGCCTGCTTTAACATGTCATAATTCTCCTGGTCTTCTCTGTTCATTTTTGCGAAGACTTCGTAAGAAGTACCTCTCAGTCCCTGTGATAGCTTTAAACTCCACCTCTCTCTCTCTAACCCATATGTAGTAGCTAATAACTCAAAACGTCCTAGGTACCCCTCTATGTCATCGTCTTTCTCAACAAAATGGTCTAAATGAAACCCCATAGCTGATGTTGAGGCTCCCAGACTGGGCGTAGCATCTGAGGCAAAAGGGCTGGCACCATTTTCAGGAGCCTGGCCTTGTAGCTCCAGCTCCCTTAGTCGTAATTCGTGCTCCCTCTGCAACCTTCTATCTTCTGCCTCCCTTTGCTGTCGTTTTTCTTCTGCCTCAATCTGCAGCCTCTTAATTTCTCTATCAGCCTCAATTTGTAACCTCTTCTCTTCAGCTACCTTTCTATCTTCCCTTTCAATATATTTATCACATTCAGCCGTTACATATTGAATTAAAATCTGACCATCCATTCCCATCTCTTTTGCCGTCAGCACAGCAGCTGATCTGAATTTGGCCAGCTCCGCCATACTTTTTAAACAAATCTAGCAATGTGCAAGATAAAATTTCCAACCACTAAAGTACTTCTAATTACTCTAGTCTAAAATAATTCTAATTAATTAATTAACTACCACTGGCTGTGAAGATTCACCAACTTTTATTTTCAGGGACACTTAATTTTTATAATGTGTTCCCCTAATCTAATTCTCCCCCCAGGAGATCCTAATATACTTAATGGGCTAATTATCCCGGGACAAAGAGACCCCAATATATGTAGTGGATTTGATGGTATTGTATGATGGTGATATTACTAAGTGTGATGCATGAGGTCAGCTGTGAAGGCTCCTGAGATAAAATGTAGCTGTGAATTGTCAGAAGGCCCTTCGTGCTACCACTACGACCTCACACCTATCTTTTTTTTATCTAATGAATGTGGCTACGTTAAATGTCTAGGGTAATGATATGTAATGTGTTGTGGTAGTTTACATACACACACACAGATCTTTAATAAGTCTAATAATATTAATAAAAATGTTATAATACACTGAACTAACTCAAGTTGTGTAAAATTTGGATAGTAATTTTCTTTAAATTTATTTGTTCTGAACCAAGGTTTTATTTTGGCCAGAACATATGAAAGGTTTTGCAATTATAAAAGAAATACATGAATATGACATAATAAATGCAAGGTGTGTACATATGTATGTTACTATACTAGTTAATATTACTACTGTTTATAGTTGTAATCTATTTGGGAGAACATTTAATGGATGTGCTGTTGGGGTGGCCTCATCACTCCCTGTCTATGGTGACTACACATTGTCCAGTTATTTGATGGAAATTTTATGGGTGTGTTAGGAAATAAGTTGAGTTGGTGAATTCTCAGCAGACCAGTCGCTCACGTAGCTTGAATGTGTAGCTCTGGTGCTGAGATCTGGTGGCCCCACCTCTCCGTGCTTGGGGGCAATATCAGAAGTTTGGTGGCCCCACCTCTCCGTGCTTGGGGGCAATATCAGAAGTTTGGTGGCCCCACCTCTCCGTGCTTGGGGGCTATAATAGGCTGCTCTGACAAAATGTTACTGCACGGGTCCACTCTTTGTAATATTCAACAACTCATTTGACACCGCATTGGTGCCAACTGAAACTCACAGTTCTGCAATCAAAGTATTAGTCATGTGTCAGAATTCCATCCTCTAACCATTTCTGGACACAACACTACACAACAACAACACCACATAGACGGGTCAGATCTTTCTGACCAAACAACACATCTTACCAAGTTGGTTTCACATAGGATAAGTTCTCCCAGACTACATATTCTGAAATATGTTCATTAGCTTCCTGCCATAGAATAGGATAGGTGATATGTTCCACTGATCTCAACACTTGATCTATCCTTCATAATCCTTGCTGGAGTTTATGTATTTTATTTGTCTCTAGACCCTGAACTGGGGCGGGGGGTCTAGAGCGAATCCTTACTTGTTGTAAGGGACAGATTATGCTATTGCAGTATCAAATCACTCGAAACCTTAAACAAATATTAAAATGTACAAAGAAATAATTTCAGTCTTACCAGAATTATGAATATAGAACAGTTAAATGCTAGCAAAACTCAGCTGAGCTGCTGGCTTTAGGATGGCGTCCCTCTAAATATTTCAATAGCTTCTGGGAATTACACCACTTAATAATTCACTGTGTCTACTAGGACAACTTATAATGAATGGCACAAAATGCGCGTCTGAGCGCCGATAATATATTCATCTATGGCCAATCACTGCCTTTTCTTTTTCAAATTCAAATATCCTACCAAAAGTCATTTCAGTCATATCTCAGTCAAGTATGCCTTATTGTCTGTTGGTCCGTCCGTCTCTACTTGCGTTTCACACAAAAAAAACACTTGTTTTTTTAACCAACTCTGCCTTCCCCTACACAATTTTGCCCTTTAAAGTTATTTTTAGCCACAATTCTCCAGCCCATCCCCTCTCTTCATTCCAACTAGATTTTAGCACTTGCGTCTTCAAGGCCACAATTTTTTGAAAATTAGTGACATGTTTTATTTCAATGCAGACGCTCGCTGATATGAACAACACAGTCTTTTGTCAATATCTTTCTTATTATCTGTCCGTCTGTATAAATGAAAGCATATTATTTCACTGCTCAAGATGGGCCATCCGGCCAGCTAGGTTTTATATTCCTAACATTATTATTAAGAAAAGTTACTTTTCAAATATTTTCTAGAATCTTCTGGAATGCGTTCATCACTGCATTCAAATAAACGGACTAAGTTATCGTAAAAGCGTCCAAGAAATGACCATTGCATATAACATCCAAGGTCCCTTTTGTCGATTTCTTTACTTTATGTCAACTTGGGGAACGTGACTTTTTCCTCCTTTCCCCACCAATTTGCGTCCTTTTAGCCTTGCTAGTTTCAAGCACGCGTACAGTCAGATTTTTCCTTTTGATCTCCGTTCTCATCCCGTTCCGTTTTGCCTTCAAGTCTAACAATTTAATTTCCATGGCGGGTGATGACCCGCGGCGTGGGCGATCATGTATTCTAGCAGCTTACGCATTAGTTTTTATCCCCACGTTGTATCATTGGAGATATTTTAACGTTGTATCACGGTTAATTTTGTGACAGACAAGCCTACCAATTTATGTAGCAAGTGTAATTTGCTGGAGAGGTTAAGATGTTATACCTAACAAGAAAGATAGCTGTGTCTGTGTCAACTGTGTGAGGTCAAGCACATGTAGGCCCCTGAATCTAAAAAAGATGATGATGATAATGATATATATTATCAGGGAACCTAACGCTATCTCCCTAGATCTCACACAGTCCGTATTTTGATTCTAGTGGCTGGTGTATGATGTCTCTAGTGTCTAGGGGTGAAATGAAAATGATAGTACATCAAAATAATACACTTTAACTCACTATAAGAAAATGAATAAGACTGTGGTTAAAGTTTTCTTTAAAATTGGAATGTTTTTTTCTTTGTACAATTTAATCTGCCTGTCCCGCCATCTCTTTTGGACAGGTCTTTGAAAATGAGGAAATATATTTACATATAATGCTTTAACTAAAAGTATGGACTCTTGGTCCTAAGAATATAATATTATTATAGAGTTCCTGTAGGTGTATTCACAGACTAAGCCTTTAATGGCTGCTAGTGATAGTCATTGGTTATGAGGAGCTGTTGTTTTCCTCATGCCCCATATAATTCTGTTTTATTTTGATAAGAACCAGTTTATTCGGATGAAGTGTCAGATGTCCCAGCTGTTAACGTGTCACCTGGGATTCTTGGTATGACGAAAAAAAGTCAGTGTAGATCAACACCCACACACAAGCTCCTTCAGGCTATCCGATGACAGCATAAACTTTATAATGGAGACTTTTCTCTTTTCACTCACTCATCAGGTTTCCTGTCACCGGATGGTAACAGGAAATAAAAACCCTGTAATAAAAAGACACCCTGGACTTTTCATATCTGTTCACAACTTCTTATCCCTACGTATACATGACGGTATGGAGTCAGCCTCGTGTGCATTCATGTGCATCAGCCCCTAATTTTATATGACTCACACCTTTCTGTGACCACACCTCAGGTCCCTATGGCAGATACGCCACTGTACTTTTACATAGTTTGCTTCAATACATTAACGTGGAGTAACCACATCTCCTTTTATATTATTTTTCTTTTCTTTTCTAAATTATAAACGCTCTAGGCATGTTGAAGAGTGTTCATGGAACACTGAGGCTTACTAACATCTTCCAATACAAAATTATTAATATAAAATCATAATAATATGCAACAGTCAAATACAGATCATTGTGAGGACTAAATAATGTTTGCTGCCGGCATGTCCTTCACTTTTCCACAGCAGTATCTAACTTTTGCAGTTTTAATCAAGCATGTAAATACATAAAGCATTCTTACCACTAATTCAAAGAAATATGTCACAAATACCGTTGACTGGCAAAGAATATGGCCTCAGTTTTGCTCTGCCCCGTCCAGATAGTGAATTTAGTAGTTAATTTTACAATTATCACATCTGCTCTCAACGTAGTTGTTTGCATAAAATTTTCTAGTCAAATGGCCACGAGACCACTATGCCTTTTGCCCATATCTATTAGAGCCGACCAATGAAAGCAGGCACTACTACATCTTTTTGAATTTAGTTTGAAAAAAACAAAACCAAAACTCCAAACAAACTATGTGCCTCATAGTCCATTGGTCAGTCTGCGTTAGTTATGCCAATAGAAAAAGATGTTTAGTTTTAGTTAACATTTCCCTATCTCCCCCTTTTACTCCTATACTCTTATACCAACCAATAGGATTTGAATTACTACCACGCCTCTTTTTTAAACTTGCGTCCCCAATAACGTTATGTGTAACGAGCAAGAACAACAGTCTGTCCGTCCAAGCGTTCTTAGACATCCAGTATTATCTCAATAACTTGGCTACTACTTGGACTACCATATTTTTTAAAACATATTTTTGCTCAGGGGACACTAAGCTATCCTACTATATGATTTTTATGGTCAGTTTCTTTATGGTTTAGATTTTCAGTTTTGTCACTGCCAATCGTCAAATATAACTTTTACACAAGTCAGCCATCTTCTCTCCCCCCCCCCCCCCCCCCCCCTTTTCTCTATCATTTTACCGCTAGGAGGAAATGGAAAACTGTCTGTGTGTTTGCCTCTGCTGGCTTTGCCAACAGCGTGTATATATTAAAGAGACCGCGTGCAGAGCGAAGAGGGTTTTTTTCAAAACATTGGTAGTGTTGGCGTTAATTATTACAATCGTCTCGTTCTTACTACTGAGAAATGTCCGAATTATTACAAACGTTAGTGTTAAAGTTAACATATTACGTTAATTCAAACGCCAGTTTGGTCACACAGTTCTGGCAATTCGTTAATTATAAGCTTTTCCCCCGTTTCGTGCAGCAGATCGGCGAGATGTTAAAATGTTTATTGTACGTTTCTAAACCGAAACTAAAAGCGTGTTAGATTTTTACAGCGGGTCATTTTTTAAGCATTCCCACTGCACAAAAGGCAGCGCTCTACTGGCGTTGAAGATGAAAATAGTCAGACACCTGAGGTCTGGTGTATTTATTATCATAGGACTAAAATCTTACTGAAAGAAGCGATTATCTCACAGATTTCGCTACATACTTGTTAGATGTTTTATTGTTTTTTCATGGAATGCCGGCTTCAACGATCGGTAAGTGAGAATGGTGTGGTCACTGTGAGCGTGTATTGAATGAATGAAAAATTAGATAACCTTAAATTATCTTTTTTTTCGACTTCGTAAACATCAGTATACCTTGTACTTGATTTCCTGTTTTTTTCTCTGTGGGGTTGTTTAATTTTCTTTTCCCCCTCCCTTAATCAGCTTAGTCAAGGGATAACATTGTGAATAATAGGAATCTGTTCCCATACCCCCATACTGATTATTGTATACCCCATCAGTTAAAAAATAAATCTCTCTTTGGGTTCATTATCTCTCTTAAGAAATTGTCTTTGGATTGGGTTTTCCTATACTAGAGGGGAGGGCCTATTGAGATACTATTTTTTTCTTCCCCCCCCCGCCCCCCCCCCCCCCCCCCCCCCCCCCCCCCCCCCCCACCCCCCCCCCCCCCCCCCCCCCCCCCCCCTCCCCCCCCCCCCCCCCCCCCCCCCCCCCCCCCCCCCCCCTCCCCCCCCCCCCCCCCCCCCCCCCCCCCCCCCCCCCCCCCCCACCCCCCCCCCCCCCCCCCCCCACCTTCCCCCCCCCCCCCCACCCCCCTCTTGTCTGTAACTATTGATTTTTTGAATGTAACATGATTGATGTTGTGATTTTGGTTTAATGATAATAAACCCCATAAACCTTTAATTACTGTGTCGGTTGACCCATTACCCCATATCTGTTATACGTAGTTTGTATTCACGTTGTGCGTTTGTATCACCAAATTGGTGTGTGTACCTGTGTGTAGGGTAACTGGCAAAATTGTTTAGCCAGGAGAGTAAGGAGTCTGCAGGTAAATAAATGTCGTAAGATAGGCTGAATTATAGAAATTACACGATTCAGAGACTGTCCTTCCTCTTACCCCAGCACTCTTGTGAATCAACTATTTCTTACCCCTTCATATCACAGAGTTTTCACTATCATCCTCAGAAAAGACCACTATTTCTAAGACCTATCTCAGTAAAATTTACGACAAAGTGGGAAAGGCCAAGGCTCACAATGATGCTGCGCGAGTCAGCAGATGACGTGGTTGTCCATTCAGCCCACTGAAAACGGGAAGGAAGTGAAAAGTGGAAGAAGATGCTGCCCAAGAGTCGCTTGCTAAGAGAGGTAATTGTATACACACAGGCGAATAGACAGGGATTCGGCCATGGAGACATCCGCTGGTGGTCCAAGGCATCAAGCAGGGAGCGCAGAGACATGGTAGTTCAGGAGATACGAGGAGCTGAGAATCATAAGAGGTTGCAAAAAACGGTGCACCAGGCCTAACAAGCCAATGGACCATGGGAAGGAGCCCTGCAAAGTCCTTGACATGGAATGATATATGGCATATGGCACCTCAGTTTTATTATTAGATCAATGTATGATCTGCCATCGGCCACAAAGCTTGTGAGATGGGAAAAGTCGGATGATGAGCAGTTCCCCCTGTGCCAAGAAGACAGACACTTGAATACGTGCTCTAAGCTTGCAAGGTGTCATTGGGGCAAGGGTGATACACATTGGCGCCACAACAAAGTGCTAAGTGAGATGGCAGCGACAATAGACCTGGCAAGGATGAGGGCGATTTGCTCAGGCCGAGCACCACAAATACATACTTTCTAAGAGCAGGAAAGTTAGCACACCATTAAACCGAGTAAATCAGGTAGCAGTACCATCTCTTCTTGACTACAACAAGGGCACTGAAGAGGCTTAGTAAAACTGCGGAAAAGGCATCATGCTGGCTGTGGAACAACCGCAATGGGCTATGGAACTCGACAGTAAAATCTAGCCCCACCTGCGGTATAGGAAACACCCTGATATTGAAATTTTTCTGTCCATTCTTTGGTGAAAGGACGGCAGCTCTACAAGTAACCCGCGGTGTATTATATGAGGTGTCGGGTGAATTTAGATTTCAGTTGCCAGCTCGTAATGGCTTCACGCTTCGTTGGCTTCACGCAGGTGTCAATAGTGTGCCGCGGAACAACCGCAATAATTTGTCTTCACTTTGTTACTTTCACAATTGCCTCCGGCTGGCGGAATTATGTATTTTAAGGCTGCAATCAAGGTGGAATGAGTTCATTTTCTAACACAAGACAACAGGAGGCTGAGACACTTGGAAGTCATGACCCAGGTGGGCCTCCCCCTTTAGAGTGTAGACAATAAGGGGCCGAAACACTTGATCAACGGGAGAACTCCTTCTTATGATCAGATTGCCTCCTGTTGTATCGCTCTGTATGGAGTTTCCTATCATGTTTCTGTTCGTCTTCTTCCAGGCACTTCCACCGTATTGGGTATCTGGTTGGTTCTAGTGGGGTATCCCATACTGTTGGATAATTCTTCACAAACACATATCTAATCTGGTGATTTTTGTCTGTTAGTACCTTGGCCATATAATTTAATCTAAATTCTTTTCTTCTCAACTTTAATGGTACCTCTAGTGCTACCTCAGTGCTTCAAGTGATGTTGATTTTATTGCTCCTGCAATTGAGCATAGCGCCTCGTGTTGTATTTTATCTAATTTTTTCTTGTTGCTGGGTGCTGCTGGGACGTCTACTAGCATATTTTAGATGTATCAAGAATGCTAAACCCCTTCCTATGCCTTGTTTCCTATAGTGCCTGAAAATCTTAAAACCCTTGAAGCTATACCATAAATGTGATGTAGTGTATTTTTCCTGTTTAGTAGCAGCATCTGCAGTCAATCTGTGTCTTGCTTCTCTGAAGGAGATTTTTTGGATACAGACTCATCCAGTGTGTTTTTGGTTTCCTGGAAAACTGCACATCCTCGGTACCTCGATTCCGAGAAAGTTTACGCAGGTTCAGTTGCAGTTTTGAGCTTTATAGTTGACATCCTCCTTCGCGTTAGGGCAGTCACTATACGATGACTTGCCGCACAGAACTGGCAAACTGTCTCTTTCCTGCATCCCTTCTTGTATATGAGATCTCCAAGGTATTTAAAGTGGTTGGCCTGCCCCAGGACCTATTCTCCCAGCTTAATTCGATAACTTTTCCTCTCGTGAAATCACTATGAGTTTTGTTTTAGAGCTGCTGATGACCATCCCTCTCTTCTCCAGTTCTTCTTTCCAAACTTGCAGGTTGGATTGAAGATGTGCCTCTGATTTAGCAATCAGGGCAACCTCATCATCAAGTGCCAGCTCTGAAATACAGACCTGTCATCTTCCAGTACCCCAATCCTCTCCCCACATGCCTTGATGACATCGTCCATATGAAAAGAAGGTGATATATATCACCTTGTCTTACACCAGTGGTGGTCCTGAACTCATCTGACTTATGGTTTGCCGTCCTCAAATAATTGCTGCGACTTGTAAAAGCTCTGTATAGCATTAATCAGAGGTGCTGGAAAGTTCTTCCTTGCCAAACAGTCCCAGTTTGTTCCGGGGGAACCTTGTCAAACGCCTTTTCCAGATCTAAGAAACAAAGATGCTTCAGTCTTATACTCAAGGGCCTTGTCACTCAGCTGTCTGTGTAAAGATTAGGTCTTTACTTCGGTTTGCTCGGAAGCCACAATGGACCTCATCCATGTGTGGCTCAGCTAGGCGCCTGAGTCTGTGCTTCAGGATTCTAGAGTAGATTTTACCAGGGACACTGAGAAGGGATATGTCTCTATGGTTTCCACATTGTCGGTTGTCATTTTTTAAAAAAATCAGTGTTATGATGGCAATCTCCCAATCCTTTGGTATGGTCTTGTTGTACCAAGCTGCCTGTAGGATCCCCAGGAGTAATAGATTGCCTGCTGCTCACATGTACTTACCCATTTCTGGCGTTATACCATCTTGCCCTGCTCCTATCCCATCTTGATTTTCTCCAGTGCTGCCTTCAGTTCTTCCATCTTTATGCCAACTTCACCACGATTGGTTTCTTCTTCTGTGCTAGTGGTTATCATTTCTGATGCTTGGTCTTCCTTACCATCAAGGAGTTCTGAGAAATATTCTTTCCATCTTTCCATTACTTCCATTGGGGCAGTATGCAATTTGCCTTGCTTGTCCTTTATAAATTTAAAGAGGACACTGTTTTTCCTTCCTCGTGTTCTCTAGCGTCTTGTAAACCATTTCTGGTTTTCTTGAGCAACTTTTTCTAGCTTTTCTCCAAATTCTTCCCAGAACTTCTGTTTTGCTGCAAGCACCTTGTTCTTTGCTTCTGTTCTAACATATTCTCTATATTTCTCTGTTTTTCCTGCTGTCTTTTAAGCTCATAAGTATTCTTTCCATGCCTTTTTCTTCCCTTTTATTTTCTCTGTAACTTCCTTTATCCACCGTCCTCTTCTTTCCGTCTGACCACCACATGCTTCTGCTGCAGCTGTCTCTATCTTTATGATGTCCTTGAATTTAAACCAGAGGGTTTCCTGGTCATCAGGCTGTTCTTCTGTGTTTCTCACAGCTGTAGCAATAAGCCCTTGATATCTGGTCTAAACTTCTGGTTCTCTCAGCTTATAGGTCTTAATGCTCAGTTCTCCTGTTCGTTTACTTAGTTTCTTGTGTCTTGTTAGGCAATTCCTAGGTCGAGCAACTCTTTCAGTTATTCTTTTAATTGTTGTGATCACTTACAATCTCTGGCCCCCTCCAGACTTTAGCATCCCTGATATACTTGAAAGAACTCTTCCTAACTATGGCATATTAGATCACTAATTTCTCATTCTTTGTTGGTTCACATCTAGTGTATGCATGTATGCGCTTATAGGGGAACTTTGTGTTTGTAATGATCAGATTTTGCTCAATGCAGAAAATAAGGAGTCGCTTTCCATTGTCATTACCAGTATCTTCTCCATACCTTCTGTTAACTCCACACCATCTAGCATGGTCATTTCCAACTCTGGCATTGAAATCTCCGAGCAGGATAATTTCATCTAGGCAGTCGTTCACTGTCCTTTGAAGCAGCTCGAAGAATTCCTCCTTGACCTCTGCTCGCTCATCTTCATTTGGCCCAAACACAATGACAAGGTTGACAATGGTTTCTCCTTTTTGTTTTAGGACCATAATGCGTTCCGAGACAAAGTTCCATCCCTTGATACTATCCGTTTGGTTTTTTTGCCACAATACAACCCATGCCCCCTTTAGCTCTTTGAGATGTGGGGACACCACTGCAGAGCGGAATGTCGCCATCGAGATCCATAACTCCTTGTCCGTTTTTCTTCGGTTCCTTTAAAGTCAGGATTTCTAGCTTTGCTTTCCTCATTTCTTCCACCAGCCCCTCTTCCTATCCATTTATACATTCTTTACATTCCATGTTCCATAAGTCGTAGTCCGTTCTAGTTCGTTGCCTTTAGAATCAGTCCGGTTTTCTCTCTTGCATTTCATGTAATCATGTTTTAAAGCAAATAGGTGATTGGCCTGTTGCGCCTCCATGCAGGCCGCCATCCTCCTTTTTTCAGCCGGGTTGGGACCGGCTTAGGCGGAGTTCTGGAAGGTTTCCATCATCACTTTTATTTGGTGGGCCAGCTGGAATTCTTTCGGCCCGGATTCCAGTTTGGCCATCAGCGAGTTTGCTTTTTCAGTGCTGTTGAGAGCAAGCATAACTCCCTTTTCGTGTCTTTCTACTTTAATTATGCCTTTTGCCGATTATTCCCTAATCGATTATTTTGTCGTCAGGGAGGGCTTTTAGGGCACCTCTTCTCCTGGCATCTGCGTGATTTTGACTGATTTCACCTCCGGAATACAGGTTCTGAGTGAAATACACCTAACTGAGTGGCATCTCCTTCCCTCTGAAAGCGTATCTGTTTTGCTTGTCAGGCTCGTCTTTTTCCTTTGTTTCCATCTTCGGTCTTGATTAGACCCGGAATCGGGTTTCTGTTTGGTGCAAGAAGATCTCTTTTTTTTGGAGTCTTGGAGTCTTTATCGGCTACCACTTCGTCAAGACCTGGTTGCGTTGGTTGTGACGAGGTCATCACTGGCTTTTATCTCGGCCCCTTTACCCTGTTCCAAATATGAGTTGTTCTGTTGGTTCTGATACTCATCTGGCACTTGGTTTTTCTCAGTAGTCGAGCCTCGGGAAGCTTCCTCGACTGATATGACAGGTGCAGTTCTTAATGCTGTTTCGAATGGTGGTGGTGAACTTGTCTGCGGATTGAGTTCATAATTTTCTCCACGATTTCAGCCGGGTCTAAATCGCTCACTTTTGTCTCCTTTCCCACATAAACCAGACTACGCTGGCCTGGCCATGTCCGCCGCATGGAAGATGGTCGCATCCCGTAAGATATCTTTTATGGACAACTGGCAGATCGCAAAAGAACATTTGGGCGACCGCAGTTGAGATTTAAAGATGTGTGTATGAGAGAAATGAGGGCACTGGACATAAAAACCAGAAACGTGGGAGGATGAAGCTCCCGATCGCACCAAGTGGCGATGCTATCTGCGGCGCCACCTCAGATTTGGCGAAAAGAAGCTCACACAACAAGCAGAAGAGAGGAGAAAACGTCGAAAGGAACACCAGGAAAATAAGCAGCTGAAGACTGTCACCTCATAGGCGCATTCCAATAGTCAGTTATGACTGAAATGGCTATTATTATCTTCATATATATCTATATAAAAATCGAACGCCCGTCTGTTACCTCATAACTCGAGGAGCGCTGAACCGATTTTGATGCGGTTTGTTTCCGCGTATTGGAAATTTCTCTGGAAAGGTTTTAAGCTATGCATCATTAAGATACAACATCAGGAGGCTGAGCAGTGAATTTTTCTTCACTCCATTCATTTTTATGTCAAGGGAAAAGGGACGTAAAATCTTTACCGTTTCTTGGGTTAACGGCCTTAGCTTACAAACTATATGTCATAAATGTTATCCTTTTTCGTTAAATTTAGAAGAAGTGCGTTGGTTTCTGTTATGTAAGTTTTCTAAACCAGGATTCATGACAAGGAAACTTTGAATAATACTCAACTTTGTAGAATTCTTATTTAAATAAACATGTGCGTTGCAACTTTTATGCATATTTTTAAAAATCAGGATTCGTGACAAGGAAAGTTTAATTAATACTCAGCTGTGTGGAGTTGTTACTACCAACTACCACCCTACTTCCTTAGCTCGGCATCGTTGGCGTAGCTGGCGAGTCCTTTTTAGGGCTTTAGGCTAGCAGATAGATAATGTTAGTCCTTTTCAGGACTTAGCATCTTTCAACGCTGATCGGGTTAGCTGTGAACATTGTTCACTTATTTTTGGATGGTAAATGCGCTCTGCTATAACCAGATAGGTTGAAAGGAACGCGCCTCGCCACAAGAAAGCAAAAACCGAACCAAACCAAAGAAATTGTTACTACCAATTTCGTCTACACAGAAGCCTTCATTTAAATTATTTGTGCTAGAAGATTTGTATATGTTCTAGAAGATGTGTGTATGTTATGACATAATAATTGGTTAGCAATTTATTTGGATATGGAGAAAAGGCAAGTAGCTTTATTTATTTATTTTTTTTTTCATTTACTATTCTGCTGGGGAATATTAGCTACCTACGTACATAATAATTTTCAGAGTTCATTATTAAGTTTATTTACTACCTAATAAGATTACTACTTAATTATTTTCAGTTTTCCTTTCATTTATTTGTTACGTTTTTGTTTTTAATTATATCGTAGACAAGGTTTGTGGGTCTCCTTTAAAAACACTTACGTTTTTTTTTTATTTTGGGATCATTTTTAGGCATTATAATCCCACTTTTCGGAAATAGTAGGTTTCCTTTTCTTAGGTTTTTTTTAAACACATAGGTGTATTTATTCTTAGTTAGGTACTTTAATTTAATTTAATTTTTGCGTTTCTCTACGCCTATCACATCGTCCAGCAGAACTTCATCACTTGGGTGGCTTAGCAACAGAGCACAGAGAATGAGAATGAGAAGGGAAGCGCAAAACATTTTTTGAATGAAATAATTACTTTATTTTATTTAGTGCTTACTATTCTCCTTCCTTTTAATGTTTAAGTATGCCTGTGAAACTACACGTGTGTGCTTTTATATGTAATGCATCCCCTTACAGCTTTATTTTATAGAGGAAAGGGCATTAGTAGTGTACGTGCATACATTTCAATACTTAAGAGCGTGTGTGTGGAGGTATGTATGTGCATGAATACACATGTATGTATGTACGTGTGTGTGTATGTGTGTGTATATATATATATATATATATATATATATATATATATATATATATATATATATATATATATATATATATATATATATATATTGTAGTGGATTTTTGATGGTACTGTATGGTTGTGATTTACCTAATGTGATGTATGAGGTCAGCTGTGAAGGCTCCTGAGATAAATGTAGCTGTGAATTTACAGAAGGCCCTTCTTGCTACCACTTACGGCCTCACACATATCTTTTTTACTAATGAATGTGGCTACGTTAAAAAAATCTAGGGTACTGAATGTAAGAGGTTGTATTAATATATACAAACACACACACAGAGATATTTAATAATTCTAATAATATTAATAAAATTTAAAACACACTGAACTAACTCAAGATGTGTAAAATTTTGATAGTAAATTTTCTTTAAATTTATTTGTTCTGAACCAAGGTTTTATCTTGGTCAGAACATATGAAAGGTTTTGAAAGTATTAATGATATGCATGAATATATGGCATAATAAATGAAAAGTGTGTACATCTGTATTTTACAAGACTAATTAATTTTACTACTGTTTATAGTTGTAATTTATCTGGGAGAACTATTTATGGATGTGCTGTTGGGGTGACTTCATCACTCCCTGTCTATGGCTACTAAACATTTTCCCTTTATTGATGGAAATATAGTTGGTGTGTTAGAAAATAAGTTGGTGACTCTCCAGCAGGCCAGACGCTCACGTATCTTGAGTGAGTAGTTCTGGTGCTGGAATCTGATGCTGGAATCTGGTAGCCCCACCTCTCCGTGCTTGGGGGCGATAAAAGGCTGCTCAGAATTATGAATAGAGAACACAGTATATGTTAGCAAAACTCAGCTGAGCTGCTGGCTATAGTATGGCGTCCCTCTTAATATTTCAATTAGCTTCTGGGAATTACACCACTAAATAATTACTGTGTCTACTGCTGGACAACTTATAATGAATGGCAAAGATGCGCGTCTGAGCGCCGATATTATGTTTATCTGTGGCCAATCACCGCCTTTTCTTTTTCAAATTCAAACCCCCTTCCAAAAAGTCAGTTCAGTCATACCTCAGTCAAGTATGTATTATTGTCTGTTGGTCCGTCTGTCTCTACTTGCGTTTCACAAAAAAAACACACTTGCTTTTTGAACCAACTCTGCCTCCCCCTACACAATTTTGCCTTTAAAGTTATTTTTAGCCACAACTTTCCTTAACACCCTCTCTCTTTCATGCTAACTAGATTTTAGCACTTGCGTCTCAAGGCTGCAATTTTTTGAAAATTAGTGACAGGTTTTTGTTTCAATGCAGTCGCACGCTGATATGAACAACACAGTCTTTTGTCAATATCTTCATTATTATCTATCCGTCTGTATAAATGAAAGCATATTATTTCACTGCTCAAGATGGGCCATCCGGCCAGCTAGGTTTTATATTCCTAACATTATTATTAAGAAAAAGTTACTTTTCAAGGTTAGTTGTTTTTTTTTTAATATGTTCGAGCATCTTCTATAAGGCGTTTGCCGCTGAATTCAAATAAAGGACAAAATATCGCAAAAGCGTCCAAAAAATGACTGTTGCGTATAATAACTAAGGTCCCTTTTGTCGATTTCTTTACCTTGTGTCAACTTGGGGACGTGAATTTTTTTTCCTTCCCCCATTTGCATCTTTTTAGCCTTGCTAGTTTCAAGCACATGTTCAGTCATATTTTTTTTCTTTTGATCTCCGTTCTCATCCCGTTCCAAGGGTAACGTTTTGCTTTCACGTCTAGCAAGTTAATTTCCATGGCGGGTAGTGACCCGCGGCCTGGGCAATCATGTACTCGAGTAACTTACGCATTATTTTTATCCCTACTTTTTATCTTTTGGAGATATTTTAACGTTGTATCACGGTTAATTTCATCACATATATATATATATATATATATATATATATATATATATATATATATATATATATATATATATAATATATATATATATATATATATATATATATATATATATATATATATATATATATATATATATATATATAGGTGCAGATTGCATGTACTTTTTCTCTGATTTATGTCTGTTTTTAAATGCTTTGACTTTTTACGATTTAAAAAAAATCTCATCCTTGGAATAACAAAATAAAAAAGAGCAGGCTGGTGGTTGTGGTAGCGGGGAGAAAGTCTGCATACCAAGAATCCCGATGATTTGCAGGGGGAAGGGGGAGGGGGGGGAGAACAAACAAACAATTTTAAAATCTGTTGAAAAACATATCAGTGGTAATGTTGTCTATAATTGATTTGGGTAGAAATCATGTATAAAAGTAACCATTATGATACTTGATTGCCTACTTAGCCGTCAGCCTTATACGCAACTGTATCGCATTGCAGCCTTTTGATTGGTTTATTTTTCACAAAGTTTACTTTGGAAAAATCTCTTTCAACATTTCAAAATTTAAACTCCTTGAAACTTTAAAAGAAAAAAAAATGAAGATTGTCACTGAAACAAAAATATATAGAAATATAATAATAATAATAATAAATTCTTTAAGCGCCAAACACGGCGCATAAGGCAGAAACCAGTGCTCTCCAGGTTGTTCGTTGTGACGCCACTCCTCTTAGCTCTTGCACATTATTTAGGCCCAACGTTCTTCCTTCTCTTATTATTGTTCTTCTGAGTGTTTCTTTTGGTCTTCCTTTTTTCCTCTTACCCTCAGGAACCCAAGTGAGCGCCTGTAGTGGTATTCTGTTGTTTTGCATTCGTAGGACATGACCGATATATGACCATCGTCTTTTCCTTATATAGTTGGAGACATATTTCTGCCTAGAGTCTTCTCTTATTTGTCGATTAGTCTTGAATTCTTTCCAACTGATGTTCATGAGTTTTCTAAGACATTTGTTCTCGAATGTATAGAAATATAGATGGTGAAAAATAAATTAAATAAATAAAACATAGATGGGAACATTGGTGGGAAAAAACATAAGAGTGGCAACGTTAGTTGCAGGGTGTGAAGAGGAAGCGGAAATAAAATTAGAAGTAAAATGTTAAAAAAAAAGAGTTCTAAAGCTTTCATGCAAATACACTCAGATATGCAAGCATTCATTCTCTAAATATGTTTTTATCGTTTTTTTAAACAAAGATAGGTATTATTTTACAGTTTGATTCATTTCTTTATTTCTTCTTCCATAACAAACGCGTAGTCCGTAGCAACATGTATTGTTGCGCTAACTAGAAGAAGTCCCTGACAACGTGCAAAGTTGTTCTACCCTAAAAGACTAAATACAACTTCGCTAACGTAGAAGCTGTATTATAGTAAACAAGAAATCGGTTCCATTTTAGACATCCATAGCTTTGCATATCTTAACTAAGGATGTTCAAAAATACTTTTCAAAGTGGATTCCTTTCAATATTATACAGCATTGGAAGCAAGCCCTTGCAAATTTGGGACAAAAAGGTTTGTAACTTCGTTGAACATTTTTGTTTGCCACAACGCAAATACGTAGGCCCTAAACATAATAAGAGGAAGACGCGAGGCCTGCTGGCATGGAAACTAGAGCCACAAAGCAGTAAATAGTCGACACACAGAACATAAACTAATAAATCATATAAATGCATATAATAAAACGGGAGAGATGATTCATTATGATATTTGTAGGCTCGATTATATGTAAACTAACGTAAACAAGCCTGAGGGGAGCATAATTGCGGTTGAATCACACAATAATGGACTCACACCGAATGCTGCCCCACACGCTGTCGATTTTTTTTTTAAAACCAGCGGCACTTGGGCTTTCAGCCCTTCGACCCAATGACATGTCATTGCGAGGCTGGGGAGCCTGTGGACTTTCCTTTCAACCCGGTCAGGAGCTTCGCCCCTTCCCATCCACAGAGGGTTTATCTCAGGAGCCGTTCAGGTTATTCAGTCAAAATCCCGGTCGATGAGACCTCTTCAAATGCCAACGCCTGGGCTTGAACCTTGAACACCTGATCGCCAGCGCAATGTGGTAACCATTACACCAGCACGGTTCCTAACACGCTGTCGATAAATAGCTCAACTTATAACAACTGCATGTCATGTCAAAGCTCGACACAAGATAAGGGTTACAGTGACGATTAATATTAGGCCTAGCTGTTACTGTTTTGAGATTATTTAAGTGCTTATCACTTATGACAAGAAAACTAGGATATAGTATAACAGATTCTTCTTCTTTGATCCTTAGCCGCTGACCGTCAAAGCAGTCAGTGGCCATCACGCCTGGTGGCGTCTTGTAGGGCAACAACAAATTGATTCCACTTTGCTCGGTTGGTGGCCATCCTTCGTACAGTGCCCCAACTCTGGTTCATTCTTTGCATCTCAGCCTCCACAGTCCTCCGCCAAGTTGTTTTTGGTCGGCCTCTCTTTCATTTTCCTTCAGGGGTCCATAGCATAGCTGTTCTTGTGATGGCAATGGGGTCTCTTCTGAGGACATGGCCAACCCAGCTCCAGTGTCTGCAAGCTATGATGGTGTGCATGTCCTCTTTCTTGCTCCAAGTAAGCAGATCTTGGTTGGTGATGGTATTCGGCTGAAAGATTCGGTGAATTTTTCTTAGGCATGTTGTGTGAAAAGATGGCAATTTCGACATTTCCTTCTCTGAACTCCAGCATTCCGCACCATAGAGAAGCACAAAAAGCTCACAGCTCTGATATAATCTTAATTTTTTCCTTGTGCTGTACTGAGAGGACTTTCAGATGTTGTTTAGACTAAACAAGGCTGTTCTTGCTTTGTTCATTCTGTTGTTGATGTCTTTGCTTGCTCCGCCGTCTGGTGTTACTATGCATCCTAGGTATGTGAAGGTGTCTGTCTGTTCCAGTTGCTGATTCCTTACTGATATGGGCTCAGGGTTGCTTACATTGAGCGTCATGACCTCTGACTTCTTTAGATTGATGTTCAAGCCCACCTGCTGGCTATACTTATTAAGTCTATCCGTTTTTTTCCTGGATGTTGTTACTGGTCTTTTATATATTATTCATAAATTCTGAGTAGACATCTTGCTACTCTGGC
Source organism: Oreohelix idahoensis (assembly GCA_024509875.1). Classification (NCBI taxonomy): domain Eukaryota; kingdom Metazoa; phylum Mollusca; class Gastropoda; order Stylommatophora; family Oreohelicidae; genus Oreohelix; species Oreohelix idahoensis. Next base: position 294,679 of record JAMPIV010005280.1, on the reverse strand, counting down.
CAAGAACACATAGGGGTACATCTGATAGACCACACACACACCATAATTCACTGGAACTAGTAATGTCACCACAAAGGCCAAGTGGACAATTCAATATATGGTTTAATCGCACAAACGCTGCTCCACAATTATCAACTGGAAAGCCATAATATCTATTGGCATTACATATGCAGTCATCAGTATAGCTCAGTATCGTCTGTAGCTAAAACGCTGTCCTTGACAGGTTGACACATTTTTAATTACTCACGTTCTTCACAGAAATCATAATTCCTTTCAAACATAAACTACAAGGGGCTTGACATAAGTCTTGGGCCTGACCATGAAGGAGTCACAGGAGGAAGATGAAACTTGGCACATTTAAAGTTCATCATATTTGCACTGAATGTGTGAAGTACGCGTTTGTTTCTTCGATGGGTTTTCCCGCTACGGTGCACGGCGCAATATACCCTATTGACCGGATCTGCTGCTCCAAAGATTTGACAAAACAATGGAAAAGAAGGAGGCCAGAGCTGTGATAAAATTTGTGATGTTTCAGGGAAAAACACCTACAGAAATACACAGGGAGATGGAACCAGTGTTTCGTGATTCTTGTCCTTCATATACTTCGGTAAAAAACTGGTGTCAACAGTTTAAGTGCGGCCGCTCAAATGTTGCTGATCTGCCAAGATCTGGTAGACCAGCCTCAGAGTGCAACGATGAACATGCAACAAGAGTGAAGAAAATCATTGACCAGGATCGAAAAATGACAATTGTGGAGATAGCTAGTAGAGTAAAACTAAATGAAAGAACAGTTTATAGAATTTTACACAACAGACTGAACATGAGAAAAGTGGGTGCATGCTGGGTTCCGCAACTGTGGACACGTGAACAGAAGCAAACGAGGGTAAATTGCTGTCAACAGTTGCTCAAAAAGTGTCAGTCAAAACATTTTTTGGAGACCATGGTGACAGTAGATGAGACTTTGGTACACCATTATGACCCCGAATCCAAAATTGCCAGCATGCAGTGGAAAACCCCGGGCTCCCCAACACCGGTCAAGCCGAGAGCGCAGAAATCTGCAGGAAAATTGATGCTGACTGTTTTTTGGGATGGCAAAGGTGTCCTTTTGAAAGATTATCTGCCTCGTGGCAACACAGTTAATGGACAGTACTATGCAGATCTTCTCGCCAAACTAAGAAAGGTTGTGACCAGGAAACGAGGGATAACGCGCACTCAAAATCTTCCTTTGCTTCAAGACAATGCGCCCTCTCACAAAGCACAGCTTGTGCAGCTAGCAGCCAACGATTTGAATATTGAAATTCTTCCACACCCACCATATTCTCCAGATTTGGCTCCATCAGACTTTTTTCTATTCCCAAATCTTAAAAAACAGCTAAAAGGAAATCATTTTGACGGCGATGAAGAGGTTATACTGGCATGTGATGACTGGTTTAGTTTGAAAAATTGGGTGTTCTTCTCCCAAGGTCTTTTCAAGGTCAAGCAGAGATGGCAGAAGATTGTCAATTCAGACGGTGGCTATATTGAAAAGGAATAAACACTATACAAAATTTCAGCTCTCTGTGACATGTCCTTCATGGTCAGGCCCAAGACTTATGTCAATCCCCTTGTAGCATCATCACACGGAGGTGTATGGATGACCTAGTGGTCGAACATTGTAGGAATATGTCAGGTAATAATATAATTCCTTCCTGGAAGACAGCCGATAGGATAGTCTGGCGCTCTCTCTTCCAAGCCTCTACACCTCACGGTAGAAGGGGAACAACTAAGTAAGTAATAATATAATTCTTAGGAGCTCAGAGACATACGTCCACTTGCCTCAGAAACACACATCGAAGACCTTAGCAGACATTCGCTAACTTTTTGGGTTACCAACTTTGGCGTCTGCAACCTGAACCAAAAGGCAATGACGTAACTTCATGTTTCCACGGGCTACCGATAATAAACAAATATGAATCCTAGTCGAACCATTTTGATATCGACAGACATGTTATGAATTTTAATCATAACAGATGTGTTGATGTGAATGTGCTAGTAGTGCAATGTCATCTGCATATTCCAGATCTTCTAATGTAGAAAATGTAGTCCATCTTATTCCTCTTGGACTGCCCTCTGTTGTCTGGCGCATAACCCAGTCTGACTGTTAAAAATAGAGTGGTTGATAAGGGGCATCCCTGTCATACTTCTGTCTTCACCTCAAAGGTTAGGTTGCTCTGCCCAACGCTACATGTAAAGTTGGCATAGAGGCTGTTTATGATTGGCACTATGCAGCTTGGAATTCCATAAGCCCTCAGTATTTTCCATAAACTGTCCCTATGTATACTGTCAAAAGCCTTTTCAAAATCAACAAAATTAATGTACAGCTGTCTTTGCCATTCTGAGCACTGCTCTATAATGTTCCTGAGGGTAAATATTATGATCTACACATCTTCTGTTCTTTCTATATCCTGCTTGTTCTTTCCTCAGTTTGTGGTCTACTGCTTTTGAAATTCTCTGTATAATTATCCTGCCAAGTATTTTGCTGGGAACTGAGAGAAGAGTGATTCCTCTCCAATTATTGCAGTCTGCAAGATCTCCCTTCTTGGGCAATTTGGCAATTATTCCTTTGTTCCACTCCGTTAGTGTTGTCCCTGTTTTCCAGTTATCATGGTCAGGAGCTTTTCCATTCTTTAATCCTTTGATTCCTGTGATGATTTCTTCTTTTCGTGGAATGTCTGTATTAACATCTAGATCGTTTTCAGCCTCAGGAACATTCAATTGTGTCTCTGGTGGTTCCTTGTTCAGAGTTTCTCTGAAATGCTCTGCCCATCTTGTTTCCTGTCCCTCTGCTGTCGTGATGAGATTTCCTTGCTTATCTCTTACTAATGTAATATTGTTTGCACCTCGTTTTCCACTGATGATTTTAGTTATTTTGTATACTGTGCTTTGTTCATTTCTCAGTGCTGCCTCTTCTGCTTGTCTTGCAAGATCGTCTAGGAAATTCCTTTTGTTGGCTCGGGTTTGGCGTTTAACTTCCTTGTCCAGCTGACTGTACTGTTCGCTATATAGTTGCTTTAACCTGGGGGAACTTCGCTTCTGTTTTCTTTCTTTTCATTTCCTTTCTCATCATTATGGTGTTTAATGTTTCTGGTGTTTGTAGTGGTGTTGATGGTATTGTATGATGGTGTTATTACTACATGTACATTGTATGAGGCCAGCTGTGAAGGCTCCTGAGATAAAATGTGGTTGAGAATTATCAGAAGGCCTTTCTTGCTACCACTACGACCTCACACTTAATTTTTTTTTTTTTTTTCTTAATGAATGTGGCTACGTAAAGTGTCTAGGGTAATGATGTGTAATGTGGTGTGTTAGTTATAAATATACCCATAGATATTTAACAAGACTAATAAGATTAACAAGTGTTAAAATACACTGAACTAACTCACGTGTATAAAGTTTTTGTTATAATTATATTACATTTATTTGTTCTGGATCAAGTTTTATTTTGACCAGAACTTGTTTTAAAAGAAGGATTTAAAATTTATGAAAATTATGCATGGAATGTTACATAATAAATTCAAAAGTGTACATATTTAAGTACTAGAATAGTTAGTTTTATTCAAATGTTCTGGTAGTCAGCTACTAGGGAGGATATATATTGTCTGTACTGTTGGGGTGGTCTCATCACACCTGTCTATATTGACTACACCGTGTCCAGAAACTGGTGGGAATTTTTATGGGGATATTAGTCACTACCAATAGTTGGTGAATGTCCAGCAGACCAGAGGCTCACTCATCTTTTTGTAGCTCTGGTGCTGAAAACTTGCGGTCCCACCTCTCCGTGCTGGCGGACAATAATGGTGGTCTCTGTCACAAGAACTGCACAGATACACTCGAGTAAAGTCACCCACCGGATAGACTCTGCTTTGTGGTCGATAGAAACTCACAGCTCTGCAATCAAAGTATGGGCTATGTGTCAAAATCTATTCTATACCCACGTCTGGACACACACTGACACAACAACCACATCATACAGACAGGTCAGATCTCTCTGACCAAACAGCACAGTTACCATGGTGGGTTTACATCCGATAGATCCTCCCAGACTATAGATTCTGAAAAATATTTATTAGTTGTCGGCCCTAAAAGAAGATAGGTAATCTGTTACAACGCTTGATATATCTTGCATAATCCTTGCTGTAGTTTATGTACCTTGTTGGTCCCTAGACCCTGACTTGGGCGGGGGGTCTAGAGCAAAATCCCTACTTGTTTGTAAGGCTAGATTATGATATGGCAGTATCAAATCACTCGAACATGAAACAATATTCAAAATATATAAAGAAATAATTTCAATCTTACCAGATTAAGAATACATAACACAGAATTGCTAGCAAAACTCAGCTGAGCTGCTGGCTATAGTATGGCGTCCCTAAATTTATTCACTGTCTTTCATATGGGAACACACCACACTTTAAAATCTGTGTCTAACACTGAACAATTATTGAAGAATGACCCCAAATGCGCTCTGAGCGCTAATAATATGATTGTCTGTGGCCAATCACTGCCGAGGTTTATTTTTAATTTTAAATTTCCTCACTAAAGTCATTTCAGTCAAGCTTCAGTCACGTATGGATGGTTATCTGTTAGTCTGTCCGTCTCTACTTGTGTTTCTAAAAAAAATGTGCTTGATTTTTGAAGCAACCTTTCTCTCCCCTTAAAATTTTGTCGTAAAAAGTTATATTTAGACACAGCTACCGCTCAAAAACCCTCTCCTCCATAATAAGTAACTTTGAACACCTGCATCTCCAAGGTCGTGTTTTGTGTTCAAATAATGACACTTTTTATTCAAGGCAGTCTGTCGATGATGTAAACTACACTGTCTTTTGTCATTATTTTCAATATTATCTATCCGTCTGTAAAATTAAGACCATATTCGTTCACTGCTCAGAATAGGCCATCTGGCCAGCTAATTTTTATATTCCTAACATTAATATTAAGAAAAATTACTTTTTAAATTTTTGTAATTTTCCTACCATCCGCGTTCTGCCGCTCAATTCAAATCAAAATCTTAGTATCGCAAAAGCGTCCCTTTCCGTACCTCGTGTCAATTTGGGGGACGTGAATTTTTACTTTCCTCCATCCCCCCCAATTGCGTCTCCTTAGCCTTGCTACGCAATCTTTCCAGTCATATTTTTTCCTTTTTGATCCTCCGTTCCCCTCCGGTCTAGCAAGTCAAATTTATGGAGGGTGATGACCCGCGGTCTAGGCGATCATGTACATCAGCAGCCTACGCATTATGTTTCTTATCCTTAAAGGTTATCTTTGGAGTATTTTACCGTTGTATCTCGGTCAATTTCACTACACATCTCCCCACTTGAAAACATGCCTATGGCAAGTTCCAAAACCAGCGATACACATAGGTAAAATTACTCCTCACGTCTGCCACTACTCTAATTTTGATCACAGGGGTGCCGACTGAGGAAATCTGCACCGACATTCAATTTGCCTGGGATATATTGGATACTGAACTGATACGGTTGAAGCAATAAAGACCACCTCAGCAATCTTGCGTTTTCATGCTTAGCCTGAGACAAGAACACGAGAGGCTGATGATCCGTCTCCACCACAAAAGTCCTACCATACAGATAGATTTGAAACTTCTTTATTGCCCAGATTAATGCTAAACATTCTTTTTCGCTTGTGGAGTATCCTTGTTCCGCCTTATTCAATTTGCGGCTTGCATAAGCGACTGGTTTCAGTTCCCCATCAGGTGAAGATGATCTTTGCAACAAAGCCCCTCCAAGTCCTACATTACTTGCATCGGTTCTTAAGACAAAGTCCTGTGTCAAATCAGGCAGTTTGAGAATAGGCTTGCTAGTGAGTTTTTCCTTTAACTCTTGGAACGCTAATTCACATTGTGCAGTCCAAATAATTTTATCTGGAAGTCCCTTGCGAGTCAGATCAGTCAGAGGAGCACAAATGGCGTTAAAATTTTTGATGTATTTCTGATAAAATCCGCATAACGACACGAATGATCGCACGTCCTTTTTGGTTTGCGGCCTAGGTGCTCTCTGCAGTTTTTCCAAGTTCTTAGGATCAGGGGTCATATTACCCTGATATACAGTGTGCCCCAAGAATTCCAACTCTTTGCATCCAATACAACATTTTGTTGGCCTAGCAGTTAAGTTCGCCTCCCGAAGTCTATCAAACAACATCTCCAGAGCTTCAATGTGTTCTTCAAATGTCTCTGTGGCGACGAGAATATCATCCATGAAATTCGTGATACATGGGTTATTCAGGGGGTCCAACAATTTTCGCATCATCCTTGAAAACACACTCGGAGCATTTTTCAGTCCGAATGGTAGCATATTGAATTCATAATGTCCATCCGAAGTGCTAAAAGCCAAATAAGGTCTCACTTCAGGCTTCACTGGGATCTGGTAATAGCCTTTACTAAGATCCACTTTTGAAAAGTATTTTGCCTTGTTCAGTCTGGCAAATAACTGTTTTGTGTCTGGTAATGGATCCACTTGTCCTTCTGTGACAGCATTCAGTTTCCTGTAATCTATGCACAGTCTGTGTTCCCCAGACGGTTTCCTCAACAAAACGACACTAGAACTAAAAGATGATTCACTGTGCGAAATAATCCCCTCCTTCAATAAATAATCTATTTCTTCCTTTAATGCCTTCTCCTTCGCGAACGGAATAGAATAGGCTCTCATACAGATTGGGTTTGAGTCTACCAGTTTCATGTCATACTGTAGCAAATTTGTATGGCCTGGTTTATCTGTTAATACATCTGTATGTTCCTCCAGAACCTTTTGAACTCTCTCCCTCTGGTTTTTAGTCAGGTGCTTACTGACTTTTACCTGTGCTGCTGTTTCACAAGGATGTAATGGGTATTCATGTGAGGTGAGTGGTTCCTTTTGCATCTGGGTTGCAATAGCTAAGGTCAATAAGGGGGTGCTTTCCTGGAGTGGTCTGTCCAGATACTTCTTTAACAGGTTTACATGATAAACTTTTTCCTTCCCCTTTTTGTCAATTTTATAGTTTGTTCTAGACACCTTCTCTAGAACCGTATATGGACCTTGCCAACCAATTTGTAATTTATTCTGGCTTCCGGGTAGTAAAAGCAGCACCTTCTCTCCGACTGCCAGTTCCCTGTCCTTTGCCTTCCTATTAAAATATGCTGCATGTTTCTTCCTGGCTTGTTTCAAATTATCATTTGCCAGTTTCCATCCAGCTTTCAAACGAGTGGTCAGTTCGTTCACGTATTGATACGATGAGGTAACAGTCTCTTCCGCCTTCTCATCTGTCCAGGTCCTTAATAGAGCTTCTAAAGGCCCTTTTATTGGCCTCCCAAATAGCAGAGTTGCGGGAGCCATCCCGGTTGAACTATGTGGTACCTCCCGGTACGCAAACAATGCGGCGGGCAGGAATTGATCCCACAGATCCGGTTTTTCGTGTGCCAGCTTTCTCAGGATAGAAATGAGAGTCCCGTTGAACCTCTCTACCTGGCCGTTCCCTTGTGGATGGTACGGACTACAATGAAAGTGCCTGGCTTGAAATAGCTTAAAAACTTCTTCCGTTAGTTTCCCCTTGAACTGAGAACCATTATCCGTCAAGATTTGATGCGGGAATCCTAATCGGGTAAATATTGTAAGTAGTGCCTCTGCTACATGTTTTGAATCAATTGATGGCAGGGCTACCGCCTCTCCCCCACATAGAACAAGTGTCCACCAGAGTAAGGATGTAACTGTTCCTCCTCTTGGTCCGAGTGAGAGGTCCTACAATATCCACTGCAACCCTCTCAAAAGGTGTTCCCACTATGGGCATTTCCCCTAGAGTTGCAGGAGCAGTCCAGTGCTTTGGAGCTACCCTTTGACATTCTGGGCAGGATTTGACATATCTTTTTATATCCTCCGTTATCCCTGGCCAGAAGTAATGACAAGCTATACGCTGTCCTGTGGCGCTGATCCCCATGTGACCACTGAAGGGAATCGCATGCCCGAGTTCCATCACTTTATCTCTATATGAAGTGGGAAGAACCAGCTGGTTGTGACCATTTGTTCCAGTTCCGGCCTTCCTGTATAAGAGTTTGTTCTTCATGAAATATTCCCCCTTGCTCGGAGGTGTGTGGCATTTGGGTAATTTTTTAAAACATGGCTGGAGTGTCCTATCCTCAGCCTGCGCCTTCCTCATCTCCTCTGGATGAGCATTTATAGGTTCACCTTCTTCCTCCTTCTTCTGTGACCTGGTCTGCACTGTCGCCATGATCACAGGTTTTCTCGGGATTCCCCAAGAAGACGTATCTACACCCCAATATCAGAGGGTAGATTGGTTCATCTATCACTGCTGCTCTGATTTCTCCTTCCACATAGCGAGTTTTCACCGTTATCCTTGCGATGGGAAGTGTCATGAGTGGTATGTCCTTAGTCGCCCCTTGTATTTCCACTGTTTCTGTGGTATACTGACTTGGGTCCACTAGGCTAGACTTCACAACTGAATCATAATCCAAACCTGTATCATAAAGGCACCTTATGGTGACCCCATTACAAATAACATCCTCACAAACTGGGGGGTGATAAGGTTCCTGTTGTCCCTTAGGATTAACCTTTACTCTTTGCGTCCCCGACTTCATTGCAGCAATGTTTGAAGGTTTCCTTCTACAAAATTCGGTGTTATGGTTATCCTTCTTGCACCATTTGCACCATCTTTTTCCTTGGTTCAACGGTTTTCTTTCATTGAACTTTTGGTCATTGAACTGTGAGTTTCTGTCGCGATAGTCATTTCTTGCCGCTCAAAGTTTGTCCTACCCTTATTTCCCTGCTCTCTATTATCAAATTTATTAAATTGCTGTGGAGCTTTAAAATTGTCTATGTGCTTCTTCTTAGCACCACTTACCTCTGCCTGAGCTGCCTGATACCTCTCAGCAACATTTAAAATTTCCCCCAACTTCTCTGCACCCTGTTCCATGAGAAATTTTCTCATGTCTGGAGCCATGGACTCTCTCAATTGCTCAATCATGATCATTTCTTTAAGATCTTGGGTCTTCCCCAGAGCCGTCCATTTCTCCAAATAGGTTTCTATTCTGGCAGAAAATTGGTGGTATGTCTCCCCAGACAACAGTTTGGCATTTCTGAATTTCTTACGATAAAATTCACCATTCTTTTCGTACCTTAATAACAAAGCCTGCTTTAACATGTCATAATTGTCTTGGTCTTCCCTGTTCATTTTGGCAAATACTTCGTAAGAAGTACCCCTCAATCCCTGTGATAGCTTTAAGCTCCACCTCTCTCTCTCTCTAACCCATATGTAGTAGCTAATAACTCAAAACGTCCTAGGTACCCCTCTATGTCATCGTCTTTTTCAACAAAATGGTCTAAATGAAACCCCATAGCTGAGTTTGAGGCTCCCATACTGGGCGTAGCATCTGAGGCAAAAGGGCTGGCACCATTTTCAGGAGCCGGGCCTTGTAATTCCAGCTCCCTTAGTCGTAATTCATGCTCCCTCTGCAACCTTCTATCTTCTGCTTCCCTTTCGGCCTTCCCTGCCTTCGGCCTTTTTATCTGCCTCTTTCGCCTTTTTATCTTCCTTTTCGCTCAACCTTTTTTTCGTCGCCTCCCTTTTCTTTTTTGCCTCAATCTGCAGCCTCTTAATTTCTCTATCAGCCTCAATTTGTAACCTCTTCTCTTCTGCTACCTTTCTATCTTCCCTTTCAATATATTTATCACATTCAGTCGTTACGTATTGAATTAAAATTTGACCATCCATTCCCATCTCCTTCGCAGTGAGCACAGCAGCTGATCTAAACTTTGCTAGCTCAGCCATACTTTTCAGACAATATAATAATATACAAGCTAAGTACTTCTTATGACTATAATCTAACTAATTCTAACTAACCAGTTAACTAATTAATTATTACTGGCTGTGAAGATTCACCAACTTTTATCTGCAGGGACACTTTTACTTTTAAAGGAAATTTTACAATTTATTTCCCTACTTTTATTTCTCCCACCAGGAGATCCTAATATTAATATTGGCTAATTATCCCTGGACAAGACCCCAATTTATGTAGTGGTGTTGATGGTATTGTATGATGGTGTTATTACTACATGTAACTTGTATGAGGCCAGCTGTGAAGGCTCCTGAGATAAAATGTGGTTGAGAATTATCAGAAGGCCTTTCTTGCTACCACTACGACCTCACACTTAATTTTTTTTTTTTTTCTTAATGAATGTGGCTACGTAAAGTGTCTAGGGTAATGATGTGTAATGTGGTGTGTTAGTTATAAATATACCCATAGATATTTAACAAGACTAATAAGATTAACAAGTGTTAAAATACACTGAACTAACTCACGTGTATAAAGTTTTTGATATAATTATATTACATTTATTTGTTCTGGATCAAGTTTTATTTTGACCAGAACTTGTTTTAAAAGAAGGATTTAAAATTTATGAAAATTATGCATGGAATGTTACATAATAAATTCAAAAGTGTACATATTTAAGTACTAGAATAGTTAGTTTTATTCAAATGTTCTGGTAGTCAGCTACTAGGGAGGATATATATTGTCTGTACTGTTGGGGTGGTCTCATCACACCTGTCTATATTGACTACACCGTGTCCAGAAACTGGTGGGAATTTTTATGGGGATATTAGTCACTACCAATTGTTGGTGAATGTCCAGCAGACCAGAGGCTCACTCATCTTTTTGTAGCTCTGGTGCTGAAAACTTGCGGTCCCACCTCTCCGTGCTGGCGGGCAATAATGGTGGTCTCTGTCACAAGAACTGCACAGATACACTCGAGTAAAGTCACCCACCGGATAGACTCTGCGTTGTTGTCTATAGAAACTCACAGCTCTGCAATCAAAGTATGGGCTATGTGTCAAAATCTATTCTATACCCACGTCTGGACACACACTGACACAACAACCACATCATACAGACAGGTCAGATCTCTCTGACCAAACAGCACAGTTACCATGGTGGGTTTACATCCGATAGATCCTCCCAGACTATAGATTCTGAAAAATATTTATTAGTTGTCGGCCCTAAAAGAAGATAGGTAATCTGTTACAACGCTTGATATATCTTGCATAATCCTTGCTGTAGTTTATGTACCTTGTTGGTCCCTAGACCCTGACTTGGGCGGGGGGTCTAGAGCAAAATCCCTACTTGTTTGTAAGGCTAGATTATGATATGGCAGTATCAAATCACTCGAACATGAAACAATATTCAAAATATATAAAGAAATAATTTCAATCTTACCAGATTAAGAATACATAACACAGAATTGCTAGCAAAACTCAGCTGAGCTGCTGGCTATAGTATGGCGTCCCTAAATTTATTCACTGTCTTTCATATGGGAACACACCACACTTTAAAATCTGTGTCTAACACTGAACAATTATTGAAGAATGACCCCAAATGCGCTCTGAGCGCTAATAATATGATTGTCTGTGGCCAATCACTGCCGAGGTTTATTTTTAATTTTAAATTTCCTCACTAAAGTCATTTCAGTCAAGCTTCAGTCACGTATGGATGGTTATCTGTTAGTCTGTCCGTCTCTACTTGTGTTTCTAAAAAAAATGTGCTTGATTTTTGAAGCAACCTTTCTCTCCCCTTAAAATTTTGTCGTAAAAAGTTATATTTAGACACAGCTACCGCTCAAAAACCCTCTCCTCCATAATAAGTAACTTTGAACACCTGCATCCCCAAGGTCGTGTTTTGTGTTCAAATAACGACACTTTTTATTCAAGGCAGTCTGTCGATGATGTAAACTACACTGTCTTTTGTCATTATTTTCAATATTATCTATCCGTCTGTAAAATTAAGACCATATTCGTTCACTGCTCAGAATAGGCCATCTGGCCAGCTAATTTTTATATTCCTAACATTAATATTAAGAAAAATTACTTTTTAAATTTTTGTAATTTTCCTACCATCCGCGTTCTGCCGCTCAATTCAAATCAAAATCTTAGTATCGCAAAAGCGTCCATTTCCGTACCTCGTGTCAATTTGGGGGACGTGAATTTTTACTTTCCTCCATCCCCCCCAATTGCGTCTCCTTAGCCTTGCTACGCAATCTTTCCAGTCATATTTTTTCCTTTTTGATCCTCCGTTCCCCTCCGGTCTAGCAAGTCAAATTTATGGAGGGTGATGACCCGCGGTCTAGGCGATCATGTACATCAGCAGCCTACGCATTATGTTTCTTATCCTTAAAGGTTATCTTTGGAGTATTTTACCGTTGTATCTCGGTCAATTTCACTACAGTGTTATCCAGTCTTGCTTCTTCCTTTCCTGGAATCCCAAGCATGATTTGCTGCTTTCCTTATATATTGTTGAAATGGTGTTGAATTTCTGGTCTATATCATCAGTCAATGTCTTTTCCTGACTTTTGGCAAATTGATATTGCTTCTTTATATCAGCCACAAAAGCTTTTCTGGTAAGGGGGTCCTTCAATTTGCTGATGTCAAACCTTTTCTGTGTAGTTACAGTTGGTCCAGCCGTTCTGAGTTTCAGTTTTGCTACTACTAAATGGTGATCACTTCCCACATCTGCACCTCTTCTTACCTTCACATCTTGTAATGCATGTCTCCATCTACCATTAATCATGATGTGGTCTACCTAGTTTCTGTCTCGACCATTTGGTGATTCCCATGTTAATTTGTGAATTTCTTTGTTTGGGAAAAGTGTTCCTCCAATGACCAGGTTGTTAATGCTACAGAAACTTATTAATTTATTCCCATTTTCATTTGCTGTTCCGCTGCCGCATTTCCCCGGTACTCTTTCATTATATGTATTGTGTGTTCCAACTTTCGCATTGAGGTCTCCCATTACTACGATAAGATCATATCTAGGTGTGTCTTCCATTTCCTTCTGCAGTTGTTGATAGAATTCATCCTTGACCTCTTCATCGCTGTCATTCGTTGGTGCATAGCAATGTATTATTGTAGTGTTCGTGAATCTCCCTCTCAATCTTATTCTTATCAGTCTGTTGTTGATGGGTTTCCATTCCAGTAATGTCTTTTCTATTCCTTTCTGTAGAATAATGGCTACACCTTCATTGTGTTGTCCATCCTCTCTTCCAGAGTAAAGTACTGTTTCTCCTGTTGCTGTTTTAACCTTTCCTGTCCCTGTCCATCTGCTCTCGCTTATCCCTAGAATGTGTAATCTATAGTTTCTCATTTACGCTGTGACCTGTTGTAGTTTACCCGTCTCGTTCATTGTAAAAAAAAGGTAAAGGATCCTGTTACATGCCCATTGAGGCATATTAGGAATATTGTGTTAGGCCAATATTTTCTTGACCATCGGCACACTAGGGATGATGTGGTCAGCATCACGCCGGCTGCCTTAACCTTCCCAGAAGTGTCTTTGGTACCCAGTTGGGGCTGGGTCGACCCAGGAGCCGTTTGCAGCCTTAAAAAATCCCACTTCATATGGGGATCGAACCATAGACCACTGAGCTAGGAAGCCAGTGCACTAACCACTATGCTACCACGGCTCCCAGTTCATTATCCTTGTCGTATATTTTTAGATAGGTTAGAAAATATTTATGGTCCCGTCTGAGCAGAGGTGATAGTGATAAATAGCTGAGAATAAAGGTGTAGAAATAGATTTCATGAGTGAATAGTAAAGGAGAAAAAAGTTGTCTCTGGAGTGAATAGTTTCTTTAGTCCAACCTATCTATACGACTATATTGTAGTGTAAGACACTCTTCCAACCCCTTATCTCTATAAAGATAAGTTTAACTAGACACATCCACACACAATTATGTGACAACAAGACACACAAAAATGTGAAAAACTATGGTTAATTGGGTATGGGTCTGACCAACACACACATGGAAATTCCTTTTGTTGTTTATTATCATTAATAATAATAATAGCCCCTTCAGTCATAACTGACTATGGGAATGCGCCCCTGAGGTGACAGCCCTCAGCTGCTTATTTTCCTGGTGCTCCTTTCGACGTTTTCTTCTCACCTCTGCTTCTTGTGTGAGCCTCTCTTCACCCAATCTGAGGTGGCGCCGTAAATAGCATCGCCACTTAGTGCGATCAGCATCTTCATCCTCCCATGTTGCTGGATCCATGTCCAGTGCCCTCATATCTCTCTTGCACACATCTCTGAACCTCAGCTGTGGTCGCCCAACTGTTCTCTTGCCATCTGCTAATTGTCCGTAGAAGATATCTTTTGGGATGCGACCATCTTCCATGCGGCGAACATGGCCAAGCCAGTGAAGTCTGCACTGTCTAAGAAGCGTATACATACTTTGAAGGCCAGCACGTGACAACACCTCGACATTTGTCACTTTATCTTTCCACGAGATGCCGAGGATGCGGCGTAGACACCGTAAATGGAAGGTATTGAGCCTTCTTTCTTGCTTAGCATAGGTCGTCCAGGTCTCGCTGCCATATAGGAGTGTGCTGGTGATGCAGGCATTATATACCGCAGCTTTGGTCTTCATTGTGAGTTTAGAGTTTCCCCAAACACGCGATGTGAGGCGGGCAAAGGTAGCTGCAGCTTTGCCAATGCGGCTGTCGATTTCTGTATCCAGTGAGAGTTTGTCATTGATGGTAGACCCTAGGTATGTGAAGTGGTGCACCACTGCCAATTCATAGTTATCGATAGTGATAACTGGTGCAGCACCCACATCCTGACTCAGCACATTCGTTTTCTTTAGACTTATTGTGAGGCCAAAGTCCTTGCATGCTTTAGTGAAGCGATTCATCAAGCTCTGAAGCTCCTGTTGCCTTTGAGTGACGACTGCAGCATCATCAGCGAACAACAAGTCTCTTATAGTGACCCTTCTGATTTTTGTTTTTGCCTTCAGCCTTGAAAGATTAAACAGACGGCCATCTGACCTAGTGTGAAGGCATATTCCTTCAGTTGCATCTCTGAATGCATGTTTCAAGAGTAAGGCAAAGAAGATTCCGAAGAGGGTCGGAGCCAGAACACAGCCTTGTTTAACGCCACTTCGTATATCAAAGGGCTGTGACGTGCTTCCAGCATATTGGACTGTTCCCTTCATGCCGTCATGGAATGACTTTATCATTTCCAGCATTTTAGAAGGGTGAAGCTGGAGTGTCCTCTCCAGGGCGCGAGCTTGGGCACAGTTATATGGAGATCAAGCTGTTGCCCATGCAGCATGTTCCCCCTCTCCACACAGCCGGTAGATCCAAAGGAACGGCAGTAGCCGATACAGTTTGGTACCAGCCATGTCGCAGGAGTTGCCAGAATAATGTCGAATCGACATTAGACTGCCTTAGGGACTCCGACTCCAGATTTATCCTCAGGGTTTACTCCCGAAGCCAATTCCATAAATGGATATTCCCGCAAGGCAGCGCTGGTTTGAATTCAGAGTTCCTTCTCTTAGATAAGCTACCAACCAAGGATCACGAGCCCTATCTGCCCGAAGCTGCTGGTTTTAAGGCGCCAGTCGCTCGCCTTTGCCCCTTCTCCCGTCAGTGGAAACAGTTCCGCCGGGCTCAAATTGAGCCACACGTGAAGGCCGGGAGCTGGACTTGGTTGTCAGAGGCTGTTTGAGGCACGTGCCATAGAAGTATTTTATCTGCAGTGAGAGCTTATCCTCACTACAACTCCCGGCAATAACAACCAAAGGTTATTATCATTAAACTTTTTACAACATTAAACATATAGAGAAATCAAATAAATCAAGTTTACAGATATATGAAAATAACGGAATAAGTGCCCTCCCCTTGTTGAGAAAGGATCCCAAAAGAAGTTAATAACCCAAAGGTGAAGGATAAACACTACGTTACAGAATAGACTATGAAGAACAAGTTCCCCACTAAATTTCTACTCAGTAAAGTACTCAGTTTAGCAAAATTTAAAAAAAGAAGTTAGTACAATGATTGTAACAAAAAAAACTATTCACTCTTTCTATTTCTCACTCTGTCATATGTGGCCACAAACACTCTTGCTTACCTAATCGGGTGTTGGTATCCCTTGAAAAATTACAATAGTCTGAACCTATACTGTCAGGTGGGTTGCCCAAATATGGCCCCAGTCCAGCCTTTATATCGAATAATATTTACAAGGTGGACGCCAAATTTGGTGGTTTAATTTTCCTGGATGAATCCTGTCACCGCAAATAAGGAAGAAAAGAACATTTTAAAAAACTGCTACTATCCTATCCACCCGTAAGTTTTCCGCTATGGTATGTCGGGATAAATGGTATGTGCCCTCCCCCCTTATTGCCCGCGAGAAAATGCACAGCGCACAAAGTCAATTATTATTTACTTTATTCATACGCGCACTTCAACAAAAATCGCCTGTCACTACTAGCTATTTGTCGGCGTCTATTGTTTTGTCACATAACATTAACTCTAGTCACTTATTTAATTTCTTACAATGAAATATAATGAGAATTCTATTCGGTCACTCAAACGTCACACTTAGTAATCTCAGTCAGCTAAGCCGTATCTTCTTGTGTAAGAAAAATGGGGTTTTTGAAATTACATTATTCTGAACGACTGGCAAGAAATATCTATGCGTTAGGTTATTTCACTAGTTTTAAACGCCAGGGAATTATAGTGAATAAAATGGTAAACCTAACACATTTTAACACTTAAGCACAATTTCTATTACCACAAATCAGAAAATGAAATCCCCACGGGACAATTTAACACATTTAGTAAAGAAATGGTTCTAGTCCGGCGTGATTAGATTCTCCAAGAATTTCTGAGCGACTCTGATAACTGAATTTGAGAGAGAGCGGTATATATACAGATCAGGGACCCCAAGATGCAGCAATAGTGAATGCAGTCAGCGACTCATAGCTTGACTGCCTGTGTCAGGACCAGCGAACCAGAGCTGGTCAAGACCGTGCTCCACCTCCACGTGGTGGTCCTGGAAACAGTCTGCAGCAGTGCAGGCTGGCTGAGCGAGCATGGATCGAAATGGGAAGGCAAACCCGGTCCTTAAAAAATGCCGTGCAGTAGTCAGATGTGTCGATCGAAAGGTGCAGATATCACAGCTTAGACGCAAACAGACACAACGCAACCACCGTCCTTTTCAGGACGAACGAAGAAGAAGAAGAAGAATATACAGATCATGGTGTTATCATCACCAGAAGATGTTACAATTCACACCTTCTGTATAGCAGAGAATCAGGAAACTATGTTTTCTCCGATCAAGGTTTCTTCATTCATACTACTCAGCGATGCTGACCGACATCAGATGATTTTGCCATGCACGGGCCTCTCTTAGATTACGTCCCCTTGCGCAGATCTATCTGTGGCGTTATAAGTTTATATTATTCCGTTGGGCAATTATACTCGTTTTCTCAAGTGTCTAGGATTATTAGACGAAGTGTCCCTAAGGTTCAACACCACCACAATCATTCTCTCCAACTGTAATTCTTCTTCTTCTTCTTGCGATCGCATCTTTGATGATTACACCGTCAGACGAGTTCTCATGATGAATTCGACTGTTGTTTGAAGTTCCTCTTTAACTCCATATAACTTTGAGTTTAGTGTTGAGTCATTGGGCCAGTATATCTTTCTTAAGGGGAGGAGCTACACTGAAATGCTGTTTTCGTTATTAATTGCTGGATTTCAATGAAAATGCACAGACGAAACCTATATCAATACTAGATACGAAAAATGAAGAGTTTTATGGCACTGCACTACTGGTTGCCATATAAACGGCGGCCATATTGGATTCTATTGTTCTTTTTCAATTTGCTAAGGCTTTTTTATTTATTAAGCTATGAATACCAAATATGAACACAACGTTTATCATTATATTTTAAAACTTTTCGATTGGTGGATTTTTGATAACTTTAATACAAAAAAAGTTGTAGGACTTTGAATATAGTGTCTAAAAAAAGTAACAAATTTTGATAAATTTTACATTACTTTTTGCAATAAATCAAAAGTTTGATCAGATACTCAAAATCCAGCAATATGAAAGTTTTAAAAGATTATGGGCAACATATGTGCCAATTTTTATGTCAATTAACACATAAGTGTGGAAGTTTTAAGGAAATTAAGATGAGAAAATTAGATTTTGAGAAAATCGCATTTTTCTCCATAAATAGACTACAATTAAATAAGTCTGTAATATTGCCCCTGAAAAATTGCTTACTTGTCATTTAGAGCATACTGGTAGCATAGCCAGCTTCCTCTGCAGCTTCCTATCTGGCTTTCTGTTGAAATTTGTGCCTAATTTCCTTCCTTGTCTTAGCGCAGTTTTCTGCCATTTTAGAGCTGAGCAATATTGGAGTCTTTGTTCTATTTCAATTTGCTAAAGCTTTTTTATTTATTAAGCTATGAATACCAAATATGAGCACAATGTTTATCATTATATGTTAAAATTTTCCAGTGATGGATTTTTGATAACTTTAAAACAAAAAAAAGTTGTAGGACTTTGAAAATAGCGTCTAAAATAGTAACAAATTTTACTAAATTTTACATTACTTTTGTCAATTAACCAAAAGTTTGATCAGATACTTAAAATCCATCATATAAACAGTTTTAAAAGATTATGGGCAATATATGTGCCAATTCTTATGTCAATTAATACGTAAGTGTGGAAGTTATAAGAAAATTAGTATGAGAATAATGATTTCTTTAAAATCACATTTTTCGTTATAATTAGAATATAATTAAATAAGTATGTAATACTGCAGCAAAATAAAATAACTTACTAGTCATGCAGAACATACTGGCAGCATATCCAGCTTCCTCTGCAGTTTCTTGTCTGGCTTTCTGTTGAGATTTGTGCTAAATGTCCTTCATTTTCTTAGTGCAGTTTTCTGCCATTTTAGAGCTGAGCACAAGACGTTTAACGCTTTCTTGCTCCTGCCAGTCGACAAGCCTCTTTTCCACTGTTCAGCCCCAGGACTTTCTTGAAAAATATAGCAGCCTCAGGTCCTTGATTAAATTCAGCAATATTAGGGCCATATGGTTTAATTGCTATGATCTGATTGAATGCTTTGCTATCACAATCACTTTACAGGGTGTAGCAAAATTTCTGTCGCATCAGAGAACAGCTTCACAAATCACTACCTGCCTCAGCTTCCATGACACTTGAACTTCCTAGAAAGAGGCAAATGTTTACATTAGTAAAATTTCAAATAAAGATGTAAACAAGCATTAATAAACTGTGCCTTAAAGTACAATGGAAGCAAAACAATACATGTAATTCATGAAATATGTTTCTAAACTTGATATTTATGGAGATCAAAATAAATTACATGAATGTCTATGCTTAGGCAAGGGGAAACATAAAGTAAGTTTCAAAAGTAAATACCTTCAAAATGTATATGACAGCCTTGCTTCACTTTCCACTTGATGAAGTTTCCAATCTTTCTTCTGGTACCAAGAACCAGCTGTTGCACATGTCTGGCAGGCATTTTTTAAATAACATATAAGCATCTGTGACATGTCAATAAAAATACACAAGAAACAAACATTAAATTGAGGAAACAAATATGCACTATGCTTACAAGAATCATGATAATGTACTGAATTATGAGAAGTCACCCTTTATTCTGTAAACTCAGGAAAACGTGATGATTTTTAATTGACTTTCTACTACTCGTAATAGCTAGTTCATGTAACTCCCTGGTGGTTGAAATGAAGCACAGTGGGCCGCCTTCTTAGATGTCATTCCAGTAAGTAGCCAACGTCGTAAGGTTTAAGGTTAGGTTAAGATTCTTAAACCTGGTTGAAATGAGTCACTGTGGGCCGTCTTCTTAGATGTCATCCCAGTAAGTCGCCAACGTCGTTAGGGTTAGGTTTAGGATACATTTACGTAACCATTAGCCCTTTTTACTGCATCTCTGAATTCTAATTTAAGGAACTATCGTACAGACGGTCCTTCTGCTTCATTTCAACCACTAAGCCTAACCCTTACTCCTGTTTACTGCGTCTCTAAATTCTTGTCAAAGGCCACATCGAACAAACGGTCCGCAGTGCTTTATTTCAACCTTCCTTGCCTGAGTACTAATGTCCCAGTTTTTACCATTATATCGTCACAATAAGTACGTTTTACCTGCAGTGTAGGATAAGTCTTGCTTCCATCTCTAACTCTGGCTTATTCCAGTTGGAGGTAACGAGAGCATCTCGTTTTTTTAGGCATTATCACATCAATAACAAATCAAAACTGAGATTCCATAAACACGCGGCCATATTGTCGTTGCCGGGCACCTGAACGCGCAGGGCCAATTAAAAATTTAGAATCGAGGGGAAACCCTAAATGTTGACTTTGAAATTATAAATTTCCTATCTGGCGTTTGGAATCCCGAAATAAGTGACCTGCTTACAGTAAAGTCGAGGAAGTGGAGGGGAAGACGTGGAATACGATGGATGGGTTTGAAAAAAAATCGAAAAAAGGTGATTCGTCTTACGAGGACAAAAGACAAAGAAAATCCATCTTACAGTAAAGTGTAGATTTGGACAAATCCAACGATGCATAATATGTAGGGGTGTAAGCTTGGTTGCTATGAAAGAAACTAGGTCTAAATTAGACATATTTTGTCGAGTTTGAGAAAATCTGTCCGTACCATACCTTTTTCAAAGTCAAAATACATATTGTTAGAATGCATTTTGACATTTAATTCTGTTATATTTAGATTCGGGAGATGCTAAAGTATCAGAAAATGGACTAATCCCAAATTCTTAATTTTTTCGATTTCAACTCTTTTTGGCAGCTACCTTGTTTAGTTCATTTCTCAGATGCGGGAGTTTACCACCCTTGAGAGCTTGCAGGACAGACAGTGCATCTGTGAGGATGACTACCTGGTGGCAGTCAGAGATGGTGTTATAAATCATATTTGCAGCTTGCTCTAGAAAATAGTTATCTGCCCTGCCGGTTGTGAAGTCCTCTTTGGGTTGGTTCTGTTCTCTTCTGATAGTTCTCTTTTTCATCAAAGGAACATTATCTTCTTGAATTTACCCTTTTCAGTGGGAATGTGGTACCCACTGAAGTATGGTTCTCAGCTACCTTGTTTAGTTCATTTCTCAGATGCGGGAGTTTACCACCCTTGAGAGCTTGCAGGACAGACAGTGCATCTGTGAGGATGACTACCTGGTGGCAGTCAGAGATGGTGTTATAAATCATATTTGCAGCTTGCTCTAGAGCTTGAACCTCAGCTGTATAGTTGGAACAGAATTTACCAGTGGGAATGTGCCTAGTCTCATAGTGGTTGTCAGGATATGAGATAAAGATACCGGCACCTCCATTCCTAACAGCATTAGTTGCTGATCCATCTGTATAGGCATGTATCCATGATTGATCGGGATAGCTTTCTTGGATCATACTCAATGTAGCAGTTCGTTTTTGCCGATCATTATACTCACATCCACTTGTGAGACCACTGACTGATGTATTAATTTGGAGGGCACTGCTGGCCTGCTCCCATGGTACAGGGTATAGGGTGGGCTTCAGTGGTGTTGTCTTCATGGATAGGTCTTCTTGCTGCTGTCTTATAAGTCTTTTCCCCCGATGCACAAAGCTGCTACGCTTTAGACGTCCCAATGCCAGATCATCTAGTCTTGCCTTCATTGGGTGCATTGGCATACTGTTGTACTTTTCCATCTGGATCATGGTTTTTTGTGTCTCTTCTATGGGACAATGTCTGTAATCCAGCAACCTTCTGCATCTCTGTTATTGGTGTAGTTTTCATGGCTCCTGTAATGAGCCTGAGAGCTTGATTTTGCACCTTGTCCAAAGACTGCAGATGTGAGTTAGCAGCTGATGACCATGCTGCTGAGCTAAACTTTAAGTGTGGTCTTATTACTCCATTATAAATCTTCTTTAGATTTCGTTCATTTGCTCCCCAGTTGGTACCTGCTAATTTTCTGAGTATGCCTAGTCGTCTTCGGGCCTTTCCTTCTGCATTTTCAATATGCTTATTCCATGTAAGCCTTTGGTCAAATGTCACCCCAAGATAGGTGGGGTAGCTTTCTTCCTTGATCACGGTTGTCCCTAGGTGTATGTTAGCTGATTTGTCCTTGGGGGCGAGGGAGAACAGTGTTGTGGAGGTTTTGTCTGTGTTTGTTGTGATAAGCCATTTCTCTGCCCATGACACTAGCATGTCTGCTGCCCGCTGCATTCTATAATTTGCTGTGATGACATTTTCATCAGCGCACCAGAGTACTAGGTCATCTGCATATAAGGCAGCTTTCACTCCTGCAGGGAGATCTTTCACCAGGTCATTGATGTAAACAAGGAAGAGTGTTGGGGAAATTACTCCTCCTTGAGGTACCCCCTGATGGAGCAACACTTTTCTGCTCTGCAGACCGTCAAGAGTGACTCTAGTTCTCCTGTTATGCAAGTATGACTGGATCCATTTCCTCATGTTGCCTTGGATTCCACTTCTCCTAAGTTTTGCAATGAGGCCATCTTTCCACACCTTGTCAAAGGCCTGCTTGAAGTCGACCCAGATCGTTAGGACCTTTTTCTTCTCCTGGAAGGCATCTTCTATTGCTTGAGAAAAGTAAGTAACTTGGTCTTCTATACTGTAGCATTCTCTAAATCCAGCTTGTTCCGGCACCAGGATCTGCTCAGACTCTAAATACCATTTCAATCTGTGGTTGACTATTCGCTCCATAGTCTTCCCAACACAGCTTGTGAGACTGATTGGCCGGTAACTTGCAGCCTCGGTCTTACATTTCCCTTTTTTTAGTATGGGTATTGTGATGGCTTCTCTCCATACTTGGGGTACCGTTCCTTTCAACCAGCTGTGGTTGAATATCTCAAGCAGTTTTGTCTTTGCTGCTGAGCTCCGATTTACTAGCATTTCGTTGCTGATTTTGTCTGGGCCGGGTGACTTTTGAAACTTAAGCTTGGAAATAGCCTTCTGTAGTTCTCCTAGTGTGATGGGTTCCCTCATTGGGGCAGGAGTATCTGTCTGTCCCATGGTTGCCAGTATTTCTTTTCTTATCTCTCTCTGATGATCTATGTTAATGGGTAAGTTGCTTTCTGAACTGTATCTTCTAGCAAACAAGTCTGCAGCTTGTTTTCCTCTGAAAAGTTTGCCACCTTCATCCAATGTGATAGTCTGCCTAGGTGAGGAACGCTCTTCATTTAGAGACTTGACTAATCTCCAAAGTTTCCTGCCGTCTTTCTCAAGGTTCAGCGATGCCGTTTTAGTTCTCCAGCTTTTCCGTTTTTCTTCTAGCTTTGTTCTCTGAAACTCTGCTACAGCCTTTTTCCATTTGTTGTGAGTTTCAAGTGAAGGCTGAGACTCTGCGTCCTTTCTAGCCCTGTCCATAGCTTCCTGACGTTCTTGGAGTGTGCTGGACCAGTATGGTATGTAGTTACGCCGGCATCCTTTGGGAATGGTTTCTTTTGCAGCTTGTAGTATGCATCTGTTGAAGTCTTTTACCACTTCATTAATGTCTCTGTTCTGTACCTTGAGGGTAGACAGCAGCGTGTTCACCTGATGCCTGAATAAACCCCAGTTGGCTTTTTTGTAGTTCCATCTTGTAATGGCTGGGCCTGTACTGAGAGTTGCACTCTGGACAGTAAGAAAGATTGGGCGATGGTCGCTTCCTCCTAGTTGGTCTCCTACTTCTCTACTAATAGATCCAGCTATATCTGGTGTAGAGAAGGCAAGATCTGGTGTTGAAGTTGTGTGCCATCCTCTGGAGTAGAAGGTAGGAGTATCTGTGGCATTATTGACTAGGATTAGGGAGTGATCATCTTGCCAAGTTTCAACCTCTTCACCTCTGTGATCCAGATGGTTATAGCCCCAGCTCTGGGAGTGGCTATTAAAGTCTCCAACTGCTATAAAGTTGGTGGCTGGTACCTGTATAGAGCTGAGACTCAGGGGTTTGTTGTTCGGACAGTAATAGTTCAGGAGTTCTATTTCCATCTTGTCTACCTTGATCTGCATCAGCTGATATTCTGCTCCATCCATGAAGGTTTTCCTTTCGTGTGCAGGAATGTTATTCCTTACAAGAGTAAGTACTGAGTACTTAGTACTCCTCCTTTTCGTCTATCTTTTCTGTCGGATCTGAAGCATTGATATCCCCTTATTTTAAAGGTTTGATCTGCTTTCAAGTGAGTCTCTTGGATACAGCAAACACTGACTTGCTTCTCATACAAGATGTTTTCCAGCTCTGTCTTTTTGCTGTATCCAGCCTGCTTGCTGTTCACTCCCTCTGCATTCCAGTGCATCATGACAAGTGGCACTCTGGGTTTCTCTTTTTCTGTTTTGTTTTGGTCAGTAGTTCTCCTTCGCCGTCTGCTGACTCCACAAGACGTTCTAGAGGGTCCTCCAGTAGCTGAGGGTGGGCTCTGACTGTAATTCAAATGACCCAAATCAACGGGCAACAGATAGATTTGAAACTCTGTAAACGTTTCCACATTTAGTACACGGATACTGACGACTTACAAGGCATTACAAGTTAGGTAAATTCAGCAAATTCCATATTCAGAGTTTCACACACAAGCTTTAACTAATCATTTTTCATTTGTGGATTTACAATCAGATACATGGTTGTCATTCAAGACATTTTCCATTTAACATTTCCCATCAATCTACCATCTGGTAGAAAACACACAAAACACCCATTTAGGGTAAACACAAGCTATGTCCATTTTTCCTCCAAACTGCTCACGTCATGTGCGCTATACACATAGTGACAAAATCATCATTGTGCCGCACTCATCAGCACCAGAATCTTGTTCAGTTTGTGGCGTGCAGTAGCCAGCGCCACATTACCCCCCATCAAACGACTGAAAACATAGTTTTCAGACAGACAATTATCATATGAAGCGAGATCAAATTCTTAAGATCACCGCTAATCCCCTTATGATTATCCACCACAAATTAACTGATATAGATTGCAATCACGATTTTAAGAAAATACTAAAACCAGTAATAAAAATATGAATAAATAAGTAATTATTGTCCAACAAGTGTGATCATCACAATTAAATAATCTGGTCTGTGTTCGCATAGTGATGCAACTGTCCATATTGGCCATTGTTACAAAACTCCAAGCACTATCAACCTTGTTACATTTGAAATATGGTCAGCAAGAAACACATCCGTATTCGAGTTATTCCATAACTCTAGAGAGGGTGTCAGCTATCAGGAGAACGTCAAAATCGTATCCTGAATTTGTAAAGATCTCTGGTACGACGTGCATTGGACGTAAAAGTCTGTAAATATGTGAGTGATTGTTGGTCTGTATGTAAAGTGTAATAAGTACATACCCGGAATTTCTGTCAACTATTTAAAGTCCATACCACTGTTAGACAACTCTCCTCTCAACCAAAGAGTATCTGGACTCAGATAATGTGCGCATCAGATAATGTTCTGTCCAGTAAAATAGGATGGTATTCGCCATCAAAGTGCCATACATAGACCAACGTATTTATTAATGCAATCTGCAACAACGAGGAAAGGTTGTCGTAAGTCAGTCTGGTAGTCGCAACATTGGATTTGTAATCGTAATATACAATTTTGTGATATTATGTTATGTAAAGCATGGTCATTTTATAATTCCGTTCTATCTATTTTGTCAGGCATATATTAGAGCGTTTATGATATAAGTCAAAGAAGAAAACTATACACCTAAGATAGAAGGTACAAGCCACAGCAAGCTTCATACTTGCTTATCAGTACTTAATGCTAATGCAATTGTAATAGACAGATACACCTCTGCAAAAACCATGAAGTGTAAAAGAAGTAACAAAAGTATCAAAGACCACACTAATCTAAAGGTCGAAATGAAAAGAATGGATAAGAAAGTACCAACTTACCGAAAAAAAAAAAAAAATTGACTCACCAGAATATATAGATGAATAAGTGAAGTCAACTTCCGGAAGAATGAAACCAGACGCGTGGTGCTAAATCGTGCACCAATCTGACATCTAGGCAGTAATACAAACACGAAGACCTATTCGTAAGACCCATAGCTTCTTGCGCATCGATATTAAGATAAAAGAAAACAAATGCGCATAGAATTATGCACAGGAGAATGATGCGTATAAAACAAATCAGCCATGTGCAGGAAATGTGCACGTGCGCACCAGATTGTGCGATGTGGTAAATGTCGCATCTGCACGGTGCGGGTTTGTGCAGTCTTTCACCACAAGACAAACTTCGGCAAGAGCGAAGTGGGAAACGAAAGTTGTTCTTGGTTATACTGGACTGAATAGAATTGTTCTCAGTCATTTCATTATGTGTTGTGTTAGACTGACGTGCATGCTGATCTTCAATATCCTGAATATTACCAGAGCATGCAGTCTTTGGGCATGTCGTACCCAATCTAATAATAGGCTCAGCATGCACTACCTCATTAAAAGAAGAATTAACCTTATTATTGTTAGTCAAATGTGTGTCATCCCCATCACATCTCTCTATCTTTTTATGGCATATGTTATGATGATCAGGTTGATCAAATAACTCTTTCTTCTCAATAGATATATAATGATCTGACAAATCAATGTCACTGGCATGTCGTCTCCATGAACCATCAGAAAAACCATGCTTACGATAAGAAGCACTGGATGGATGGAAATTATATCTCCCTCGAAAAGAGACTTTCCTTTTTTTATCTTGTGTATATTTATTGACATACTTTCTAGCATTCGCTAATGGAAATAAATGTCCCAAAGAGGAATCTTGTTGTTGGTGAGAAATAGATATATTTTTGTCAATGTACTGACAAGTTGCACTGACTTGTGTGTGAATAGAATAATTTAATTTACTTGTTCCTGCAGTTTGTTGTGACTAGCGTTAGCCAAAGACGGGTGATCTCTCTCCCACTTAAGAATATCATGTTTAGAACATTCCTTAACACCATTTATGTTACCAATAATCAAATCACAACAGGGTCGATCGAGACCACACACTCTAACCCTTCCTGAAAAGAAAGGAGTATCTATTTCCACATCTGCCAGCGGATAACATTCAATAGTTCCACCGAAAGTCACGCACTTCACTGAAGTACCCGTGAAACAATAAGGAGGAATTAGTGCCTTCCTTAGTCCAATGGTGGAGCAACCACTGTCACGTAAAATAGAAACGGGTCTATCAAAAACAAAACCTCCATGGATCACGAGTGAGCCCACCCCATCATTTAAAGACAAAACTGGCAGAGCATGTCCACATCTCAGGTACGTAGTAGACCCAGGTTGAAATAGAGTCTCACATTCTGTGCAATTACCACTATTTTCAAGATCGAAACTACATGCATTGGCGTGAGTGTTGTTGTCAATATTGTCATTATTGGCAATATTATCATTACCAACGTTAATCTGACAAGCGTGAGCTTGTGATCTTCCTCTACTTTGACTCCCAGAAAAATGTGTTCCTCTCCGATCCACTGGACAGTCAGACCGATAGTATCCCTTTTTGTCCGTGCGAGAAGAATCATCACGAGATGGTGGTGAGACATGATGTTTGTTATTGTAATTACTGTTATTGTAATCATTACGTGAGGGAGCCGAAAAATGATGTTTGTGAGTGTAATTATTATTGGAGTATTTATTATTTCTTTGCCATGAACTACCATTATGGTTAAAGTTTCGCCTCTCTCCACCCCGTGAGGGCGAGCGATTATGATGGAAATTGTATCCACCTCTGTATGAGTTTTGATAGTCTTCCCTGTATCCCCGGTCCATGCTGCGAGTGCGTGATCTATCATGAGTGACCGCACAAGATGGCAAAGTTTCTAGGATCTTCGTCTTGCTTAAAGGCAAGTTTGGGTGTGCGACCGAAAATTGTTGAGCCAATTTTTCCATTTCTCCTATATTTGTGGGCTTCCTTTCTTGAAGGAATGAGAAAATTTCAGTATTTACCGAAGATAAAATTTTGTCTCTTAAGACGAGATCATAAAGACCTTCAAAAGATTTCGTAATATTAGACAGTTCAATCCATCTGTTTAGACACATCTTCACTGAAGACACAAAGTCTTCGACATCCTTACCTTCTACAGGATCCATCGATTTAAATTTTAAACGATATCCTTCCTCGTCCAAACAATATTTGCGAAGAAATACTGATTTTATTGATTCATAGTCATTCCTTTTGTCATCGGCAATGTTAAAAAAAGTTTGTAAACTTTCACCAGTAAGTAACCCGACAAAATGTTCAGGCCATGAGGCCTTAGGTAAATTTAAAGCCGTAACTCTTGATTCAAATCTCAAAAGAAAGAATCCTATATCGTCATGCAATGAAGAAAAGTTTGGTAATTTTAAATTAATGATCTTTGACGATCCAGTACCAGAAGATTCCCTAGAACAAGAAGATTGTAAACGCAATTTTTCTAACTCAAAAGTTTTTTCTCTTTCAAATTTCGCTTGTTCTGCAGCAATTTCTGCTAAACGAATTCTCTCCATTCTCTCATGTTCCCTCTCTTCTCTTTCTTTTTCTTTCTCTTGTCTTTTTTCTCTTGTTTTCCTTTTTTTCTCTTCTCTTTTTTCTTTCTCTTTCTTTCTTTGTCTTTTTTCTTCTCTTTCTTTCTCTTCTTTGTATTCCGCTGTTTCTTTATTTACATAGGCTATAAGATCATCACCCGAGAAATTCAAGTCCTTCCCATTCTGTATAAATCCCGCCTTAACCTTCACAAAGTCAGCCATAATGAAATTAAAGAGTAATGGGATAGAGATTCAAAATGTATATCTCTCCCACTTGTTGCACAATGACTATACTTAGTCATAAGGTAATTCAAACCTTTTTCAAAACCAACTGTATATACAGTACTTCTTTGTTATGTGTGATATACTTGTCTCTGAAGTATATGATACTTATCAACCAATCTCACAATGTATCCGTAATCTTCTTACATCTAAATATGTCAGCAAATAAAATCTCATATAATTACCTGCAAATAATAAATATTGCCATTAATACCTAATTAAAAGCATGCCATAACATCACATTAGACAAAAGAACAAAAGGCAAGGCCGGAAACAACTAAGGAAAAAGACAACAGTGTAAAAAGTCATAAAATTATGCAATATAATAAAACAACTGTTTCCACCGCCAATGAACGGTACAGGACGAGATACAATCACATAGAACTGCTGTACATTATAAAAAGAAAGTCAGAGGAGACCTACGGGTACAAACGTAACCATACTGAACTAAATAAGAAATACACGACAGTATGTTACTTGACAGCACAGCTAAACAAATAAGAAAATATTAATCTCAGTCAGAGCGGAAATACGACAGCACTAAATGCTGAATCCCTGAAAGAGATCAATACAATCAAAATCTATAGATCGACGACAACTAAATTCATCCGAGGATATAATTGAGTGTCATCCACAAGAAAACATAAAACATAAAAGATACACAAAAACAAGATGTGCCTGACATTGTTTTGGACCGGAGACCATGACCTTACAAACATATATTCACTTATCTGATTAAAAAAATCCACGACCGCCAATCCTCGCTGTAGATAAGAGCATTCCACCTTGCACCGTAGCCTTGAATATATGCAATACACCAGGGTCAACGACAGAATGTAAAGTCTGAGTTCCAAAACAAGACGTTCCGCGTTCCTGATTATGAAATCTAAGTGGTCCGCAAATCTGTTTGATGACGTACGTCCTTCTTGACCATTGCAGACTAACGAAATGATTTCTCGGACATCAGGATTGAAAGACTTGTCAGACTTGAAAGACTTGAAAGAATGTTCTGGATACCGTCACGATCCTCCCGATTCATCTTATTATAGTTATTATTCGTATAACAACTGTCCACTGATAAGTTTACTTTAGGATGTAAAAGTCCGTTAAGGTGACCTTGATGTAACGGTTTTTGACAGCGATTCAACGTAAAATGGCCTCGAGGTGACAACGTTCTTCATAATAACATGTGACCGCAATATATTGTGTCAAAATTTGATATCTATACGTAGGCAGTCAAATGCATGATCAGAGACTTCACTCGAATATGCTGTGTATATTATGTTGTTTGGCATTAATGTCTTCAAAACGGTCCCAGGTCTTGGCATGACCTCGCAACAAAAAACAACTGCAATTTCCATTGATTCCACAAATTCGTGTGCTTGATATCTTGCGTACTTTCCACAGTACGGCCTTGTATACACTTCAAACAATTAATTCATCTCCAACGGACTGAGCCTCCCATATCTGTGGCGTTATAAGTTTATATTATTCCGTTGGGCAATTATACTCGTTTTCTCAAGTGTCTAGGATTATTAGACGAAGTGTTCCTAAGGTTCAACAGCGCTACAATCATTCTCTCCAACTGTAATTCAAATGACTCAAATCAACGGGCAACAGATAGATTTGAAACTCTGTAAACGTTTCCACATTTAATACACGGATACTGACGACTTACAAGACATTACAAGTTAGGTAAATTCAGCAAATTCCATATTCAGAGTTTCACAAAAAAGCTTTAACTAATCATTTTCCATTTGTGGATTTACAATCAGACACATGGTTGTCATTCAAGACATTTTCCATTTAACATTTCCCGTCAATCTACCATCTGGTAGAAAACACACAAAACACCCATTTAGGGTAAACACAAGCTATGTCCATTTTTCCTCCAAACTGCTCACGTCATGTGCGCTATACACATAGTGACAAAATCATCATTGTGCCGCACTCATCAGCACCAGAATCTTGTTCAGTTTATGGCGTGTGGCGTGCAATAGCCAGCGCCACACAAACATTACCTCCTCCTGAAACGTGTGAACATCAAAGGTGGTCGGGAAAATATTATCGCCCCTTGTCTCTCGTCAAACAATCTGTTATTTCTACGCGCATCGGTCTAATGACCGATAATTGGCAAATCAGCTCGCGTGAGAAACTCAGGTAAACAAACGCGATTCGCTCCCTTGTTAAACTGGCAGGTTTGCAAAAGTTGGTAAACAACTCTGTTGTTATGTTCCAGAAAAAAGGCGTGGATTCAAAAGTGAGTCATACAAACAGAAAATTGCGTGGTTTGGCTTAGCCAATAATAATAATAATAAATTCTTTAAGCACCAAACACGGCACATAAGGCAGAAACCAGTGCTCTCCAGGTTGTTCGTTGTGACGCCACTCCTCTTAGCTCTTGCACATTATTTAGGCCCAACGTTCTTCCTTCTCTTATTATTGTTCTTCTGAGTGTTTCTTTTGGTCTTCCTTTTTTCCGCTTACCCTCAGGAACCCAAGTGAGCGCCTGTAGTGGTATTCTGTTGTTTTGCATTCGGAGGACATGACCGATATATGACCATCGTCTTTTCCTTATATAGTCGGAGACATATTTCTGCCTAGAGTCTTCTCTTATTTGTCGATTAGTCTTGAATTCTTTCCAACTGATGTTCATGAGTTTTCTAAGACATTTTGTTCTCGAATGTATTCAGCTTGTTCTCCAATGATTTTGTTATTTTCCAACTCTCACAGCCGTATGTTAACACTGAGATAACATTTGAATTAAACAGACGAAGCTTGGTATGTATATTCAATGATCGTAATTTCCAAATGTTAGATAATCTATTGAAGGCGTTAGCTGCCAAAGCAATTCTAGTATGGATTTCTCTTGTTGTGTCACCATCCTGAGTCATTTTACTACCTAAATAATTGAAACTTTCAACTTTCTGTAGTTTTTCCCCGTTCAAGATGATATCAAAGGTCTCGTTAGAAAAGTTCATAGCTTTAGTTTTAGAGGCATTTATTTGGAGACCTATTTTAACCGAGAGATGACACAAATTATTTATTGCTTCTTGGGATTGTCTTGGTGTTGAACTTAAGAATGCTACATCATCTGCGAAATCCAGGTCCCCCAGGAATTTTCCATTTGTCAATTTTATACCCACACCCGTGTGTTACCGGGGCCCGAAAGGGGAGCAAAGAATAGTAACACTGCACCCTACCACGCATGTCATAAAAGGCGACTAAGGAGGGTATGGGCATGGGGCTGTTTACCCCATCCCATAAAAACTTCGCACAGTGGGCTGATCACCTGCTTGCCAACCAATCTGATTACGGAAACAATGATAGATTGTTTGGTCTGTTTTTGTTCCACAAAGACGCCACTAGGCGTGGTGGAAACAGCGATAGATTGATCAATTTGTTGTTGCCCTAAGACGCCACTAGGCGTACTGGCCACATACTGCTTTGCCGGTTGATGGCTAAGGATGGAAGAAGAAGAAGAAGAAGAAGATTTTATACCCAATTAGTCAATGGTAGACACTAAATGGGAAAGAAAAGGCTGTCAGATTACTGCATCAATATTTCCGGTCAACGTCACAGTCCTGACATTCCAAAATCTTATTCTTGTTTCGCATTTTGCGGTCAGGACGTCCGTTTTCGTGTCAGTGGCTTCCTTTCGGCTTTCACCACTGACAGTTATACGATCCTCAGACTCCGAATGTCCATCCCGTAGCAAAGTTTGTTCATTTGTTTTCGTTTCCGTAACTTCATTTCTTTTTATATAGACAATGGGTGTCAGCCCTATGCTAAAACCCCCAACCTGGAGGACCAGGGCGTCTACTTTAGTCTGACCCCTGCCCACGCAAACCTGTCCAGCTTGGTAGAACCTTTCAGGAGTAAAACTCCCGCTGGCATAGCTCTGGGGGTAATCAGGGTACGCAAGCTGCCATACCTCGACAAGGTATTGACACCAGTGATGGCAGAGTATAACAGATGATATGTCTATTTTCACAGCAGAGATGGTTTCAATTCTGAAAGCTCTGGAAATCTCTAACAACCCTCCTCATAAACTGACAATATTGATAGACTCACTTTCGGCTGTTCAGGCTATAAGAAACGTACGAGAATGCAGTAGACCTGATATAGCAGAAGAGATATTACTGGCAAATACTTATCTGTGCTCCAGAGGATGCTCTGTTCTAATAGCTTCGATACCTTCACATGTTAGCATAGAAGGATATGAAAAGGCGGATAATGAAGCTAAGAAAAATAGAAATAATAGAAACCAAATAAATGTGGGGATGAGTAAAACCGAGATCAAAAGCCTAATTAAAAGAATAACTGAGGAATGGACAGTAGTGGGATGTAAGTCAGAAGGGTAGACATGCATATAAATTGTTGAAGACTCTAACAAGAAGTTGTCAGGTATCTAGAGAACTAAAAATTTCTAGCAATAATAAACTTCTTAGACTGCAACTATTAATGGGCTATTTTAGAATAGTCTATAGAAGAACCTTACTGTGCAGAGTGTCTAGAAAAAAATAATATAGAGCATTTCCTACTAAAATGTAGGAAGTATGAACAACAGAGAAAACCAATTTTAAATTATTTACAGGCATGCGATTCATCCATAACTGTGGAGCCGGTATTGAGAATAGATAGACCTAGAGAATTGCACAATATAGTAAAACAGTGTATAACAAGAACTAAAATTAATATATAAGGATCAGTGATAGTGTGAGGATAAGGTGTAGTCTGATGGGGTGATTGTGTGGATGATGGCAGATAATTGGTGAATTTGGTGTAATCTCAAACACCCCTGGGCTTTCTCACTCCTTTTCACCTTGTTAATAACACGGCAGTTATGAGAGACTTTACTTTGTTTATTTTTTTCTTTCGTTTATTTGTTTGTTTGCTATTTATTTTTATTGTCTGTTTGTTTCTTGGAAAGGGTGTCACACACGCATACACAATTTTGTTATTGATTTACTCTATTTGGACTGAGTGGAGAGGTGAAGAAGTTACTATATTGTCTCAAATTTATTACACTATATATCCTAATTATAACCCATCGAGAGTTGAACTTTGTTTAAAAAAAAGAAAACTTAATGCTGGATCAAAGTTTTTGATTAGCAGTTTAGCATTAGAGTCTATGGTTACCCTTAGTATTGTGGAGACAGAAAAATAGTTTTGGTTTTTTAACTCTTAGTATACGAGCTCAAAAACAGCATTTTTACGAGCTAATTTCTGAGAGTTAATTTTTAGACATGACTACCTTTACTGATTTTGCATCAAATAATTTATGTATAATGATAACATAAAGTGTTATATATCAAAATGTGGAGAAATGAAACTTCTATGTCATGCACTTAACTAAATTGTTCAGTGGTTTTAAATGTTCATGCAACATATACAGTAATGAGTGCAGAAACATTTTTAAATTTAAAAAATTGAAAAACAATTTGTACTTATCAATATGTGTGTGATAAGGTCACTCCGTATTACCCCTCCCGCTTAATTCGAAATCTAGTAAAGTAGTTTTACAACTTTTGACCCCACTAGTGTATTTGAAAATGTTAAGGACAAAGGTCAAACTTTCAGCTTAGAATTGGACACTCCTTCATTTTTTTTACCATAAGTTGGAAGAGGGTACCTATTCCCCAGAAACCGCATAGACACCCGCCCTATTATTTAGAGACAGCTTGTAACTATAAATAACTACAACATGTTTGAAATTTTTTTTGCCCAAGGCCATCGCTTGTCCAAGATTTGAATTAACTAATGCCAAGCCTATGATACCCACCCCCAAAAACCACAAGGCTTTTGCGTTACCCGTCCTAATATTTAAAACGACCATTCGGGAGGGGGGGGGGGGGGGGTTAACATGGAAAAAATCTAACCTAACTTGTGCATTGTGAAACTGAAACTAGCAAACCAAATGTGTGCAGGGCAGAGAAAGGGGGCAAGAAAAACGTAGATAATGTATTGTATTCTAATAGAAGGATAAATAAAAGGAAAGGACAGAAACGATAATATTGTTTATTGGAATACCTTATTGATCCTTATATTATGTTAGCTTGCCTGAGAGTAAAAGTAAGTTGTTCTGAATAAAGAAAGAAAGAAAAGTACCAAGATGAAAACTAGGATAAAGAATTAAGGAAAACATACTGGCTAGATAAAGGACAATTGTCCGGTTAATAATCACTTTCAATCTTTAAAATCACATCAATAATAGCGGAGATATCGAAGAAAATAAAAATTGAAGACAGACAGACATACACAGTGGTAACCGCTCAACTTTGAAAATCTTTGGAGGTTACATTTTTCTAACCCGTTTTTTGAAAGAAAGTCAAATTGGCTTAACTTGATTTGATTGGTTGAGGTTAGTCTAGGAAAAGAGGGGATAAACGAACGCTGTGCTAAGCATAAAGGCCACTTGAAAAAATATTTCCTCCAAGAAGGGTTAAGAGCAGACGCAGAGCGATTAATGACCAATTGCCTTTGCGGTTTGGAAGTCGGCGATCTGAACTTGTGCCATGGATCGCTAGTTAACCTTATACTTGTGAAATATTTCATTGATTGCGGTAAGATAAACCATTTTATTGATGTATATTATTATTATTAATATGTAGAGGCCAACCCAGATAGGGTGCCCACAAATTTTGGTTGTGCGACATTTGCCTTTGTGGAAGCTTGCGACATACTAGGAGCACAGACATGCCTAAGTAGACTTATGAAGCAAATGAAAGTACATTGTGTTGGAAAATGGATATATAAAGTATTATGACTGTAAGACCATGAAGCCACTGGCAGTCCTCAGCAGACCTCAGGGTTCCAATAACTTTAAAAATAAATAGGATTTCATATGAAAAGAATTAACATATCACTAGAAAGAGAAAAAGAAAATAGTGTATCCCAGCTGAAGATAACGAAGGTTTAAAGTGACAGGGGTGTTGAAACCATGTGGGGAGAAGAAGATACCCCCTGAGTATGAAGCAGTCGCCATTAAAATTAGGGACTGTAGCTATTTTGGTTAGCTCTTTGATCACAACGCATGTTTAATGATGTTTGATTGTTAGTGGTGGAGATACATAACTAGTGTACTTAGAGAGGATTGTTCCTCTTGTTGCAGGGTTGCATCACCTAAAATCAAGTGACACAAACCTGGAGCTGCAGAGTTCGAGGCAAATTGCTGTTTTGCCCATATTTTGAAGTCTAGTTACTTTAGCAGTTTCCAGAGGACACCGTTGTGAACGAGTGTGTGGTACTTCGAGCAAGTCATCTATCTTCAAAGAAACAACAAGATAAGCCATAAGATTGCGGGCTTATGTCAATTCATCACGTTGTATTCTCCACACGCTACTATAAACTGTTTTTGTGAAATGATGAGACACCCAGTCCTTCCAAGTAGTGACACTTCATAAGACAGTATGGTTTCAGCAGTGAATAAAATTCTATAAACATTGTAGTAGTGACATTTATGGACAAGATGTCCTTCATATTTATTTAATAATAATAATAATAAATTCTTTAAGCGCCAAACACGGCGCATAAGGCAGAAACCAGTGCTCTCCAGGTTGTTCGTTGTGACGCCACTCCTCTTAGCTCTTGCACATTATTTAGGCCCAACGTTCTTCCTTCTCTTATTATTGTTCTTCTGAGTGTTTCTTTTGGTCTTCCTTTTTTCCGCTTACCCTCAGGAACCCAAGTGAGCGCCTGTAGTGGTATTCTGTTGTTTTGCATTCGTAGGACATGACCGATATATGACCATCGTCTTTTCCTTATATAGTCGGAGACATATTTCTGCCTAGAGTCTTCTCTTATTTGTCGATTAGTCTTGAATTCTTTCCAACTGATGTTCATGAGTTTTCTAAGACATTTGTTCTCGAATGTATTCAGCTTGTTCTCCAATGATTTTGTTATTTTCCAACTCTCACAGCCGTATGTTAACACTGAGATAACATTTGAATTAAACAGACGAAGCTTGGTATGTATATTCAATGATCGTAATTTCCAAATGTTAGATAATCTATTGAAGGCACTAGCTGCCAAAGCAATTCTAGTATGGATTTATTTAATGCTGTACATAAAACACACTTCATTTTAAGTTTTAAACATTCTTCTTCTTCTTCTTCTTCTTCCGTCCTTAGCCAAAGACCGACCAAGCAGTCAGAGGCCATCACGCCTTGTGGCGTCTTAAGGGCAACAGCAGATTGATTTTCCGTTTTATTTTCCCATCACGCCTAGCGGCGTCTTTAGGGCAACAACAAATAGATCCATCTGCCGTTGTTTCCGTAATCGGTGTGACAAGCCAACGGGTGATCAGCCCATTGGGGACAGGAAATTAAAATTGTAAGATAATATTATAACTTTAACCCCAGTCTTGTTGATTTAATTTTCATTGAGTTAAAGTGTTTTTTTTTTCTTTTTCAGGCATTTATCACTACATTTGCATTACCCTAGACACGTAGCCATATAACAAACATCACATCATAGATATAAAAATATTGCACAGCGTGAGATCTGAGGGAGGTAGTGTTAAGTCCCCTGAGAACTCATCAACACCATTTTCAACTATTAGACTCAGGGTTTTACATAGCTTGACCTCACGCTGTTGACACTTATACTTTTTTTTATATAACATCAATAACCTCCCCGGTGTTAATCCACCACATATATTGGGGTCCTGTCCGGGATTTAAATTTATTGTAACATCATAGATCCAGGGTACCCCCATCGTTCTAAAATTTATAACATTAATCAGTGTGGAGAATTAAATGAATTGGCATTGCCCATAGTTAATTAGAAATATTTGTTAGCTATTATAGTTGGAGTAATTAAATTTGGTGCAAGATAAAAGATGGCAGACTTGGCCAAATTCAGATCTGCTGCAGTGCAGACTGCAAAGGAAATGGGAATGGAGGGGCAAGTTCTGATTCAGTATGTGACTTCAGAATGTGATAAGTTTATTGAAAGGGAAGATAGGAGATTAGCAGAAGAGAAAAGATTACAGGTAGAGGATGCTAGGGAGGCTAGGAAATTAGAGGCGGATAGGGAGGCTGAGATTAAAAGATTACAACTAGAAGAAAAGAAATTAGAAGCTGAGAAGGAGGAAAGAAGACAGGTTGCTGAAAGAGAAGCAGAGGACAAAAGATTGCAGATGGAAGCAGAGAAAGAAGACAAACGATTGCAAAGGGAGCACGAACTAAGGCTAAAAGAATTGGAATTGCAAGGCCATGCTCCAGAAAATGGTAACAGCCCATCTACCTCTGATGCTAGTGCAACTCAGGGAGCCTCTAACTTGGCAATGAACTTCCATTTAGACCCCTTTGTAGAAAAAGAGGGTGACATTGAGTCCTTCCTCTCTAGATTTGAAAGACTAGCTACAAATTATGGTTTAGAAAGGGAAAAATGGAGTTTTAAATTATCCCAAGGGCTTAGGGGAACATCTTACGAAGTGTTCTCAAGGTTGAGCAGAGACGATCAGGAAGACTATGACATATTAAAACAGGCTCTTCTAGTTAGGTACGAGAAGAATGGGGAATTTTACAGGAAGAGATTTAGAAATGCAAAGCTACTGTCTGGGGAGACCTATCACCAATTCTCTGCCAGGTTGGAAACCTATTTGGAGAAATGGACTGCTCTGGGGAAAACCCAAGATCTTAAGGAAATGATCATGATTGAGCAATTGAGAGAGTCCATGGCTCCAGATCTGAGAAAGTTTCTCATGGAACAAGGTGCAGAGAGGTTGGGAGAGGTGCTCAATGTCACTGAGAGGTATCAGGCAGCCCAATCAGAAGTAGCTGGAGCAAAAAAGAAACAGGTAGAACATAATAAAGGCCCCCAAAACCAGAATAAATTTGACAGTAGAGATCAAGGAAACAGAGGTAAACCCAACTATGATAGGCCAAGATTTGACCCTAGAGATAGAAACCCGCAATACAATGAAAGGAAACCCTACAGATCTGATGGTAAGTATTGTAAAATTTGCAAGCTAAATAACCATAATACAAAAGACTGTAGGAAGAAAAATAACCCTCCACATTACGCTGCATGCCTTAAAACAGAAGGAAATAACAGCAGGACCTTAGAAGGAAAAGATACTGGATTGGATTTTGACTGACATAATGGGGGCCAACTAATTAGGTATCCATGATACTGGATTGGATTTTGACTCAGTCGTGAGTTCTCGCCTGGTGCACCCTGACCAATATACCACAGAAACAGTGGAAATACAAGGGGCAACCAAGGAAGTAGCAACCATGACACTTCCCATCGCAAGAATAAGTGTAAAAACTCGCTATGTGGAAGGAGTGATTAGAGCAGCAGTGATAAACGAACCAATCTACCCTCTGATATTGGGGTGTAGGTATGTCTTCTTGGGAAACCCCAAAAGACCAGTGATTATGGCAACAGTACAGACCAGGTCACAAGCAAGGAAGGAGGAAGAAAACCTAATAAATACTCATCCAGAGGAGATGAGGAAGGCACAGGCTGAGGATAGGTCACTAAAGCCGTGTTTCAAAAAACTCCCGAAATGCCATACCCCTCCAAACAAAGGAGATTTTTATATGAAGAACAAATTAATGTATAGGGAGGCTGGAACTGGATTCACTGGTCATGGACAGCTAGTTCTTCCAACTTCATATAGGGAGAAAGTGATAAAAAGATCACATGTTGCATCAAACGGTGTATATGAGAAAATAGGTACTACAGGTCAAAGAGTATCTATGAAATTCTATTGGCCAGGCGTAGCTGCAGATGTTGCAGAATTTGTGGAGGCCTGTGACCAATGCAACAAGGGAACGCCCACACGGTGGGAAAATCATCAGGACCTACAAAAGCACTACGGTGAAAACAGGCCTGAAAATAACAGGAAAAATAAACATAATAAGGTAGACACAGTGGATAGGAAAACCCCTTTTCACACACAGTCTTCTACTAAACCAGTTAGAATGGCCACTATGCGTATTGCACAAAAAGTGACCTCAACCCAGTCCCTCCCGACAATCCCTTGGTCGGAATTCTGGGAACTGGAAGAAAATAGAAGAGAGAGAAGTCCCCTCAAATTGAAACTGAAACTGCGGGGAAACCCCAGTTGGAGAATTGGTAGCGGACGGTTGGTGTGTGATAGCCAATTAAAGGGAGAAAAGTCACCACCACAATATTTCCAATTACATAAGCATTAACAGGAATGGCGCCGGCAACTTTGCTATTTGGCCGGCCCATAAAAGGTCCATTGGAAACCTTATTGAGGACATGGACAGATGAGAAGGCAGAAGAAACTGTAACCTCATCATATCAGTATGTGAACGAGCTGACCACTCGCTTAAAAACTGGCTGGAAACTTGCAAATGATAACCTAAGACAAGCCAGGAAGAAACATGCTGCAAATTACAATAAGAAAGCGAAGGATAGGGAGAAGGTGCTTCTTCTACTACCTGGCAGCAGCAACAAACTTCAGATTGGATGGCAAGGTCCTTACACAGTTTTAGAAAAGGTATCTAGAACTAACTATAAGATAGATAAGAAAGGTAAAGAAAAAATCTATCACGTGAATCTCCTAAAGAAATATCATGATAGACAAAACCAGGAAGGGACACATTTAATGACCTTGGCCATAGCTACTGAGATGAAGAACGAACCTCTCACCTCTTTTGAATACCCCCTGAAACCCTGTGAAACTCCTGCACAGGTAAAGATCAGTAAGCATTTGACAAAAGGTCAGAGGGAGAAGATTCAAAAGGTTCTGGAAAATCGTACAGGAACGTGTTTAACTGCCGCCCCCAATGCAAACCAACATGGGATTGTCCAATCTGACAGCACCATCCACTCTCTTCCCCCGCGCCCCACTTTACATCTCCACTCCACCAACGATCCCTTACTCCCAATACTCCCTCATAACCCCTTGTCTCAGGCTACACG
The DNA here is from genome assembly GCA_024509875.1 of Oreohelix idahoensis. NCBI lineage: Eukaryota > Metazoa > Mollusca > Gastropoda > Stylommatophora > Oreohelicidae > Oreohelix > Oreohelix idahoensis. The sequence goes on along the minus strand of JAMPIV010005280.1, from coordinate 254,160 downwards.
TATTAAAACTCTGCCTTCCACCAAACACCACGGTAGCATTTCCATATCTCCAAAAACAGTCTTCCCTGAAGAGAAAAATTGAATCTTCCCACCCTCATGGTCCCCACTACAGTGAGCATGCTTACCCTGTTCCCAGATCCACATATCCCCTACCCTACCTTTATTCACCCCTAACCTGATCACCACCCCCAGCCAAATAATCCGCTCCACATCCTGTTTCCCCATAAAAATACACCGGACGAACTCCTCCCTTTGCACAACCCACTCCAAGCCCGATACTCCATATCAACGACCTTAACATCCAGTGCGATAATCCCCCCCTCCCCCCACGTTAAGGCCATTATGAGTTCAACGAAGTATTGCCGAAAGGTTGTCCCCCATTCCCCGTATATTAGTGTATAAAGAACCCTCCAGAATTGTAGGCGCCCCTAGTGAAGGTCCAAGGATCCCCTTATTCCCCCCCACCCATACCAACACCCCATAACCAATTCATCTGCACCACTCACATCGTTCGACCTTCCCCAAAGCCTCCCCATAACCCTTATACAATTATCCACATCACAAATGCGGAGTCGTCCCACTTCTCTCTTTCCCCCAACCCCATCACCTCGCCCCCCCCCATAAATACAATTCTCCCTTCCAACACCAACAAAATTTTTCCCAGCCATACCACCTTTACTCCAGCCCGTACCTTACCCCCCTACCCATGTTCTCCCAAACCCATAAAGCACCCAAGTACCCACAGACACAGCCTGGCATATCGAATGCCCTTATTGTCACGTTTTATTAATCATAAAACCGCAAAAATACAAAATAACACTATAAAGAACACGTAGTAATGTGCAGGCCTCGAACAGAAAACCCGTCTAGCCCTTCGACCCCCTCACGTCCGACTCCATTTCCCTTTTCCTCCGCGTATTCATCTTATTCCACACCTTCTTAAACCCTTCACTGCCCACCTCCCCCACCCCCAGCCTAGCCGACACTATCCCATCCCAAGTATCAAGAGCTACCTTGTCCAAATGTTAGTGACCGCCCTGTGTGTTCCTCACTATAGATGGTCGAACTCTTGCCCCCCCTAAGTTAGCACATACCACTTAATACCAGAATGTACAAAAACCCAGAAGCTTATGCCGCGCCCACTCAAGATAAACATTACGTAATCCGCAATTACTAACAACTAATCCACCTCCGTTAATGTGCAAAAGTCAGTGACTGAACAAGAAAATCCATATCATATCTTGAAAGGACGACAATTGGACGAGGGAACAAAACCGGAATCCATCCAGCCGACATGTGTTTTAACTTAGCACCAGTGCAAGACATGTTAATAGCCCTTATTTGTTAAAGTGTGTGATCACTATCTCATTCAACCATATACTCGTTTACCAATGAATACAACTTGTATCCAGAATTGTTATTGGCAGATTACTTTTATGACTGTGCCCCATCCACTCATCCAAACCCCAGCTATTCATAGAACCCTACGAATCGAACAATAGCACTTTAAAGGTAAAAACCAACCCATCAACACCCTTTCATCCGATTCCATCCTTCACAAGCCCCATTTTCCTCACAGAATCACCGGCCTACCTCACATGTTATCCATTTGTTTCCTTACTACCCGGCACTGACCTGCGCGGGGCGCTCCAAACCTTTTGTGTCACGATCAACGAGCCATACGAAAAAAAAGCTCCACCTTAAATGGTCCCCCCCCCGAATATATACAATAGCCCCAGATTGTACCCACAACCCAGCCTCCCGTCGTCCACTCCAACTCCGCTCACATAAAAGAATAATAGGCCCCTGTATTACCCCACACCAACCCCAACCCCAAGAAAAGAACAATTAAAATAATATTGCCCACAGGCCATCGCATGATTCTCCAAGTGATTTGAAAGTAACCAAGCCTATGATATACCTCACATTAAAATGAGTCCCAAAAACCCACAAGGCATATATTTGGGATTATCGATATAGGGACCCGTGACACCTATCAATTCTAAACAATAAATAACCCCTACTCCAGATAGGCCCTCCTATGTCCCCGCCTAAGAATTGTCGAAAAACATTCTACTCAGGCTGTCGGTAGAAACCGCCATTCCCCACCACACTCCGCCATGCCAAAGAATGCCAATATCCACATCCCCACTCCCCCCAAACAGTATATTCCCTTCTTTCCTCTCCCGTTGTCCCTCCCCCCTGACCTAGACAATACAAGTAGCAACTCCACTCCTTCACCCTCCCCTGTCCCTTCCCTTCCCCGTCACACACAATAAAAACTATTAAATTCCACTCCAAACAATCAATATTCCATACACTAACATAAAACTTCAATCCATCTCATCCCCTACCTAAGAACTCATGCCACCCTCTGTCACCTCTCCATTCCCCCTACCCTACCTCCCATCCCCCAACTTCCCCCCTACCGCTGCCCCCTCACCCATTCACTCACCGTTCCCCAATATCCAGTTTTATATATTTTGAACCACCACCCATAACCAACAAACCGCCACCCCCACGCCAATCCCACCACGCCTCTCTCTAACTCCTCCCACCACCCCCCATCCCTCCGGCCTTTTACCCTGCCCACCCCCTATTTCCCCTCCTTACCCCAGTCATAGCCCCCAACAACGTACGTAACCCAATATTACACACTAGATTGAAATTCGAAAAATATTCCCCTCAATCCCTGTACCCCATTCAACGGCCAATCAAAGCAATTGAATCTTAACGTACACTTTCGACTCGTGCGTTGCACAGCGCCACCCACATCCTATCACCTTTCGCCATTCCCTTCCCCCCAATCACCCCACAAACCTTACACCCTCGCGGTAACGCTGGCTCCTCCTTCCTATGCGCGAAACCAATCCCCAAATCCTCACAAAGCTATATGCATACTTCGTCTCCAGAACTTTTGCAATTGAACGGCTAGTTACACCTTAATACTATAGAAAGTAAAACATAGTCAAAGGTCTGAAAGAAAAACCATTTAATTGAATTCAATTAATTAATATAAATAAGAAACGGGTCCACCCAGATAAGGTGCCCACCAAAAATATTTGAGTTATTGCGACAATTGCCCTAATATGGTGGAAGCTTAGCGACATAACTAGGCAGCACAGGCAAGCCTAAGAGAAGACTTATGAAGCAAATTGAAAGATTACAAATGTGATTTAGGAAAAAGGATTATACAATATTACGACTGAGACCAAGAAGCCACTGGCAGTCCACAGCAAGACCTCTAAGGGTTCCCAATAACCTTTAAAAATAAATAGGATTTCAATAAGAAAAATAATTAACATATCACTAGAAAAGAGAAAAAGGAAAATAGTGTATCCCCCCCGAGCTGAAGATAACAAAGGGTTTAAAGTGACAGGGGTGTTGAAAAACCATGTGAGGGAGAAGAAGATACCCCCCCTGAGTAATGAAAGCAGTCGCCATTAAAATAATAGGACTGTAATCTATTTTGGTGTTAGCTTCTATTTATCGGATCACAACGCAATGTGTTTAAATGAAGCTTAGATTGATTAGTGGTGGAGTATACCTAACAAGTGTAGCATATAGGGAGGATTGTTTCCTCTTGTGTTGCAGGTTTGCAGATCACCTAAAATCAAGTGAGGACAAACCAGGAGCGGCAGAGTTTCGAGGCCAAAATTGACTGTAATTGTGTGTCCCATATATTTGAAGTTCCTAGAGTTTACTTTAGGCAGTTTCCAGGAGGACACCGTTTTGAAGGCGAGTGTGTGGATACTTCGAAGCAAAGTCATCTATCTTCAAAGAAACCACAAGAGTACGTCCATAATGATTGCAGAGCTTATGTCATATGGTCATCACGTTAATGGACTTCTCCTAAGACGGGGCTACAATAAACGGTGGACCTTTTAAAATGTATAAATGAATGAGAACACCCAGCTCCTTACACAATAAGTGACACTTCATAAGCCAGTATGGTTTTCAGCAGTGAATAACAAATTCTATAAACATTGTAGTTATTGACATTATATGGACAAGGGAATGTTCGCTTCAATAATTTATTTTTTAATGCTGTACATAAAACACACTATCAAATTATAATATACGCCACATTTCCTGTCCCACACAAGATTATAGAGGTACAGGCCCAATTAAAATTCGCTCAGATAACAACCCATAATCCTAACCCCGTACCGAAGTAATAAGATTTAAATTTCAGTGAGTCTAAAGGGCCCCTGTTTGTTTTTTTTTCAGCATTTATCAAACCGTACATTGCATTACCCTCCCAGATCCAACCCCCACTTCCCCGACTCCCTAACAAACCATCAGCACCCGTGTACGGGCCCCGACTAACACCCCCACATATTGCACCCTCGTGAGATAACTGATTGTCTTGAGTAGCGTTAGGTCGCCCCATAGAGACACATCATCAGAGACTAGCCATTTTCAAGCTATTAGACTCACCTGTGTTCTTACATAGCTATGACCGACTACGCAGTTAAGCCACTTTAATACTTTTTTTTATATTAAACACACACACCACATAAACGCTCTCCCCCGGTGTTACTAAACCACCACATTGTGTACTAAATTCATGGACTACTTCAGACAACCCCTAAAACAACTTAGTCCACTTTTAAAGATACATTTCCAACCATTTTCACATAATGTATGAAAGATTTGCAGGGTTGTTTGCGGGTGAACACAAATAATAGTTTTTAATCACAATGTATGAAAATTGGTTAGGTATATTTTAAAGCAAAGTGCCACAAATATTTTACAGCCTATATTTACAGACAAGACTACTGTTTACTGATTTTGTCATTAAAATAATTTTATTTATAATGATAAACATCTTTACCAGGTCGGCGTGGCAGCCCCATAGCTTCTGCTGGAGCTCAGCGCACCCCTTGGCCAGGTTACATGTCGCGGGTCATCATGGGTTGGGCAGTTTTAGAGAATGTGTTCTGGGGTCTTGATTCCAGCTCCAAATGGGCATTCATTTGTGTAGGATATCCTGAGGCAATAGAGATGGCCAAGTAATCTGCAGTGGCCAGTTCTCAGGCGGAAAATGGTGGTCTGTTGGTGTCTGTTTAGATGGTGGATTGGGTCATCCCTTCCTCCTTCCACTGATTTTTGTACTTGTGGATGATGGTTTTTGCTTCCCGATAGGGCAATGGGTGGCTGTATTGTTCCATTTTACTGCCACTTCTTGATAGAGCATCTGCTCTCTCATTTCTAGCAATTCCACAATGGGAGGGTAACCACTGAAGGACAATGGTTGATGACCTTTGGATGATGTTAAGCTCAGATCTGATCTCATTCATCATGTTATCATTTCTGGTGTTTTGTATTGATTCCAGTAATGATCTGTAGTCAGTGAAGATTACTATCTTAGCTGGTGGCTGCTGTTCGGATCTGGTGAGGATTTTCAGAGCTTGTAGTAGTGCCATAGCTTCTGCCCTGAAATTGGAGGAGATATTTCCAGTTTGGAAGGCCTTTTGGATGATCTTTCCATTTAGGAATCTTATAAAAATGCCTCCTCCACCATTCTTTACTGCCCCCTCAGCGGATCCATCTGTGTATGCGTGTGTCCACTCCTTCAGGTTGTACTTTTCTTCAATCATTTCTTGAGCCAAAGTTTTTAGTTGTTGAGGGGTCTGGTGGCCTTTCTTTTTTATTTCAGGGACTTCTGTGATGATAGATATATTTTCATGGCAGTCGTCTGGCTCCTCGTAATCAATTAGCATTTCAGTCTCAGTAGGTTGGTTTGGGAGAACATCATGGCAGATGTTTGGAGATGTGTAAGAAGCTGGTTCTTTTCAGCCTGTTTTTTGTCAAACGTTGGAGTTTGGCATGCATTGGATGACTTGGCATTCTTCGAAGCTTATCACTGTGAGTGAATACCTTTTCCTCACATCTGTCATCAAGAGAGTGGATGTTGGTGTATCTCTCCATTGCCTGGATTGGAGAAGTCTTCATCCCTCCAGTGATTAATCTAAGGCTTTAATTTAGCACTTTCCCTAGATGTTCTGTGTTTGTTTTAGATGCCGAGGCCCAGGCTGACATGCCATATTCAAGTACAGGCTGTGCCTGTATAGACTTTTTTAAGTATGCTGGTATTTGCCCCCCCAACTTGTGCCAGCCAGTTTCTTCATAATAAAGAGCTTTCTTGTTGCTCTCTGTTCTACTGCTTTTATGTGCGGCTTCCAGGTGAGTCTCTTATCCAACTTGACTCCCAGGTATGTTGGGTTTTCCTCGATTGGAAGCTCACTTCCATTTAGTTGCAGTTTTATCGTTTCTCGGAGATTTGACAGTGAGAAGCAGGTTGCTACTGTCTTGGAGAGGTTAATCTGTAGTCCCCATTCTGATGCCCATTTACCAATGGTATTTAGTGCTGCTGCACTAAGCAAATGTATTGGAGAAAGTCCTGTATCCAGCTCAACATTCTCCCTTCAATTTTGTTGTTGAACATCTTAAGGAGGATTCCTTCTTTCCATACCTTTTCAAAGGCTTTTGTCAAGTCGACAACAGCCAGTACTTTTTTTTTCTCCTGAAAGGCATTTTCTACTTCCTGGGCTTAGATATACTAGCTGGTCTTTGGTGCTGCGGTTTTTCCTGAATGCTGACTGTGTGTTATCAAGTAGATAGTTTTTTTCCAGATGTTTCAGTAATCTTAAGTTCACCATTCTTTCCATTACCTTACCCAGACAACTCAGTAGGCTAGCTGGTCGGTAGCTGGACTTGCTTGTTTTCTCCTTCTATTTCTTTCTGATGGGAACAATGATTACTTCTCGCCATCGATCTGGAAATTTTCCAGTACTCCATGATTGATTGAAGATTAGGAGCAGCTTGTGCCTGGCTACAGGTCCAAGGTTCTTGATCATATCATTTGTGATACCATCTTTTCCTGGAGCTTTCATGTTCTTTAGTTTTGTTATGGAAGCACTTAGTTCTCTCATAGTAAGGGATGACTTCATGCAGGTTTCTGGGTTTTGGGGCTTCAGTTTTTCTTTTACTTCTTGGATATGTGCATGGTGAAAGTGATGTGCTTTCTTTCTTGTAGAAATCTGCCATGATGTTTGCTGCCATCTTTCCTGTGTGGTATTTTTCATTTTCCTTGATGACAGTCTTACAGTAGCTGGTTGTTGTTTCTTCATTTAGTACTCTTGTCAGATTCCACAGCTTGCACGGGGCTTATCATCTGGTTGGTTTATTAGAATTAGTTTATTCTCTACCATCCAATCTTCCACCTCTTCTCCTCTCGGATCTGTTGCTTCATAGCACCAGCTGGGTGAGTGGCTATTGAAGTCACCCATAATGAGGTGTCTCGATTCTGCAAGCTTCACTGTGTAGCTCCAGAGTTGTGGTTGGAGGGCTGTAGCAGTTTGTGATCATCAAGTCTCTACTGGGCAGCAGTAGTTGGACTGTTATGTATTCAAGTTCGTCCTCACCGCTCTACTGCTGGGATTGAGGTTTTAACCAGTGTGAGGATTCCTCCCTTAGTTCTTTTTGCCCTGTCTTGGCGGAAGGATTTGTATCCACGTATGAAGAAGCGTTGGGTATCTTTTAGATGAGTTTCTTGGATGCACATTATATCAATGTTATTTTCCCTGAGGAATTCTTGTAACTCTGGTTTCTTGTTCCTCACTCCTTCTGCATTCCATTGAGCCACTGTAAGGTAGTGGGTTGGTTGGTCAGTTGCTCTACTTTGCCTTCCCCCGACCATTTGGTTGGCAAAGGCACCAGTTGCGTGGGTGGGCCCTTTCGAGGCTAGGGCACGGCTCTGCTCCTCCCCGGTTGTAGCTGATAGGAGCGAGCCATGACGTAAGTCAAGATTATCGCATGACTCCATACTGCAAAAGCGTGTGTGCCCTAATTTTTCCCGGTGTCTGCGCCGTAGCTAACACACTCCGTCTTCGGCAGGCCGGGTTGTGTTTGTTGTTCAGGGTTGTCTCCCATAGCCTTTCCATCTCCTGGTGGTAGCTGCAAGGCAGCAGGTTGGTTTGTTTACCAAGGTTTACCTTCCCCATGGCTAGAGCTTATAGCGGCTCTTACTCGCTTGATGCACTCGTCATAGGACATATGGGGGATTTCAGTGGGGGTATCAGTGCCACCTGTTACCCCTCCACATCCTGCTGGGAGGACATCGCCGTTTGGTCCACGGCTGCTTAATCGTCCAGCAATACTGACTTAATTTGCAGCTGACACACCATATCTGGAGGTCGTTCCACTATCCGCCACCTGTGGATGCGCCTGGTTGGGGTCGATCGCCCCTTTTGCCAGGATAATGATAACATAAAGTGTTATATATCAAAATGTGGAGAAATGAAACCCCTTTGGCATGCACCTAACTGAATTGGTGAGTGGTTTTCAACATGCATGCAGCCTATACAGTACTGAATGCAGAAAAGTTGAATCATTTTAAAAATTTTGAAAAAAAGTTGTGCTTACCCACAAAAATAATCCAATTTGAAGCCTGGAACTCTTAAAACCACTTCCATTTCAAAGTACATCCATATTCACATAATGTAGAAATGTTTCACTTGATTCTTATCATAAATACAGTTTTTATTACAACTGGAAATTTGTTAGCACATTTTTAAGACACTCAAAAACTGAAAGTAATCTATATACAATGTAAATATTCCCTTCATTCTTAAAATTAAACTATTTTGACTCATGGTATTTGGCAAAGCAGTCATTTGGGTGAAGGTGTGGATGATCTGTGCACCCTTCACAATAAAACGTTGTTCTCACTCTATCTTCAGGGGTGCTACAAATGACGCACCTGCGCTGAAATTTGGATTTTTTAACAATATGACCGGTTCCACACAGACGGTTCAACGGACTGTTATGTTGATTTGCATGGGTAACTCTTTGTGGGATATTTTGGATAGTATCAGAAGCAAGAAGACACAGTTATGTTATTAATTGATTCTTCAACTGCAGTAAGGTCTGTTTCTTTGAATTATCTGATCTGGTGAGTGCAAACAATACAAAGGCATTCAACTGGGAAATTTCAAAGATCCAAAAGAAAATTATTTCCACCACTTTCTGGTTCTTCTATTGAATGTTCCATATGTTGTTACACACTGGTCAACCTTGTCACATCCATTAATTCATTGATTGTAGTCATCAATCATAACAGGTTTGTGCTTTCTGTCACCGAAACAATTTGTGATTTCTTTGGTTTCCACAGTTGCAGAACTTGGCACTAGAATGCATGTTTTTTTTTGCCTTTTTATCTCTAAACGTTACGCAAAGAAATTTATTTTCTAGGTCCAGAAACCATTTCATCTGGAGATGCATAACTTGTGTAGTCTTCTGCGCCGTTTGAAAATTTTTACGATTTATATTGACAGTTCCAATAAAATACTGATTGTTGTCTGCAAGATACTGCAGCAATGTAAAACGTGTGTAGTAATGATCTGCATAAATGTGATGACCTTTTCCACATAGCTTTAGCAGTGTATCAAATACTTTGATGGCTTGTTGGCTCTTTACATCTAGCTCAGGACTGTCTGATGTATTGGCACCAAAGTAAATCAACAAATTGACAACGTAACCAGTACTACTGTCGCAAAGGCCGAAGGTCTTGACATGATATTTTTTAGGCTTTGATGCATTGAACATTTTATGTGCCCACCTGCCTTTCCACCCAATCACCATTTCATCTAAAGACAGCTCCTTGTATGGATAAAATGCCTCCTGAAATCATGTTAGGAGTTTCAGTAGAAATGGCTCAATTTTTGCTTTTCCGTGTCACTTACATGGAACATTGTGTGATACAATGCTTGGAACCTGTCCCTTGTAAAATATCTGCCTGAACCAGGGAGTCTGTATGTAAGGCTCCTGAGACCAGTAATCACTCACTTTTGGTTTTTTGACAATACCCATGGCTATGATAACAGAAAAAAACTTGTAAAGTTCATGTAGTGTTATTGGATGCCAGCTGCAATAAACAGACCTTTCGCTCGCAGTTGCAGCTTTTGATTGACAGCGTTGATCAGCATAATCATTGACTGACACAACAAGTTCTTCCAATATTTTCTCGGTTAAAATGGCTCTGAGGCAAAAAAGTGCTGGTGATTTTCTGGGACAATATCTCGATTCACACCAGGAGTCCTGCCCTGAGGTGGAACAAAGCGAAATGCATTCTGAGTTGAACCCATATCAACTTCATTCCATCCAACCTCCTGTTCAATAATATTGTTGTCTTGAAGCTCAGCATTACCAGATTCAGTGATTACTGATCTCAACTGTGATCTAGATCTATCTTCTTTTTCCTTTTTATGGCATGTACCTTTCCCTTTTAGCAAAGCCCTACCAGTTCTAAAACTAGGTCCATCCAAGGGACACGCCCCCTCATCCTCAGAATCTGTTAATTTATCGCTAAGTTCATCTTTATCGGAACTATCAATGCTCAAAAACTCATCACTGTCATTAGCAATCCATGACTGAATAAGCTGCGATGCATATTCAACCGATAATCTTTTCGAAAGACCATTTGAACACGAAGCCATTCTCAGACAGAAAATTTTTTTTTTTTTTAACTAATCAGGCCTACTTTATTTAATAAACATCGAACAATATTTCACACAAATGTGACTATTCCAGTATTTTCAAATACGAGGTTTATCGGAAAAGGCATTAGAACTCTTTTATGGTAAGAAAATTATGTAAATAATGTTAAAACTACAGTTATTGAAACGGTAACTGAATCGTCTACCCAATAGGCCAGCCGTAAAACAAGGATCGATCGTCAGCCTATTAGAAAGGCCGGTCGGAGATTAAGAGTTAAGGATCATCTTCATGGCACATGGACAACTCCATCAGTGCTAAAACCCCTCCCTCAGATCACACAAGGAGGATCTCAGCATAATGCACAAACAACTATTGTGTGTAAACAGGAATACACATATAAATATTTTTTGTGATGGGCAGATTTTCTAATTTTGCCAGGGCAGCAGCTGCATGGCCTACTCTTTACTATTTCCAACTGCCAAGGGATTTATAACGGGCGCAATTAGTTGCTTTCTCTAACCTTAACCATAAATCCATTTCAAGCTTTTTCAAAAAGTAATAATGTGCGACTGACATTAAGGCCATACATTAAATAAATAACTAGATGCAAATATGAACTAGAGCTTATTACTCTATCTCTGGATCTTTAGTTAAGCACGTGAGCAAAAATAATTGCAGATGATAAAGCAAGCGAACACCTGTGCTAGTAATTGATCACAAGTTGGGCAATATGACAGTGTGTGTCCCATTATCTGTGATTCAACCAGAATCACAGGACACTTATTATCCATATAAATAATGCATTGCTTATGCAAGTTATGGTAATCATATAACAGGATATTTTCTCTTTCCAGTCAATCAGATCTGCTTCTAGACTTTTGATTTTGCACCAGCTGATCAGTTAACCAAGCATACAAGCATTCTTCAAGAGTGGTTTTCATCTGATGTTATAATTTATGTTATCCATGAATACCTTATGTGACATCTTTCATCGAGCTCAGGACATCTTGCAAATCCTTCAGCCATTTTAAAAGTTCTAGTAATTTATCAGTGAAATGGTACATCTCACTGTTCAGTTTTCTTTCATAGCAAACCTGAAGTTTTTTCTCCTAGCCTACTGTAATTTCCTTTACAGGTGTTTTTGCTTTAGAGAGTCCATTATGTAGAGCTTTCATGTGTTGCCATGCTTATCATTATCCCTCTTTTTCTGCTTCTGTTGCTTTCCATGGCTTTTGTTTTTTAGGCCTGGCTCTTCTTCTTCTTCTGTCTTCTTCTGCGTTCGGTTTGTAGTCATGCTAAATCTGCAGGCCTGTCGCCAGGACGAAGTCCACAGTCTTTTCCAGGTTGGCGTGGCAGCCCCATAGCTTCTGCTGGAGCTCATCACCTTTTGGCCAGGTCACACGTCGCAATTTATCATGGGTTGGACAGTTCTGGAGAATGTGTTCTAGAGTCTGGATATCAGTTCCACATGGGCATTCATTCGTGTGGGATATCTTGAGGCGATAGAGATGTCCAAGTAATCTGCAGTGACCAGTTCTCAGGCGGAAAATTGTCATCTGTTGGTGTCAGTTTAGGTGGTGGATTGGGTCATCTCTGCTGTATATATCCCCTTCCTCCTTCCACTGATTTGTGTACTTGTTGTGGATGATGGTTTTTGCTTCCCGATAGGGCAATGGGTGGCTGTATTGTTCCATTTTACTGCCACTTCTTGATAGAGCATCTGCTTTCTCATTACCAGCGATTCCACAATGGGCAGGTAACCACTGAAGGACAATGGTTGATGACCTTTGGATGATGTTAAGCTCAGATCTGATCTCATTCATCATGTTATCATTTCTGGTGTTTTGTATTGATTCAAGTAATGATCTGCAGTCAGTGAAGATTACTATCTTAGCTTGTGGCTGCTGTTCAGGTCTGGTGAGGATCTTCAGGGCTTGCAGTAATGCCATAGCTTCTGCCCTAAAATTGGAGGAGATCTTTCCAGTTGGGAAGGCCTTTCGGATGATCTTTCCATTTAGGAATCTTATAAAAATGCCTCCTCCACCGTTCTTTACTGCCCCCTCAGCAGATCCATCTGTGTATGCATGTGTCCACTCCTTCGGGTTGTACTTTTCTTCAATCATTTCTTGAGCCAAAGTTTTTAGTTGTTGAGGGGTCAGGTGGCCTTTCTTTTTTTATTTCAGGGACTTCTGTGATGATAGATATATTTCCATGGCAGTCGTCTGGCTCCTCGTAATCAATTAACATTTCAGCCTGTTCTTTGTCACACTATGGAGTTTGGCATGCATTGGATGACTTGGCATTCGTAGAAGCTTCTCACTGTGAGTGAATACCTTTTCCTCACGTCTGTCATCAAGAGAGCGGATGTTGGTGTATCGCTCCATTGCCTGGATTGGAGAAGTCTTCATCCCTCCAGTGATTAGTCTAAGGCCTGAATTTTTGCACTTTCCCTAGACATTCTGTGTTTGTTTTAGATGCTGTGGCCCAGGCTGACATGCCATATTCAAGTACAGGTCTGACTGTGCCTGTATAGACTTTTTTAAGTATGTTGGTATTTGCCCCCCAACTTGTGCCAGCCAGTTTCTTCATAATAGAGAGCTTTCTTATTGCTCTCTGTTCTACTGCTTTTATGTGTGGCTTCCAGGTGAGTCTCTTATCCAACTTGACTCCTAGGTATGTTGGGTTTTCCTCGATTGGAAGTTCACTTCCATTTAGCTGCAGTTTGATCATTTCTCGGCGATTTGACGGAGAGAAGCAGGTTGCTACTGTCTTGGAGAGGTTTATCTGTACTCCCCAATCTGATGCCCATTTACCGATGGTATTTAGCGCTGCTTGCATCCTGAACTTCGCAGTAGGCAAATGTTCAGCAGCACACCAGGCAGCAAAATCGTCAGCATGAAGAGCCCTGGAGATATGCCCGGACAGTTTCTCTTGCAATATCATTTATATATATGATAAAAAGTGTGGGGGAGATAACTCCTCCTTGTGGCACACTCTGTTGTAGAGTGACACGATGGCTCAGTTTCCCGTCAAGTTTTACTCTTGCTGTGCGGTATCGAAGAAAGTCCCTTATCCAGTTGAACATTCTCCCTTCAATTTTGCTGTTGAGCATCTTAAGGAGGAGTCCTTCTTTCCATACCTTATCAAAGGCTTTTGTCAAGTCTACAAAAACCGCCAGTACTTTCTTTTTCTCCTGAAAGGCATTTTCTACTTCCTGGGCTAGATATACTAGTTGGTCTTCGGTGCTGCGATTTTTCCTAAATGCTGACTGTGTGTTATCAAGCAGATGGTTTTTTTCCAGATTTTTCCGTAATCTTGAGTTCACCATTCTTTCCATTACCTTACCCAGACAGCTCAGTAGGCTAACTGGTCGGTAGCTAGACTTGCTTGTTTTCTCCTTTTGTTTCTTTCTGATGGGAACAATGATTACTTCTCGCCATTGATCTGGAAATTTTCCAGTACTCCATTACTGATTGAAGATTAGGAGGAGCTTGTGCCTGGCTACAGGTCCAAGGTTCTTGATCATATCATTTGTGATGCCATCTTTTCCTGGAGCTTTTCTGTTCTTTAGTTTTGTTATGGCAGCACTGAGTTCTCTCATAGTAAGGGGTGACTTCATGCAGATATCTGGGTTTTGGTGCTTCAGTTTTTCTTTTACTTCCTTACGTACTTCTTGGATCCGTGCATGTGAAAGTGATGTGGTGCTTTCTTCCTTGTAGGAATCTGCCAGGATGTTTGCTGCCATCTTTCCTGTGTGGTATTTTTCATTTTCCTTGACAGTCTTACAGTAGCTGGTTGTTGTTTCTTCATTTAGCACTCTTGTCAGATTCCATAGCTTGCTTGAGTCCTTTTCCATGTTGAGACTGCTGGTCTTCTGGTGCCAGCTCCTTTGGATTTCAGCTTTCTTTTGTTCATTGAAAGCTTGTTTTATGCTGTTGTGCCTCTGTGTGTTCTCTAATGTGGGATTTTGCTCCATAGTTTCCCGCGCTTTATTTAATTCACTATGGAGTTTTCCCAGGTTGTCACTCCAGTATGGTTTGTAGTCTCGTCGTTTACCTCGTGGAATTGACTTCTTTGCTGCTTGGATGATTGCCTCACTGATGATGGAGATGTTTTTATTGATGTTATTTGAGTGGGCAATGTTCTGACAGAAATTGTCGGCTTGTTCTTTAAAAAAATCCCCAGTTTGCTTTTTTTGAAATTCCAGCTAGGAGACATATTGATTTCTCCTGCACTTCTTATCTCAGATATCTGTAATGTGACTGGTACATGATCACTTCCCCCAAGTTGAGCTTTTACTGTTCTCGTGGTGAGTCGATGTATGTCATCTGTAGCCATAGCAAGATCTGGTGTGCTCGTTGTTTTCCACACCTCTTATCCTCAAAGTTTTTTAAATTTTTTGTTTTTTTTTTTTTTTTTTTTTTTTTTTTTATCTATGTGGGCTTATCCTAGCCCCCAGCAAGATCTGGTGTGCTCGTTGTTTTCCATACTCTGGAATAGAAGGTGGGCTTATCCTCTGGTTGGTTTATTAGAATTAGTTTATTCTCTACCATCCAATCTTCCACCTCTTCTCCTCTTGGATCTGTTGCGTCGTAGCCCCAGCTGGGTGAGTGGCTATTGAAGTCACCCATAATGAGGTGTCTCGATGCTGCAAGCTTCACTTTGTGTAGCTCCAGAGTTGTGGTTAGAGGGCTGTAGCAGTTTGTGATCATTAAATCTCCACTGGGCAGTAGTAGTTGGACTGTTATGTATTCAAATTCGTCCTCACCAGATCTGTGTGTCTCTACTGCTGGGATTGAGGTTTTAATCAGTGTGAGGATTCCTCCCTTAGTTCTTTTTGCCCTGTCTTGGCGGAAGGATTGGTATCCACGTACAAAGAATCGTTGGGTATCTTTTAGGTGAGTTTCTTGGATGCAGATTATATCAATGTTATTTTCCCTGAGGAATTCTTGTAACTCCGGTTTCTTGTTCCTCACTCCTTCTGCATTCCATTGAGCCACTGTAAGATAGTGGGTTGGTTGGTCAGTTGCTCTACTTTGCCTTCCCCCGACCATTTGGTTGGCAAAGGCACCGGTTGCTTGGGTGGGCCCTTTCGAGGCTAGGGGCCCGGCTCCGCTCCTCCCCGGTTGTAGCTGATAGGAGCGACGCCATGACGTAAGTCGAGATTGTCGCATGACTCCATACCGCAAAAGCGTGTGTGTCCTAATTTTTCCCGGTGTCTGCGCCGTAGCTAACACACTCCGTCTTCGGCAGGCCGGGTTGTGTTTGTTGTTCAGGGTTGTCTCCCATAGCCTTTCCATCTCCCGGTGGTAGCTGCAAGGCAGCAGATTGGTTTGTTTACCGAGGTTTACCTTCCCCGTGGCTAGAGCTTATAGCGGCTCTTACTCGCTTGATGCACCCGTCGTAGGACATATGGGGGATTTCAGTGGGGGTATCAGTGCCACCTGTTACCCCTCCCCGTCCTGCTGGGAGGACATCGCCGTTTGGTCCGCGACTGCTTATTCGTCCAGCAATGCTGACTTAATTCGCAGCTGACACACCATATCTGGAGGTCGTTCCACTATCCGCCACCCATGGACGCGCCTGGTTGGGGTCGGTCGCCCCTTTGCCAGGAGGCCTGGCTCTACCATTTCCTAATTTCTTCTATTCATTTTTGTCTTCCCTACTTCGGAGGTGTTGTCTCCCTGAATCCAGCTTTTTTTTCATGGTAGTGAAGATACACAAAGTCATAAAGATTTCCAACTTTCTGTCCAAGGTTGTTCATTTTAGATGCTTATCTAATTATTTTGACAATGCTTTATGCAGATTTTCCCATACACCAGTTGTGCTGGCAGGTGGAAATTTGGATTTATTTTATCATTAATAACTGTTTCGATTTTGGTGCTCTGGACTGAAATATCTGACATCCTTTCAATGTCAACAGCACACTGTTGATCTGAGGGTAAAGAACTCCCACATCCCTTTTTGGTTGTCTGAATTTTCATGTCCTTTTCTGTGAAATTGTCTACCACAAATGTTATCACGCTTGGTAAATTCCAATAAGTCACACATGGGTTTTTCTTCTTCCCCCCCCCCCCCCCCCCCCCCCCCCCCCCCCCCGCCTTTAAAAAAAATGAATCCTAGAGACATTTCTAAGCCAACCCTTTCACCTGTCTTCTAGTTGATCTCATTGTCATATGTCTTTTCAGAAGTCAGTCTGATCTTTTCATGTGTCCTGTGTCATTCCAGAAGTCTATGGGCCTTTTTCTTGATTGTTAGTGACCTAACCAGACCTGGCCAATCATCAGTGCAGGGCCGGATTAACCATTAAGCGCATGCTTGGTGCACCAGCACAACAGGGTTACCAAAAAAATCAGATTAATTGTTGATGATAAAATATTTTTACAAAGCTTTCATTGTACAAGAGAAGAGTTAGATTTAAAGACATGTGGCAATCTCTACCAATCATGAGCAGATCATTTGCATGCACTTTGAAAACATAATAAAATGTCTTGCCTGATACTGGCTTTAAAAAAGTCAAATCCTGAAAGCAAATAGGAAAGACACAAAAAATGCAAAGAAACAGAATAGTGATGGAAAAGAGCTAGAAACAGATTTAAACCCAAGTTTTTCATATCTACTTTCACTGTTATAATTGATACACTAGATGTACATATTATGAAAAGAAGAGCTGAAGTGTGCAAAGAAGTATCAAGTAAATCTTCCTGTTTAACTGATATGAGCATGTTTGATGAACAGTGTTCACAAGATTCTCAAAATATAGTTGAGCCATACCAAGTTGACTTAACACAAATTTTTCTGGATAACTACAGCAGTTACACTGTTATATCAATTCAATCAATACCCTTTAGCTCCCCAAGGAGCATAGGCCTTCAACAAACACATGCCAAGTCCTCCTGTCCCATGCCATCCACTCAAGCTCTTTCCATGTTTTCCTCATCATTTTCACCTTCGTATCCAGTTCTCTTCTCCATGTGTTTTTTAGTCTACCTCTGCCTCTCTTTCCCTGTGGATTCCAGAACAAGGACTGCCTTGTAATGCCATCAGCAGGTTTCCTCAATGTGTGTCCTATCCATCGCCAGCATCTTCTTCTCAACTCTTGTTCCACCGGCACTTGTCTGGTTCTTGTCATCAGTTCCACATTTGTGACTTTGTCATACCATTTCAGTTTTTCTATTCTACGCAAGCACCCGTTTATAAAAGTCTGTAGCTTTTTGGTTGTTGTTTTTGTTGCTCTCCATGTCTCAGAGCCACACAATAGGACTGACGTGACATTTGAGTTGAAGATTCTTATTTTCGTGTTGGACTTGATTTCTCCTGTTCTCCATATGTTTCCCAGTGCAATGAAAGCTCCTCTTGCTTTTTGTATTCTTATTTTGATATCACTGTCTGTCCCTCCAACTTTATCTATATTACTGCCAAGATATGTGTACGATTCTACATCTTTTAGTGGTGCTTCTTCAAGTTCAACCTTGTTATCATTTCTTGCTTTTATTCTCATAATCTTTGTCATTTCCCGGTGTATTTTCAGTACCACTTGTTGTGACCTCTCATTGAGAATTTTCATTTCGTCTTGCATCTGATTATGGTTATGGGACAGAAGCGCCAAGTCATCTGCAAAATCTAGATCATCAAGCTGTTTAGTCAAATTCCACTGGATTCCATCTCTGTTATGTGATGTCGATGTTTTCATACACTAGTGAAAAAACTATAACATGGACATAGAAATAAAAAGGTTATATTTTAAACAGTTTTTTCTGTGTCAATCACAACTGTTCGTTTATATACTCTGAAATTACCTTTCCCATTGTTTTTAAATCAAATTGGTCCTATGTTTATGAAATGGCCATTTCTGCAGCAGAAGTCTGAAGAATTCAGTACTGTTTAGGTAAAATGCAAACTTTATTTTTCCAATAAGAGCATTGCCTACTTTCAGCAATGCATGTACTGTATACCTTGACACTAAATTTGTCAGTTTTATATTAGATTACATTTTTTAAAAACGTTTTTGTCTACAGAATTGAAAAGGTACATCAGTCATATGCGGGCGCATGCCCGCATATAATTGACATTGGGATCTGATGGTGCAATAGTCCTTTCTTTGTCTCATCAGAGACCCCTGGGAACTACATGGGGCAAATAATAGTCTCACTTGCCACACAATCAAAATTTCGTAAATCTTTAGTAATTAAATCCTGTGGCATATAATAAAACAGGTTGTGAGGTCATATAAAGAACTACTAACAACTGTAAAAACACACTAACTTCAAAATGTGCAGCATTTTGCTCAGATCAGACATGCTGTCCAGCACTGTACTTAAATGGACCTTCCATGCAGGTCAAGAAAAAGGGGTTGACCAAAGATGTTATGAAGAGACATTGTGCAGAAATGGAACAGGAGAAACCTTTGCAGAGACCTAAACCCTGACACAAGAAAGACAGATGTGTGGCCCTCATTAGTACCATTCCTGGACAAACTCTATGGAGATACCAACAGTCTCCTTCAAGCTGACCACTGATTTCTTTAAACATATTGAAGTTCATGTCTGAAAGTTTATGAAGAAGACTTCACTACATTGCACTAGCCCATATGGTAAAACTTGTGGGTCTCAATTGCTGTACATTTTTTCCACAAACATTTCCGAATCATATCTGTAACCTTTCATAACATCTGCAGGTATCCATAACTAAATTCCCCACTTTGTGAGTTTATTTCTTTTATATTGTTGGAAATATATATCTTTTTGCTTACTGTCCTACACTCACCTTTTGATACTCTGTTACTGGCTGAAAAATTTGGCATTTACTACAACAAACCCTGTGTTGTTATCTTGGTTCTCAGATGAGATGAGACATGTCATAAGAGGTGACAGTGTGAAGCTATGCATGGAGCTGGCAGACTCATTGTGTAAACAGATTGCTAAAGACAAACTGCCAGTATAACAGCAGAAAAAGTGCTCTGGTGCAGGATTGCTGCAAGGGGGCCAACTGCTGTTTAAGGGAACATCAAGGGAGAAAGAGGAAGATTTATATACAGGCACAACATTTTAAATTTATTTAATTTTTAGGTCCTCTATATGAGGTTTAGACAGTAAGAAAATCATATGATAGCCTTGAAACAGCTGCTTGTCACAGATATAGCTATCTAGAGACCATTTTACAAACACTAATTTGATAAAGGGGGGGGTAGGGCTGGAGTGTGTAAGGGATAGTACCTCACGGTGAGAGGCAGTCACTTCCTCTTTTTGAGGATGGCCTGGATCCTATTTGGTTCCCCCACTCCAGTTCAGCTCATGTATGGCTCCTCGAGTCTGCTTGTGTACGGCAGCGCCACCCCCCGGGCAACGGCTTTGACTGGCCGGCAGAACCACATGAGTAAATTGAAAAAGGGAGGTTCCCCCTTAAACAGTACACACAACTGCTGGCCGAACGGGCGGATGATCAATAATATTTTGACAACGGCTTCTAGGGCAGGAGTTGGAAAGGCCTGGTATCGGGCTGAGGGCGCACCATGGACTGTAATGGTAAGCGGCCAGAACCATCCAGAAAGCAATGGCAAACTACTGGATGTACAATGCCAAGAAATCCATAATGGCTAATCTGAATACTACACAAAGATCTGGTGGTGAGGCCCCCAGGCCAGGCAGATCATATTTAACTGGGGAAGAGATCGTTGGCAGCGTCAGTACAGGTAATCGTGATGACGGCCAAAAGCCTGACTGTGTTACCACGGAAAAACCATGCCATCGGTCTTAGAAAAATAATCAAAATAGGAACATGGAACGTCAGAAGCTTATACCAAGGAAAACAGTACATAGTGAAGAACGAGATGGAAAGACTAAACATCGATATCCTGGGCATCTCAGAGCACAGATGGTCGGGCCAGGGACACTTTTCGATTCCATCAGGAGGAACATTCATATACTCAGGCAAAGAGAGAGGAGGTCAGAGTGGCGTCGGCTTCTACCTGTCTAAAAGGACAGCTGCCTCCCTATTAGGATATAATCCCATAAATGACCGCATTGTCACAATCAGACTGAAAGGAAAAAGAAAGAACATCACAATTATACAAACATATGCGCCAACAGCAGCTGCTGAAGAACAGGAAATTGAAGATTTTTACAATGAACTGCAACACGCATTAGAGAAAGCAAATAAGCAAGATATTAGGATAATAATGGGAGATTTTAATGCCAAAGTTGGAAACGAAAGATTAGAACATGAAAAAAGAGTGAAAGGAAGTTATGGATTGGGTCAGAGAAATGAGAGAGGAGAACGCTTGACAACATTCTGCCTAGAAAACAACCTAGTCATCACAAATACTCTTTTCATGCAACACCCTAGAAGACTATATACATGGACGTCACCGGACGGAAAAAGCAAGAACCAAATAGATTACATCTTAATACAACAAAGGTGGCGATCTTGTATCTCATCCATCAAGACGCTCCCAGGAGCAGACTGTGACTCCGACCATGAACTTCTTGCTGCAAACTTCAAGATCAAATTGAAAAAAGTCGTTACAAGCGACAAAGTAATACGTTATGACACAAGCGCCATACCAGAAGAGTACAGTGTCGATATTCAGAACAAATTTGACATTCTTATGGCAGTACAGGAGGAAATGACACCAGATGAACTTGCCAATAACATCAGAGATGTTTATATTACAAATGCACAGAGGTTAATTCCTAAAAGAAGTATAAAGAGACGAGAATACATCTCAGACGAAACACTGAAGTTGGTGGTAGAGAGAAGAAAAATGAAGTCCAAAAAAGATACAGAAAATCAGGAGTTGTACAAGGAATACACAAAGCAGATTAAAAAACGAGTCAGACAAGACAAACAACAATACATAAACGACACCTGCAGGAAAATAGAGGAAATGCGCGAACAGGGATTGAGTAAGAATATGTTTTCTGAAGTAAGAACATTGAAGAACAGCAACTTTAAATCATCACCTCGAGCAATAAACGACAAGAAAGGCGACACTCTAACAGAACGTAAAGATATTCTGAACAGATGGAAGGAGTACTGTCAAGAAATGTATACGGAAATAAACAAAGCGGCAGATAACAACGTCATGAATGAAGCGGAACGTGAACCAGAACCTACCATAGAGGAAGTCCGGAACGCAATCAAACACTTAAAAAGTGGAAAATCTCCTGGTTGTGATGAAATAACAGCTGAAATGATACAGGCAGGAGGAGAAGGCAGCGCTCGTATATACCATGCATTATGCTGCAAGATCTGGCAAAGCGGAATTTGGCCCAAGGAATGGAAAAGATCAATTTACATACCCTTGCCAAAAAAGGGCAACCTGAAACTGTGCACAAACTACAGAACTATAGCTCTTATAAGCCATGCCAGCAAAATACTATTACAAATCATAATGAAAAGGATGCAACAAAAGCTAGAAACAGAAATAAACGAAGTACAGGCGGGTTTTCGACCAGGTAGAGGCACTAGAGATCATATATTCAACATGAGGATCATCATAGAAAAGTGTAGAGAATTCAACGTTGACCTACATACTTGTTTCATTGATTACACCAAAGCTTTCGATTGTGTACAACATCAGCAGTTATGGGCTATTATGAAAAATATGGGATTTCCAAACCACCTTATACAACTCATCGCACTGCTGTACCAAGAACAACAGGCAGCCGTAAGAATAGAGGGTGAAACATCAGAATGGTTTGAAGTACAGAAAGGAGTAAGACAAGGCTGTACCCTTTCCCCTTACCTGTTTAACATTTATGCCGAGAATATCATGAGAAATGTAAGAGATGACCAAGAACACACAGAGTTTGACTCATTTAACATCGGCGGGTACCAGATCCCGGAAATCAGATATGCTGACGACACAGTCCTCCTATCGACCAACCCAGAAGGACTTGAACAATTACTTCTGTCCACCAAAAAACACAGCGAGGCCCAGAATCTATACCTAAACACCAAGAAGACTAAAGTATTGACAACAGACAAAGTAAAGACCAAACCAGAAATTGAAATTGATAACGAAGAACTGGAAAGTGTTAATGAATTCGAATACTTAGGATCAATCATCAACAGCTCTGGCGACTGTGCAGTAGAAATTAAAAGAAGACTTGCAATTGCTTCACATAAACTAATACAGATGAAAAACCTATGGCAAGGCACAAGCAAAGAAACAAAGTTACAACTGATCAGAGCATGTATATTCCCAGTGGCAACATACGGCTGCGAGACTTGGACACTCAATAAAACAGTTGCAAAAAAGATTACATCATTTGAAATGAAATGCTACAGAAGGATGTTGAGAATACCCTGGACAGAAAAAAAGACCAACAGAGAAGTACTGCACTCACTAAACGTACAGGAACATTGGCTCCTAAATACCATCGCAATAAGGAAGCTGAAATTTTTCGGTCATATAAAAAGACATAATAGCCTGGAAAAAACAGTGATGGAAGGCATGGTCCCTGGAAAAAGGGGAAGGGGTCGACCTAGACGACGGTGGACCCAGGACATCACAGAGAGTCTGAACTTGTCTTTGGCTGATGCAGGTCGACTTGCCCAGAATCGTGATGCGTTCAGAGCAGCTGTAATGGAGACAACGTTCTGGAAAGAATACGTCACATGATGATGAATTTGATAAAGACAGTCAATATTATTTTATCAGTAAGGCATAAATAAAATAATCAATAGTTCAATCATGCTAAATCTTTCAAAGAGAGTATTCCTTCTGGCTCCATTCTCTTCAGTATTCATTTTAGACAAATTTTATGAACAGCTGACCAAATAATCTCTGAAAAGAAGTTGCTAAATAAAATCAACAGGCCTGGGAAACTTTTTCCACTTTCTTGTGCCTTCACACCTACAGCTGCAGATAATGTGTTCTCATATGCAGGTGTAATGGAGCTGCAGTACGGATGAGTGGTAAGGTAAGTATCAAAATATGGTCCAGGCCATCACAACTGAAGAACCCCCAAATAAAATAAAAATATTACTATAAAACATTATAATAACATGATCTTATAAACTGTATTTATAATTATAGCTTCTAAAGAGTAAAATATATGAGACTGTAATAATGCACACCTTTTTAGAACTGAGTCACTAAAATTGTCAGTATCAATTTTGGACACAGGAAATGTTGAAATCCTGTTATTACTGTTGTTTCCTAGAAATAAGTTTGTACATGAAGTAATAAATATAA
This sequence comes from Oreohelix idahoensis, assembly GCA_024509875.1. Taxonomy (NCBI): domain Eukaryota; kingdom Metazoa; phylum Mollusca; class Gastropoda; order Stylommatophora; family Oreohelicidae; genus Oreohelix; species Oreohelix idahoensis. The sequence goes on along the minus strand of JAMPIV010005280.1, from coordinate 230,456 downwards.
TCTGCTTAAACTACTGAGAAGAAGAATGCCTCTATGCTGAAAGTGACAGTAACTGTTTTCAGAAAGTAATAGAATAGTAACAGTGCCCTAGTTTCTGTGGTATGAAGTCAATATTGGACCAGTTGTTACCATCAGACTGATTAAGTATATCTAAATCTCACTAGTATCTACTTTACTTGAATCAGTGGTGTCTGCATAATGTGATGTCAGTCATTTTCAATAAAATGTAAAAAGTATCCATCACAGAGCTGATTTCCAAGATACCAAAATGATTACGAAGGAAATGACACTGTTTACAAAATCATATCAGTTAAATTTAAGTAAGTTTTAAACAAATGCAAAAAAGTAGTTGCTTAAAAATCAAAAGTAACATCTAGATATTTTTGTAAAACACATTAGTTATAATTTAGAATACTTATTATTTAATATTTTTACAAAAGTCTAATGGACCTATTGAAGTATTGTGTGAAATATGATTTGTTTGAACATTCTTACCTTATAAACTTGAGCTTTGCTGTTAACAAATAGTTTTTCTCAACATAAATTTGTAAACACCCTAATATTAACTTCTGATCCAGCAGAAGAGATGAGTCTCAACAAATAGAAAAATAAATAGTAAAAATTGTTTTGTAATGTAGAAACATGATAATTGTGAAAACAAAATATAGGTGACTTTAATAAAGTTTGAGCTGCGATAGCGCAGTGGTTAGTGCACTAGCTTCCTATCTCGGTGGTCCATGGTTTGATCCCCAGTTGAGGTTTGATATTTTAGACTGCAAACTGCACTGGGTTCGACCCAGCCTCATGAATTGGGTACCAGAGCAACTCTGGGAAGGTTAAGGCGGCCTGAGTGATGCTGATCACATCATCCCTAGTGTGCCAATGGTCAAGAAAACATGGGCCTAACACCATATTCCCAATATGCCTCAATGGGCGTGTAGTGAGATCCTTTACCTCCTTTTAATAAAGTTTATATAATGAACTGAAACTTTCATTTTTTGCATGATTACCGTAATTATTTCACTTTTATTTTTTAATTCTTAGGTGCGAAATGGTCACATTAAGCGTATCACAGACAATGACATCCAGTCACTAGTTTTGGAAATTGTTGGCACAAATGTCAGGTAACTAGTGACTGTTCTAAATATGTATATTTATGTGTATATCTGTGTATATGTGAGTATATATGTATTGTGTTCATGTATGAAAGTGTGCATTTTGTATTTTTTTTTAAATGAAGGTGATTATCATTTTTCAGTATTTGATTCTGGTGAAGTAACTTGTTTAATATTGATCTATATATTTTTTCTGTCAACAGCACAACATATATAACTTGTCCAGCGGATCCAAAAAAGACTTTGGGAATCAAACTGCCATTCTTAGTAATGATCATAAAAAACTTGAAGAAGTACTTCACATTTGAAGTTCAGGTGAGGCAGTAAATATTTCTCCCATTAACTCTTTATTAAATCTGCTTTTTGGTTGACATCCATTGCAACAAGGATAGGAATTTTAAAATGTTTGCTAAACTGCTTAGTTTTAAATAAACCTTATTATGATGAATATCATGCTGGAAAGTGAATGACCGTAATGGAAAGTGTAATTTATTCCAATATTAAATATTTATGTATTATGCTTTATATAACTGGAAACTGTGTTACTGATACAGACCAGGACCAGTGTAGATTATATCATCTGCCTTAGGGCATTCCTTGTTTTAATTTAACTCAATGGCCTAGATTCCTCATATTTGCAACTCGGCTTCTTACTGTGCATAAGCACCTTCTTGCATGTGTGGCCGTTGGCATATATGCTAAATGAATGATGATGATTATTGATGATGTATAGTGATTCGTATCACTACCCTAACAGTAGGCAGGTTTTGGTTGATGGTATAAAAGTAACTTCTTACTTGACGCAATACAACAACAGTTCAAGTAGACAGTTGACGAATGATATCAACAATAGATGAGTGACTTGACTCTGACAGCAGTCCATATGATGAAGTCTATATACATGTAACGTGGCAGGTGTGAAATAATGAGTCCAACTTTCCCTTGAGGTTAGTCAACCTTGGACGGCATAATTTCAAATCAATTATTATCTCAATGTCTTGCTCTCTCATTCTTCCTTACTGCCTCAGTGTTTCCTAGCTGTCTCTAGACGTTAGGGCGTTCATGACTGGAAAACGACTACTGCTGTCGAGATTTATCTGCCTTCTAAATTCTTCATTTATGTGAAATTCAATTGTCTCTCAAACATTTTTATTCTAATTCATCTGACTCTGTCTCTTGTTTCTTTTGTGCTCTGCTTGGCGTATCTTGGTAAGACTGGCCTAACCGCCAGGGGTGATAATTTCTGCCAAAGTCTATCATTTCCTACTCGTTAGACTGACAACTGGTCTACCATTTCCTAGTTCTCCTGACTAGCTACTGTCTATAGTTCTTCTCTTGTATTACATAGTCTATCAATTATTGGCGAGACCAACATACCTGGTTGACTTGACAAAATATAAAAATTTTCTGTCGTACTGGCAACCTTGTCAATCTTGTCCACAGAAATAAATATAATATGGACTGTCATCTATGATTGTGGCGTATAAAACGATTAAGGGGCTAGACAATCGTTTATTACTTTTCTGTCATCACAGAAGCTACCCACTGACTTCGGCTTATTGTCCGATGATACCCCAAAATTGCGCTTGCCACTTCAAAACTTTAACTCTTTGACCATAATTATTTTCCACCCTGTGCCATAATTATTTTTTGAAGAATTCTAAACGGTGAAGTGTACTGTCTTTTAGTGTAAACTTGATGTTAATCTTTTTCTGTGAACATGTACTTATCATATACCTTCTTCTTCTTCTTGCGATCGCATCTTTGATGATTACACTGTCAGACGAGTTCTCATGATGAATTCGACTGTTGTTTGAAGTTCCTCTTTAACTCCATATAGCTTTGAGTTTAGTGTTGAGTCATTGGGCCAGTATATCTTTCTTAACTGGTCATACAGAGGACAGTCCTGTAGAACATGCTCAGCAGTTTGTTCGTTTAATCCACATGTGCACAGTGTTGAAGCAGACAATCGTAGCTTGTGCATGTGTTTATTCAGTTTGTTATGCCCTGTCCTGAGTCGAAAAATAGTTATCTGTCCCTGCCGGTCGAGAGTGTGATAGTCGTCTTTGGGTTGGTTCTGTTCTCTTCTGATAGTCTGGATAGCTCTCTTTTTCTCAAAGTATGTGACTTCATTATCTTCTTGTTCACATTCTCCTCCCTTTTTTGCAAGTTTATCTGCCTTTTCATTTCCGGGTACACCACAATGAGATGGTACCCACTGAAGTATGGTTCTCTTTTTGGCAGCTACCTTGTTTAGTTCATTTCTCAGATGCGGGAGTTTACCACCCTTGAGAGCTTGCAGGACAGACAGTGCATCTGTGAGGATGACTACCTGGTGGCAGTCAGAGTTGGTGTTATAAATCATATTTGCAGCTTGCTCTAGAGCTTGAACCTCAGCTGTATAGTTGGAACAGAATTTACCAGTGGGAATGTGCCTAGTCTCATAGTGGTTGTCAGGATATGAGATAAAGATACCGGCACCTCCATTCCTAACAGCATTAGTTGCTGATCCATCTGTATAGGCATGTATCCATGATTGACCGGGATAGCTTTCTTGGATCATACTCAATGTAGCAGTTCGTTTTTGCAGATCATTATACTCACATCCACTTGTGAGACCACTGACTGATGTATTAATTTGGAGGGCACTGCTGGCCTGCTTCCATGGTACAGGGTATAGGGTGGGTTTCAGTGGTGTTGTCTTCATGGATAGGTCTTCTTGATGCTGTCTTATAAGTCTTTTTCCCCGATGCACAAAGCTGCTACGCTTTAGACGTCCCAATGCCAGATCATCTAGTCTTGCCTTCATTGGGTGCATTGGCATACTGTTGTACTTTTCCATCTGGATCATGGTTTTTGTGTCTCTTCTATGGGACAATGTCTGTAATCCAGCAACCTTCTGCATCTCTGTTATTGGTGTAGTTTTCATGGCTCCTGTAATGAGCCTGAGAGCTTGATTTTGCACCTTGTCCAAAGACTGCAGATGTGAGTTAGCAGCTGATGACCATGCTGCTGAGCTAAACTCTAAGTGTGGTCTTATTACTCCATTATAAATCTTCTTTAGATTTCGTTCATTTGCTCCCCAGTTGGTACCTGCTAATTTTCTGAGTATGCCTAGTCGTCTTCGGGCCTTTCCTTCTGCATTTTCAATATGCTTATTCCATGTAAGCCTTTGGTCAAATGTCACCCCAAGATAGGTGGGGTAGCTTTCTTCCTTGATCACGGTTGTCCCTAGGTGTATGTTAGCTGATTTGTCCTTGGGGGCGAGGGAGAACAGTGTTGTGGAGGTTTTGTCTGTGTTTATTGTGATAAGCCATTTCTCTGCCCATGACACTAGCATGTCTGCTGCCCGCTGCATTCTATAATTTGCTGTGGTGACATTTTCATCAGCGCACCAGAGTACTAGGTCATCTGCATATAAGGCAGCTTTAACTCCTGCAGGGAGATCTTTCACCAGGTCATTGATGTAAACAAGGAAGAGTGTTGGGGAAATTACTCCTCCTTGAGGTACCCCCTGATGGAGCAACACTTTTCTGCTCTGCAGACCGTCAAGAGTGACTCTAGTTCTCCTGTTATGCAAGTATGACTGGATCCATTTCATCATGTTGCCTTGGATTCCACTTCTCCTAAGTTTTGCAATGAGGCCATCTTTCCACACCTTGTCAAAGGCCTGCTTGAAGTCGACCCAGATCGTTAGGACCTTTTTCTTCTCCTGGAAGGCATCTTCTATTGCTTGAGACAAGTAAGTAACTTGGTCTTCTATACTGTAGCATTCTCTAAATCCAGCTTGTTCCGGCACCAGGATCTGCTCAGACTCTAAATACCATTTCAATCTGTGGTTGACTATTCGCTCCATAGTCTTCCCAACACAGCTTGTGAGACTGATTGGCCGGTAACTTGCAGCCTCGGTCTTACATTTCCCTTTCTTTAGTATGGGTATTGTGATGGCTTCTCTCCATACTTGGGGTACCGTTCCTTTCAACCAGCTGTGGTTGAATATCTCAAGCAGTTTTGTCTTTGCTGCTGAGCTCAGATTTACTAGCATTTCGTTGCTGATTTTGTCTGGGCCGGGTGACTTTTGAAACTTAAGCTTGGAAATAGCCTTCTGTAGTTCTCCTAGTGTGATGGGTTCCCTCATTGGGGCAGGAGTATCTGTCTGTCCCATGGTTGCCAGTATTTCTTTTCTTATCTCTCTCTGATGGTCTATGTTAATGGGTAAGTTGCTTTCTGAACTGTATCTTCTAGCAAACAAGTCTGCAGCTTGTTTTCCTCTGAAAAGTTTGCCACCTTCATCCAATGTGATAGTCTGCCTTGGTGAGGAACGCTCTTCATTTAGAGACTTGACTAATCTCCAAAGTTTCCTGCCGTCTTTCTCAAGGTTCAGCGATGCCGTTTTAGTTCTCCAGCTTTTCCGTTTTTCTTCTAGCTTTGTTCTCTGAAACTCTGCTACAGCCTTTTTCCATTTGTTGTGAGTTTCAAGTGAAGGCTGAGACTCTGCGTCCTTTCTAGCCCTGTCCATAGCTTCCTGACGTTCTTGGAGTGTGCTGGACCAGTATGGTATGTAGTTACGCCGGCATCCTTTGGGAATGGTTTCTTTTGCAGCTTGTAGTATGCATCTGTTGAAGTCTTTTACCACTTCATTAATGTCTCTGTTCTGTACCTTGAGGGTAGACAGCAGCGTGTTCACCTGATGCCTGAATAAACCCCAGTTGGCTTTTTTGTAGTTCCATCTTGTAATGGCTGGGCCTGTACTGAGAGTTGCACTCTGGACAGTAAGAAAGATTGGGCGATGGTCGCTTCCCCCTAGTTGGTCTCCTACTTCTCTACTAATAGATCCAGCTATATCTGGTGTGGAGAAGGCAAGATCTGGTGTTGAAGTTGTGTGCCATCCTCTGGAGTAGAAGGTAGGAGTATCTGTGGCATTATTGACTAGGATTAGGGAGTGATCATCTTGCCAAGTTTCAACCTCTTCACCTCTGTGATCCAGATGGTTATAGCCCCAGCTCTGGGAGTGGCTATTAAAGTCTCCAACTGCTATAAAGTTGGTGGCTGGTACCTGTATAGAGCTGAGACTCAGGGGTTTGTTGTTCGGACAGTAATAGTTCAGGAGTTCTATTTCCATCTTGTCTACCTTTATCTGCAACAGCTGATATTCTGCTCCATCCATGAAGGTTTTCCTTTCGTGTGCAGGAATGTTATTCCTTACAAGAGTAAGTACTCCTCCTTTTCGTCTATCTTTTCTGTCGGATCTGAAGCATTGATATCCCCTTATTTTAAAGGTTTGATCTGCTTTCAAGTGAGTCTCTTGGATACAGCAAACACTGACTTGCTTCTCATACAAGATGTTTTCCAGCTCTGTCTTTTTGCTGTATCCAGCCTGCTTGCTGTTCACTCCCTCTGCATTCCAGTGCATCATGACAAGTGGCACTCTGGGTTTCTCTTTTTCTGTTTTGTTTTGGTCAGTAGTTCTCCTCCGCCGTCTGCTGACTCCACAAGACGGTCTAGAGGGTCCTCCAGTAGCTGAGGGTGGGCTCTGTCGAGGCTCAGAGCCCGGCACTGCACCTGCCTGGTGGAGCTCCACAGGGCGAGCACCAGTACGAGATTTATTTGACGGTGTACTCTCCATAGAAAAAAAAAAGCGAGTTGCGTGATACTGTGGTTTCCGGTGCGCCTTCTGGCCCAGTATCTATGACTTTAGCACCTGTTCAACGGGAGAGTGGGCTCATCCCTAATCTGTTTATGTTCCCAGTAGTAGACTATTCGCAAGCAGCCTGGGGGTGTCACTGCTCTGCGCGGACCTTGTTTACCGAGGCGGCGTCCGAGCTCGTATGGTGAAAATATGGTTGCGTTATCTTCAAAATAGCCCTGTCTTTCCCGTGGCTTTTCTGCCATCCTGCAACTTTGAGTTAGGGAGTTCTGAGCTCCAGTCTCTTTCCCAGGCATTTTATCCTGGCCTGGCACGCATACAGAGGACCCCACTTCTGGTTCTAAGTTAGCAGTTGGGGATAGGTGGGGTAGCACACTGTGCATTCCCCGTCATCCAGGGGGCTCTCCAACTATGCAGAGCTTGCACAATGCTGTGCTCTGGTTCTGGGCTCTCCCAAGGAATCCTCACGTCCTGCACAGAGCCACTTCCAGATACCCACCACCTGCCAACCCTCCATTGTAGAAATCTCCTGCATGCGGCCATCCAGTCAAGAGCCAGTATTAAGTCTGGTGAACAAGTGATCCCCCCAAGCTCAGTGTGCAATGCTTGGTTCTCATCATGCTGCAACACAGGGGGGATTGTGATGCTCAGCCATCTCTCTCAACTCTGCACCGATAAGTGACATCGGGGACTTAACTGTGCCTCAGTACTGGGAGGCCCCGTTTCTGGGTACACCACACACAGCCAATTGAGGCAATGGTCGCAGTGGGCGTGTCTTCAGTGGGGAAGTTGTGGAGTCTTCCTGTCCATGTTCTTGCACATCCTAACACTGCCCGCAAGACATCGGAGGTTTGGAGAGTGGCCTTCTCTGCTTTTTTGAGCCGGGGTGGGCTCCCCGGGCAAGTCTCGATGGGGATCGGGACGTGTCCACGCGCCAGTGGGCCCAGCATCGGCCGCATCTGATGGAGGACTTGCTCTGCCAGGTTTGAGTTAGTAAATTCCAACTTTGTCATCTTCATGGCATTGTGATGCTGGGGTGCCTGTGGATTTCCTACCGCCCTGGGTAGAAGCCAGAAGTGTACTGTGCCAGCTCTGGGGGAGATAAAGGGGGTGTTTCTGCATCTCCTTCTGATACGTAGCCAAGGTAGGGCTCACAGTGCTCATTCCCCACCACCAGATTGCCTGCTGGTTACGCCGAGTTCTCTGAGGCTCTAGGCATGTGACCAAGAGTTGAAGGCAATAGGATCGTCACGTCCTGAGTCTCTGTGCCTGTATGATGGGTTCCGATCTTCAGGGAGAAGTCCACACTCGTTCCCACTCCCAAGACTTGTTCAGTATCCATCTGGCTCCTTCCCACCCACAGAGGGCGTGTACGGTGTAGTGCACCGGTTTTATTATTGAGGTTTGCTCCTCTAGATCCGTTGTGTTTAGCCTGAGGATTCGCACCCTCAGTTACCAGGACTACCTTGAGGAGGGTGTGGCTCTTCACCACGCACAACGATCTTGGGGTATGAGAGGTTTTGCTAGGCCAAGAGACTAACACCGCAATGGTCGCTCCTTTCATGAACAAGAATTCACTAGGCCTAGGGTGAAGCAAGGGGGGAAACCCACTACCCACAACACCAGCACATCATACCCCCTGTCTGTAAAGACTTTGCCCCTATCATATACCGAACTGTAGGGAAATGGATAGAGAATTGTAATATATAATGTCTTTGGTAGTATTAACACAAGAGTGTTCGGTATACTTAAGGGGAGGTTTAACCCCCAAAAATGAAGAATTTCATTGAAAATATCAAATTTTAGATACATATTGCCCTGGAAAGTACATTCATTTGCCCACATTTCTGTATGTTTATTTTCACTAAAACCGTTGTGGATGATTTTATATAAATTTTTAAAGTATGTCAGGTAAGTGTATTTTTACCTAATTATATATGTAAAATATACAAATTGGTATATTTGTGATGCTATGTTGCTTCTAATGCATGGATTTTAATTTTCGGTACCATATTCATTTCCCTGAAGCAAACAGAATTCAAGTTTTTCAAACATAGTTTCATGTGTAAAAATAATTTTGACTGGCTAATTTTTATTAACCATGGGGTCCTTTGATGGGTCATCGAAATAATAACGTGGCTGGAGGTATTCCAGTAGAGTGGTAGGGTACCTCCTTATACGCAAATAAAGCTGTATGTAATAACGAATCACAGGATTCTGGTTTCTCCTGTGCGAGCTTACATAAATTTGTAAGTAGAGTCCCGTTATATCTTTTCACTTGTCCAATCGATTGTGGATGATAAAATGTGCGGACGAGAATATTTTGAAAAATCCTAAAAACTTCCTCCAACAGTTTCTCTCTGAATTGTGAACCATTGTCAGTTAATATCTGATAAGGGTATCCTAATCTTGTGAATATTGAGAGCAAAGCCTCTCCTACATGTACTGAGTCTGCTGAGGGTAGAGCAATCGCTTCCCCCCCACATAGTACATATCTACCAGAGAAAGGATGTATTTTTTTCGGAAACTGACGAAAAGCGCATACAGTCTGCTTAAATGAAGAATTTAATGAAAAGTAAGCTGCAAAGTATGACACAGAACATGGAATCAATATAGGAAAATACCAGAGATGATTCCTACATAGCAGGGGGATACTGAGGTGAGTAAATTTTTTGTAAAAGTGTAATTCCTCCCTTTTTTCTTAATTTTCTCAAAACTTCATTTTTCACACAAATGTGGGCACGTTGCCCATGATTTTTCAAAAACTATTAGTGATACAGCAGTAAATTTTGGGCCACATGATGTACACATAGTGCTCATTAAAATAAACTAAAATAAAGGATATATGTTAACAAACTACAAAACTTTTGAGAAATAGCTAAGATACCCCCCTTAAAAATTTCAACTTTTTTTCGATTGGTATGTTAAAATCCAAAAAAACTCAGATATCAAACCAATCAAAATTATTTTAGTATACAATCATTATCATATATTAACAAATGAAACAGCCAAATTTCATAACTCAAGTTGTACTCACATTTGAGATATCTTGGGCAACAAAATACCCCAAAAAGCTAAAATTTGCCTTTTTTTCACTGTTTTTCCGCCATAGATTGCAAGTTTTTAGTATATACCTCAATGTTTTGTATTTTTTTCAGTCATTTTGCTAGTATAAATGACCAGATATAGATATTAACTTATAATTCTGTGTTTTTCATTTTGGGGGTTTAACCTCCCCTTAAAACATTTTGCATGTAAAATTGAAAAACACTAAAAAGTTAACTGTAGAATACGATCTTACCAAAGACAAATTACTGTTGTAGACAATAAAACTTTCTTTTTAGTCTTCAAACATCAAGTTAATCCATATGCAAAGTAAAAAAAAAAAACATTGCTTATGGCCACAATTAGTACATTTAGTGTTATTCACACCAGTTTTTACTGTGGTCCCTTGTAAGAAAAAAATAAATTATGCAATCGTGCATTACGTAATTTTCAAACAAATAAAGAGGAATAACGTCATATAAAAACTTTTTTACACTTGTTTAATGTTTTAATAGTATCCCTAGCTTCATCTTCTACCTAGGACTAGTGATTAGATGTTACGGTAGTTCTAGTTTTGATCGGCCAGAATATGACTTCGCCCACTCATCAACTAAATCTAATCTCAGCTTTTCTGCACCGATTCCGTATTTTGACAGCAAACTGTGACTACCAAACAATCATCATCAATGTCAGCAATGTTTCAAAGTAGTTTGACACAATTATTTGCTTAGGAGACTTAGAAAATGTAAATATAAAGCATGACATATTTCTCTAGCAATAACAACGAAAAACGCAAATACGCGAATTGTCACACAATGTGTGATAATAACATCAAAACACGCACATGTGCTGCTTTAACTACAGTCAAATTAGTTGTTTAAATAGTAGCGGAAGTCATTCTATGAGTTTTAAAATATGAACTGCATTAAACGGACGATTTTTGGGGTTTATTCATGATAAACTAAAAACAACGCTCTGAGCGTTGCGCTGGCACGGCGCGTTGAATTTGGCAACACTCAGAGCATTGGTCTGAAGTCAAAGAGTTAATACAAGCAACTTGCTTCCTACCACTATCGCGTTTAACATCTGACTGACTATATTTTGTAAAACGATTTTATTTCCCAAACAAACAGTTCACTCTAAATACAAATATCCCATGCAAGCCCACGTTTGCTCAGCTAGTCAACCCAGAAATTCCAAACTAATAACACTACTATGTCCCAAGGGGTGTAAAACACTACTGTTGATGGAGAGTCGCCCTGTGGAAATAACTGTATAAGTCAATAGATTTTCACCCTTTGATTTAAAATATAAGTCTGTTAAATTCGCGCATGCAAATTTATGAAACCAGATTTCTGACACTTGGCTCCTTGTTATATACTTACTTATTCGTTCCTCTTCTACCGTGAGAGGTAGAGGTTTGTAAGAGAGAGGGCCATACTATTCTATCGGCTGGCTTGCTTCCACTCTAGTCCTTGGTCCTTCAAAGACTGTCTTCAAACTCCGCATAGGCTGGTCCCAAGCCCGGCTGAAAAAGGAGGAGGGTGGCCTGCATGGAGGCCATAAGGAGGCGGCCCCTCCACCATGCAAAGGCACAACAGGCCACTCACCTGTTTGTCTTAAAACCTGATTATGCGAAACATAAGAGAGAAAACTGGACTGATTCCTTGTTTTTATCTGACCTCAAACCCCCTGTTACATTATCTCTCCCCCACCTATAAAAAAAATTTCTTTACAGGGAAAATTTTTCCTTATTACAAAAACCTGATGTTACCTATACTACCTCTATCATAAACCTATCATCACTTCGTGTTTCTCTGTCTCAAAAGGTCTCTTCTCCTATCTACCTAGTCTCTCAATCTTAGTCATCTCAATCTTAGTCATCTATGACACTCATCAAAAGGTAAGTTTACATTTCTAACCATCAATATAAACCACACTGTTTAATATTACCTCAACTGCTGCACAATTCACTGCATAATGCAAAATTATCAATTTACATTAGCACTCTACATTTTATCAACCAAAATTTTGCACCTTCTCTTAATAATTATTACATTTTCATATAACATTCTTATTCCAAAACAACATTTTCAATAATGTTAACCAAATCAGCCTTTATCATTCTAAAAAAATCACAATGACCAAACAGAAAGAATTGTCTGACCAGTAAGTAAATTTTAACTTGTATACAGAAATTTCACATGTGTCGTTTAGCTCGCGTGGGTACTGAGCAATATCAGAAGATGGCTGCATCACTATGAGAAAATAAGGAACAAAGTGAATTCCATACCAGTTCAATACAAACAAAATATTGTATTGTTTATGTTTCACTCTACTTACAGTGCTTCACATGTTGGTAGATTACAAAATTAACAATGTGTAGACCTTTGCAGTTTCAGTTTATTCATATCAAATAGTGTTGAATTAAAACATTTCATTCAAGAAAAGTGCTGCAGTTGAAAATTTTTCATTGTTACCCTTATAGGTAAGACTAGAACACAATCAATACAATGTTATTGTTGATCAGAATCGACATCACTGCACTCCGGGCAAACCCATAGTCAAAGGGTATGAATGCTAAATGTTCCTGTAGCGCACTGATTGTATGCATGACTGATACATCCTCTCATAGGTCCCATCCCTGCCAGTCTTACATTTGATGCCAAATTCCAGCAATCTTAGCCTTGTTGTTCTAACACGCAATCACTAATTTGTCTAAAATATTTCTCCCTTATCCATATCCAAAGTCCCCCACTATGGGTGTTTTCAAAGCTAGTCTGTCAGCTCTCTTACTACTGCTCACCCCTGCATGAACAGGACAGTAGATCCACTTCAGATCCTAGAGATTCAAGTCTTGTATGGATACTTTCCATTCATACCAGAGCCATCCATTCTGCACCTTCTGAAGCATGGACTGAGAGTCTGACACAATAACTGCCATGATTGATGGAGTTCTGACAGCCACCTCAGTGCTGCACTACCTGCCTCTATCTCCGTTCTTAAGCTGGAGGTTGTTGTCATGTAAAGCTTCACTTTCTTCAGCGATGACCCTGCCCTTAGTCGAGAAGGGCCATCCTGATCACTCACCATGGAGTACAGACCTATAAGTGTACACAGTGGCATCATCATCCGGGGCATGCTTATTTATCAGTCAATTAATTTCCAGCTTGGCTTTCCCATTGCCCCACGCTCTGCACTCATGCCAAAGCTGATGATGACTTTCTGGTAGTTTGTCCAGTTCTCACATGACTTACTCCACTTTTCACCTTTAAATATATTTTCAACTGTGGTAACCTGCCCAATCGTAGCCTCTGACTGTCCCATCCATGACATCGCTCACTGTATTCTTGCTCCCTTGATGTCAGCTATGTTCCTATGCAGGGGGGTCTTCTCTCTGTGGTTAACCGCATATAGGCTTTTGCCTGGGCCATCGCATATATGTACCTCATCATCACAATGTCACGCCCAGCCCATTTGCATCCCTTCATTTTGAATGCGTTCCAGCCGCTCACATTGTAATATTGACAGCATGAATACTCCCAACCCCTACTGACATCACTAGCTGGGTCTATGCTCCAGGTGCACAGCTGCCATTGTTTATAGGGCTGCCAGACCTCGCTTGCGCTTCTGTATGATTAGCTTAAAATGGTCTTTGTACGATAACCCGGGATTGAATGCTACTCCAAGATGTTTCAGCTTATCTTGCCTATCAATTTTCTGCTCACTGAAAGTAATGTCTGGAAGATGTGCTTTCACAAAGGAGTTGTTCAAGGAGCCCCACATCACACAAGCCTTGTTGGGATTGACCCTCAAGCCGGTTTCCTCGCACCATGTAGAAACAGCCTGTAATGTCTCAATAATGCTTGAGACCATTTCCTGTCTGTCTGAGCCAGCCCTGTAAATAAGTATGTCATGTGCAAAAGTTATTGTTCGTTCCTGCCCTGTAGATTGAATGGTGCTACGTTTGCTGTATAGATGTTAAACAACACCAGTGGAGTGGAAAACCTGGAAATAGTCTTGGGCAAATGTGCATTGTTTCTGTCCACGTTCCCAAGTGAAATGCAAATGTTCTCTCCATTAAGACAGCTATAGTCCGTTCGGAAATTCGTGCCCACAAAAAGCATCAATTTTCTCAAAAACTGTTTGTTGTATGGACATGAATTTTTGCATGCAGTCTTAGATTTTCCATGCAGTTAAGATTTTGCAATCATTACATCCACAGCTGTCGCGAAATTTGCAAAACGACGATTTTCTTTGATCTTCTTGGAACATTTGCCTAAATCTGCCCGTAACATTAATTCTTACAGTAAATCACAACATTTGTGCGACAAGACGGTTCATAGGTGTGTCCTAAATGTGTGATTGGTTGTTCAAGTGATTTTGATACGAGGAATGATGTTCTGATAATGAACCATGATAGCAGTAAATCATCAGGAAGCTATGACAAATCGTAACTGTTTATGTGTTATTATAGATTGGCATATGAAATTAGTTTATCACAAACGAAGGAATGCTATCGACGTGCCTCATTCCAAATCGGACGACTCCAATAAGTTCACAACAGTTATTGGTTGGATAAACTGCAAGCCATCTCGCTGCCAGTAATCTTCTTCTTCCTGTAGCACGTGTTCTTCACATTTAGCCCAGTACTCTGTGTCTGTTCGTGAAAGGGCCTCACGAGTCATGTCTTTAACATCGCACATTTTAAAAGTGGTGTTCTGGGCGGCCACTTGCCCTTTAACTCTAGCCCAAACCAGCTCTATTGGGTTAAGGTGAGAATGGTAAGGTGGGAGTCGAAGAGAAACATGACCCTGCTCTTGGATGATTTTATCAATCAGATACACTTTTGTCTTATTCCTCTGTCTCCCAAGCTGCAACAACTCTGGTTTTAAATAGCTGTTGTCAGCAATGATATTTTCATTCACAAACCACCTCCTGATTTCGCCTTTCGTGCTTGCCGAAGTGGGAGCTTTATCCTCCTGCGCTAGAACATTATGATAGGATGCATTATCCATCACCAGGCAAGACGGCCTATCTAGAGTTGGGAGGAGTGTATTCACTATCCAATCTCGAAAAATTTGCCCATTCATTTCACTGTGGTAGTCCCTACCATCTACAGACTTTGATAGAAAAATAAGCTCTGCATCACGGACAAGCCCATTCTGTCTGCTGCCAGCATGTGCTAATATAATGCGTTGACCTTTGCTGCTGGGAATTTTCCTTCTATGGTCTCCGTCAACAGATTGCCATTCTTTCTTGTTCGTATGATGAGCATTAACCCAAGATTCGTCCAAATACACTATATCATAGCCGTCTTGCCTTCTCTAACGAATCTGCCTAAGGTATTTGCTTCGAGCTGCAACCAGATGTGGTTTTTCACATAAAAAATTCCTTCTGCCAGACGTTTTTCTAAAAGTGAAGCTGACACTTCTGACAAGTTGCCAAAGATTTGTTTTTGAGACGTTAATATCGCATTCTGCTTGCAGCCGACTTTTCAGCATGCGGAGAGTAACAAGTTGATTGGCATTAAATATCTTCAAAATCAAACGTCTAATGACATCCTTGTCAAAATCATCAGTTTTTTTCTTCCTTCTTTGCTTAACTGCAGCCTCTGTACAATCACCGTCCTGTTGTATCCAACGTCGAAAAGATCTTCTATCCACACCCAGGGCCTTTCGTGTTCTCCTACCTGGTTCTTGGATGTCGTGGTATAAACAACCCATCTTAGCCTCTCTGCGAAAATGCCTGTACAATATAACAGTTACCTTCTGCAAAGTGATAAATTTGCATTTCAGATTCATTGCGCTTTTCATAATTATACAGTTTAGTTTATTAATATATTATACGCTGGTGTCGTTTTGTTTCGTTGCAGCCAACTCATTGCAATTAGCATACGCCGCTGAAATAATTACTCGCATCTGTGTGCAATAGGTGCGCAATGGTGCGGACATGTAGTCACTACACTAATTCAAACAAAAAAAATATTGAATAGCACATTTCATCACTTGTGCTGTGCTGCAACAAAAATTAAGTGCGCATTTTTTGAACGGATCTTGTAACTTTCCTGTAGAACTAATAAAAATTAACCCAGACAACGGTAAGAGTTTTTTTTATATAACTTAAAGAAGAAAATTTGAACATGACATGAGTTTTGCAAGGGCAAAAAATATATTAATAACTGCATTGATATCAGTAAGGCACGTAGCAAATTTCAATAACGTCCGTCAAGGGGTTGCAAAGTTACAACGTTCAATGTGTGGGCACGAATTTCCGAACGGACTATACCACCCATCTTGTTTGCCAAGGGTTTACATTACATGCCATTACACAGTTCATTAAGGTTGCAAATACTATACAGTACAGTGTTATGTGGTATGAGTAGGGAATATACAGCTCATAGTTTTTCAGGCAGAAAAATACAGACTACTTGTACATCCAAACAATGCAACTTTTATCTTCATCAGACAATCTACTCCCTGCAAGTTAATCATTAGATTGGTGAAAAATTCAAACTAACTTATATTTTACCAAATGTTAACGTCAAATCAAAGAAGATATGTTCCTTATGTATACAGTTTACTAATAAGAGGAAATTTTAGTAATTTTAACTAATTCCAAAGCAGAAATAACAGAAACATGCTGTAGATTTGAAAATTACACTAACAGACATCAAGCACTTTGAGGAAAACAAACTTGTCAAGTCTGTAAAGTTCGCAAATTTTGATGGTTATATGCTAGTTGAGGGAATTGAGGCGCTGAAGCCAATTCTTCCATTTTCATACCTTAGAAAGCCTTTGAAAATCATCCTGAAATTTCTTTCTCTGAATGAGAGAAATACTGAATTTCCAATTTTTATTTTTGCCCCACACATATTTTTGACAGCTCAAGTCACTGTGCGTCAAGAGAATGAAGCTTTTCCAAATTAAAATTGATAAAATATTATCTGCCGTCTAATGTACTCCAAGGAAGACTACAGCCTTGCAATATTATCCAAAGGATTTGTTGAAGCAAAAAAAAAAACTTCATGGAATTTGCAGAACAGCCAGCAAAGCATTTTTCTTTATAAGTATGGTTTTATTTTAACTCTCTTTTTGTCAGAATATAGCTAATAAATTTAGATATTGTTTTATTTTTAATTCACTATAATACTAGTAATAGCAAATATTCCTGATACATAATCTGAAAAATCAGATGTCACAAGGGCTCTAACAAAAATGGTCCAAATCATGTTCCACGGTGGCTAAGGCTGGCCCTAACTACAAGATGCAGAATCATTCATATATCTGGCAGCAATGTAGATGCAGTTGGAAGGACAGACATTGATATCAAAATAAGAGTACAAAAGGCTAGAAAAGCTTTCGTTGCTTTGGGAAATATATGGAGATCAAAAAGAAATCAGGCCCAACACAAAAATCTGAATTTTCAATTTAAATGTCAGTCTTTTTGTATGGCTTTGAAACATGAATAACAAAAACAACAACCGAAAAGCTACAGACTTTAATAAATGGGTGCTTGCATAGAATAGAATGATTGAAATGGTATGACAAGATCACTAATGAGGAACTGATGAGAAGTTCCAGACAAGCACCAGGGAAACAAGAGATGAGATGTTGGAGATGGATAGGACACACATTGAGGAAACATGTTGCAAGCATTACCAGGCAGACCTTGCTCTGGAATCCTCAGGCTAAGAGAGGTAGAGGAAGACCAAAGAACACAGGGAGAAGACAACTCTGGAGACAGACATGGAAAGACCTTGCGCTGTTGGCATGGGACAGGAAGATTGCATAAGTTTGCTGAAGGCCTATGCTCTTTGGGGAGCTGAAGGATGATAATGATATATGAATTTGTGGAACAGGCAAAGTAATTACTTTCCCTAACATCAGAATACCATGCTAAGTTGATGTTGGTTGGTACTGACCTATTCATTTGCCCTGTTGCAACATTTTCCTAGCACATATTGCTAATGTCAGACATTTCCCATTGAATAGGAGGATTATGTGTATGCAGTAGAAGGCTGTACTTGTGACACCATTTTTATGAGTCATAGGATGAGGTAATTCAAATGGTACAACTATGATAAAGACTGAAATATAATGGAAATTGCTTGAAGCTGATGCTTCAGCCTTTGAAGCTCTTGTGCTAAAGATAAGCAACTGATTAAACTAAAAAATAACTTACTTTTACTTACTTAGTCGTTCCCCTTCTACCGTGAGGTGTAGAGGTTTGGAAGAGAGAGCGCCAGACTATCCTATCGGCTGTCTTCCTCCTGGCCTGGTTCCATTCTAGTCCTCGATCCTTCAAAGATTGTCTAATGTTGTCCTCCCAGCGGACTCTGGGTCGTCCTCGGGGTCTGGATCCTTGGCTCTTTGTTTCCCATGCTTGTCGTGGTATCCGATCTTCTCCCATTCTGCAGACATGGCCAAACCATCTTAATTGGGTCTGTTCTACTTGGGTCTGCAGGGGGTAGGATTTAAGGCCTTGACGTATCGTCTGGTTGCGTACCATGTCTCTTCTTGTTACTTCAACCACCTTCCTCAGATACCTCATTTCTGAGGTTTGGATCTGGCTTTTATGGGTTGTAGTCAATGCCCATGACTCGCATCCGTATGTCAAGACTGGGACATAGGTAGAGCGGTATACAGCCATCTTCGTTTTCTTACCAACCTCTCTCTTGCTGAGGAATCCTCGATTTATGGCCTGAAAAAGTCTCCCAGCTGCTGCTTTTCGAGTGGCCAACTCTTCTTTGATGCCTCCCTTTCGGTCTATAATAGCTCCGAGGTATTTAAAGTGGTCGACCTGCTCCAGGACCTGTTCTCCCAGCTTAATCTGATGTTTTCTTTCTTCTCGTGATATCACCATGGATTTTGTTTTAGAGCTGCTTATGACCATCCCTCTCTTCTCCAGCTCTTCCTTCCAGACTTGCAGGTTGGATTGGAGATGTGTCTCTGATTTAGCAATCAGGGCAACATCATCAGCAAATGCCAGCTCCGAAATATAGACCTGTCTCATCTTCCAGTACCCCACTGAATACTTTCTTGTTCTCTCCTTACATGCCTTGATGACATCGTCCATAAGGAGTATGAAGAGGTAAGGTGATAGGATATCACCTTGTCTTACACCAGTGGTGGTCCTGAACTCTTCCGACTTATGGTTTGCTGTCCTCACATAATTTCTGCAAGACTTGTAGAAGCTCTGTATAGCATGAATCAGAGGTGCTGGAATATTCTTCCTTGCCAAACAGTCCCAAAGTTTGCTCCAGGGGACCCTGTCAAACGCCTTTTCCAGATCTATGAAACAAAGATGCATCTCACTCTTATACTCAAGGGCCTTTTCACTCAGCTGTCTGAGTGTGAAGATTAGGTCTTGAGTACTTCGGTTTGCTCGGAATCCGCACTGGACCTCATCCAATTGTGGCTCAGCTAGGCGTCGGAGTCTCTGCTCTAGGATTCTAGAGTAGATTTTACCAGGGACACTGAGAAGGGATATGCCTCTATGGTTTCCACACTGTCGATTGTCACCCTTTTTGAAAATTGGTGTTATGATGGCAATCTCCCAATCCTTTGGTATTGTCTTGTTGTACCACGCTGCCTGTAAAACCCTTAAGAGTAATAGGTCGCCTGATGCTCCCATGAACTTAACCATTTCTGGTGTTATACCATCATGCCCTGCTGCTTTGCCCATCTTGATTTTCTCCAGTGCTGCCTTCAGTTCTTCCATCTTTATGTCATCTTCACCATCATTGGTTTCTAAAAAATAACAAGAGCATCAAACAAAATATGAACAAATATGGTGATCTTAGAAGTCAGGATTAGGAGCATAATAACAGAATGAGATGACACTCAATACAAGTAATTTATGCGGAATGATGAACGACACATGACACTGAGAAGACAATCATGCATTGACCTGATGGTAACACCACTATATTGATGTCACCTGTCAGTGGTTGTTAAATGAGGTAGTTCGGAAAATGTGAAATGTCTCTCTGTCGGAGTGTGAGACATATTTTGTAATGCATAAAGTATTGTTAGTATGAGGTCGTTACTCATGGATTTCATAATACTTGCACATACAATCAGGACCCGGGTACTCATTACTTTTGAGTTTTATATACAAGATTCACATACTTGTGTGCTACATTCTGTCAAGCAGTTTCCCAGGACAAAACCAATATTATATTTTTTTTTTTTTCTGTTGGTCATCACCATGATGATTTAAATGAATACTGCACATTTTAATGGTGACAACATGCATAACAAAACAGAAAACATTACATCATCAATCATAGATGAGGCAAATGAATGCCAGATGGCAAGGAATTTACTAAGGCATAGGGAACATTCTGAAATTATTAGAACTTCGTGGAGCGATCAAACTGCTATGCATTTCCTAGCAGTGTATAAGATGATAATGATTTGCATACCTGTCAACCTGTACGAATTTTTCGTACAATGTACATATTTTTGATACATTTAGCAGTGTATGGACGTACAGACTCGTTGTACGGATTTTTCCTCCCTCCCAAAAAAAAAAAAAAAAAAAAAATCGAAATTTGTTTCTTCTTTTTAAATTCTAAAAATATTTTCCAACCAAAGTTTTTAAAAAATTTTAATCAGAAAATATTTTCTAGCCCAGGTTTTTTTTTAACCAATTTTTTTATTCCGGGAATCTCGGCGTCTGTTTTTAAACTGAAGTCTCTCGCAGCAACCAATCAAATCCTTTTATACCCAACAATTCGGCAAAAAGTTGGAATTCGGCCTCAAACACTTTCGGCTTTCAGCGTGACATGACGTATTTTTAAAGTTACCTGTTATCAGCCACGCTTGCCAAGACACTTCGACGCCAATTTGTTTAAAAAAAGCTAAGTACCTATAACTTGGTTAAATATTGCTGTTGTTTTGCTTTGTTGCAATTTAATCGCTGTCTTAATCTTTCCAGTTATATCTTGCCCTTCAGTATATTTTCGATAAATTAATGTCATAATATTATGTGTAGGCCCTGCATAACTAAAAAAAAAAGTTTGTTTGCGTTGAGTAGGCCTACTTTATTCCGGCGATCGAGATTCACTGCTTTATTATTCATAAAGTGGTGATCTATTATTACTGGTCTAGGCTATCAATTTTTAAATAATAATTTTGTAAATTTTTGGTAGTACATTTTTTCTTCCTAGATTAATATTCTGTTCACAATTTAGTTAATTTTTTTATTTTTTGCTGTTGCTTTGCTTTGCTTCGTTGAATTTTATTTTTGTCGTTCTTAATCTTTTCAGTTATATTTTGACCATTTCAATATTTCCAATAAATTAATATCATAAAATTTTGTGTAGGCCCTACAAAAGTAGAAAAATAAAGTTTATTTGCATTGAGTAGGCCTACCTACTTTATTTCAGCAGTCAAGATTCGCTGCTTTATTTTTTAATAAAGTGGCAATCTATTATCACTGGTCTAGGCTACCAACTCTTAAATAATTTTGTAAATTTTTGGTGCTACGTTTTTCTTCCTAGATTTGATATTCTGTTCATAATTTGTTAAATTATTTTTGTTGTTGCTGTTAGCTGTTTGCTTTGCTTTGTTGTATGTTTTTTTTTTTTGTCGTTCTCTTAATCTTTCCAGTTATATTTTGAT
Source organism: Oreohelix idahoensis (assembly GCA_024509875.1). Taxonomy (NCBI): domain Eukaryota; kingdom Metazoa; phylum Mollusca; class Gastropoda; order Stylommatophora; family Oreohelicidae; genus Oreohelix; species Oreohelix idahoensis. Next base: position 209,019 of record JAMPIV010005280.1, on the reverse strand, counting down.
CATTTAAATATTTCCAATAAATTAATGTCATAATATTCTGTGTCGGCCCTACATAACTAGAAAAAAAGTTTGTTTGCGTAAACTTCGCTGCTTTATTTTTCAATAAAAAAAGTCCAGAAGGTCTATGAATGCAGACACACTCACTTCTTTTTTACAGTGTAAGATTAACATTGATACATGCTGTGCAGACTTTAAGCCCACAAATGCAATTCTGCAAAGTGCTAAAAGAACATGTGTTGATTATAATACAAAACACTGCATCGAATGAATAGTACCTCACGATCACTAAGTTTTTAATATGTAAAGAACAGCATGAGACTATTAGCATGTTTTATACCACACTAATTCAAATGCTAATAGATTTGTATATGCCATTTCTCGTTTTAAAACTGTATTGTGTATAATTTATTAATATATCTTTTGCGTAAGGATTTTTGGGTGTATGTAAGGATTTTATGGGTCCGGCGTACAGATTTTTGTCTCAGGAGGTTGACAGGTATGGATTTGACACTACTTAAGTGCTAGTTAAATAATCAGCATACTTTTAAAATATTATTTAGTCTTGTAGCTGAATTATTATTAATAATAATTCTCATTCTGATTAGTTAGTGAATAGAAATATAACAAGGTTTCACATTTATTTATTTATTTTTAATCATTGATTTTCCTTGATTTGTGGTTGACTCTATAAGCAAGAATAATGCTTGAATAAAGTCATTTAAAGGAAGTTTGGATTTTCCCCTTTAATCAAAGTAGTTACGAACCTTTCTTTAATTTGATGTGGCAAATGAAACATGAAATCCGCCACATCTGTGGCTGGTCTCATAATTTTATTACCATCCCCTGCACTCCCATACTTGTCAACCTCCTGAGACAAAAATCTGTACGCCGGACCAAAAAAATCCTTACAAACACCCAAAAATCCTTACGCAAAAAATATATTAATAAATTATACACAATACAGTTTTAAAACAAGAAATGACATATACAAATCTATTAGCGTTTGAATTAGTGTGGTATAACACATGCTAATAGTCTCATGCTGTTCTTTACATATAAAAAACTTAGTGATCGTGAGGTACTGTTCTTTCGATGCACAGTGTTTTGTATTATAATCAACACATGCACTTTTAGCACTTTGCAGAATTGCTTTTGTGGGCTTAAAGTCTGCACAGCATGTATCAATGTTAATCTTACACTGTAAAAAAGAAGTGAGTGTGTCTGCATTCATGGACCTCCTGCAGGCTGTGTGGACTTTTTTATTGAAAAATAAAGCAGCAAAATTTACGCAAACAAACTTTTTTTCTAGTTATGTAGGGCTGACACAGAATATTATGACATTAATTTATTGGACATATTTAAATGATCAAAATATAACTGGAAAGATTAAGAGAATGACAAAGAAAAGATTAAGAGAACGACAAAAAAAAACATTACAACAAAGCAAAGCAAACAGCTAACAGGAAAAAAAAAAAAAATTTACAAATTACGAACAGAATATCACACCTAGGAAGAAAAACGTAGCACCAAAAATTTACAAAATTATTTAAGAGTTGGTAGCCTAGACCAGTGAAAATAGATTGCCACTTTATTAAAAAATAAAGCAGCGAATCTCGACCGCTGAAATAAAGTAGGTAGGCCTACTCAATGCAAATAAACTTTATTTTTCTACTTTTGTAGGGCCTACACAAAATTTTATGATATTAATTTATTGGAAATATTGAAATGGTCAAAATATAACTGGAAAGATAAAGAGAACGACAAAAATAAAATACAACGAAACAAAGCAAAGCAACAGCAACAAATAAAAAAATTAACTAAATTGTGAACAGAATACACTGGCTAACAAAAAAAAAATTTTTTTTTCTTTCTCTAACATTTCTATGTTTTTCTGGTCAATTTTAATGCGCTGTTTTTAAATCTGCAAACCATTTTTCTCTATCAGGTCGGGATCTCTAGAAATACGCAATTGAAGTTTTTTTACAACGCATACAGTATTACAACATCATTTGTACAAGAAGTATAACAGTTATGTAGGCTTGAATTTCTTTGCAGTCGACTTTCGTCGGTGAATGGCATGTGGTACATCACGATGAAGCATCCAACAATAATCGGCAAGCATGGTCACACTCCACCATCCTTGATAACGTGACTCCATTACGGCGATATCTTGATAGAATCGTTCTCGATGTTCATCGCTGACTTCGCCAAGGTTGTCAGGGAAAAAGTCAAGATGATAATCGAGCAAATGGATTTTGAGGGACATGTTACAGCCCTTATAATTCTGTATGCATCTATGCACTGCTTAACAATATGCACATAGTCGACAGATTTGTGATTTCCCAGAAAGTTATCGTCGATCGATTTGAATGCCATCCATGCGCGAAGTTCACTACCATGTAACAAGTTCTCGAATTGTTTGTCTGCAATAACTTTCCTAATCTGAGGTCCTACAAAGATACCTTCCTTTATCTTTGCATCGCTAATTTGCAGAAACTTTTCTCGAAGATAAGTGAAAGCTTTGCTCGTTTTATCTAACGCTTTTACGAAATTCTTCATGAGCCCCAACTTTATATGTAACGGTGGTAAAATGATGCTGTCTTTGTTAACTAATGGCTCGTGTATTACATTTTTATTCCCGAGCTGCATACGATCCCTGATAGGCCACACCTTTCTTGCATAATGTTCCTGTCTGTTGCGGCTGTCCCATTCACATAGGAAGCAACAAAATTTAGTATACCCAGTCTGCATGCCCGTGAGAATTGCAATGACCTTTAGGTCTCCACAAATCCGCCATTGGTAGTCATTGTACTTTATTTTTGCCAAAAGTATAGCCATATTGTCATAAGTTTCTTTCATATGAACAGAGTAGGCGACTGGAATTGATGAAAATAAATTTCCATTATGCAATAACACGGCTTTTAGACTAGTCTTGGAAGAGTCGATGAAAAGTCGCCATTCGTTGACTATGTGCTCATGACCGAGGTGCACCCTTAGACCTTTTACATCTTTGCAATAGCAAATGTCATCATCCATCTCAAAGTATTGAACAAGTTCTCTGTGTCTATGACGAAATTTAGATATCGGAGTATTGGGTGCTAAAAGATTCCATTCTTTGAGTCGCGAACCGAGTAATTCCGCTTGTCCTTTGGTGAGAGCAAGATCACGTATTAGATCTGAAAGTTCTGAATGGTTAATTAAGTGAACACCATCATTCACCGGTATATAATCCGAGTCAGAATTAGTTTCTAAAGCAGGTAAACTATCACTTTCTGATGGTTCATTCACGTCCAACGGATATGGTTCTGGTGGAACTGGGATCGGACACGTGATTGGATCATGAGGCACTGGTTTCGAAACCGATTCAATATTTGGATAAACCACAGACTTTCTAGTTTTAAAAGTGAAACCATAGATATTTGTCAAGCAGAAGTAACAATCAGTAGCGTGATTTGTCGGTTCACGCCATATTACTGGCACTCCAAAAGGCATCGACTTATGCTTCGGCGATTTTCGTAACCAACCTGCCAATGTATTTACCCAAGTCGAACAAACTGCATTTGGCTTCCAAGATTTATTTGCATCATCAACTTTCGAATCGAAATAAAGTTCATATGCTTTCTTTAGCAATGGTGTAAAGTTTTTCTGGTGAACACGATCGGTAAAATATCCGCACACGTAACAGAACAGATCAGCCGAATTTCTACAACTTCTAGAAGCCATATTTCACTCAGAATTATTTCAAAATACAGTAACTATTTGAAATATAACGTAACATATGTCATGCATCTTTTAGCAGTATAAAAAGTAGAATTATTTTGCATTTTATTAATTTTTAAAAAGTTATATAGTAAAAATGAAACGGAGCAAATAACGGTTTCCCAAAAATATATTTATTCACAAATATCTTCAGAACCCGACGTGATAGAGATAAACGGATTTCAAATTTGAAATCAGCGCAAGAAACTGACCTAAGAACACTTATTCTTATATAAGAAAGAAAAATGTTGTTTGTCAGTGATATTAATCTAGGAAGAAAAAAGTGTAGTGGTTCCAGTTATATAAGTGACTTTAACAGATATTTAATTGACTTGCACCTGTTAAAAGTCATATGCATTGTAAGAACAGCATCAGACCTTTACATTCTCAACTTCTATATATTAACCTTTGTTCCTGTTAACTATTGTTTGACTATATTATGCAGTTCCCTAGGTCTGTCTATTTTTAACATTTCTTCTATATTTATAGAAAAGTTTGATGCCTGCAAAATTATTATTTAAAAATTGATAGCCTAGACCAGTGATAATAGATCGCCGCTTTATGAAAAATAAAGCAGTGAATCTCGATCGCCGAAATAAAGTAGGCCTACTCAACGCAAACAAACTTTTTTTTAAAATTTTAGTTATGCAGGTGCTACACAGAATATTATGACATTAATTTATCGGAAATATACAGAAGGGCAAGATATAACTGGAAAGATTAAGACAGTGATTAAATTGCAACAAAGCAAAACAACAGCAATATTTAACCAAGTTATAGGTACTTAGCTTTTTTTAAACAAATTGGCGTTGAAGTGTCTTGGCAAGCGTGGCTAATAACAGGTAACTTTAAAAATACATCATGTCACGCTGAAAGCCGAAAGTGTTTGAGGCCGAATTCAAAGTTTTTGCCGAATTGTTGGATATAAAAGGATTTGATTGGTTGCTGCGAGAGACTTCAGTTTAAAAACAGACGCCGAGATTCCCGGAATAAAAAAATTGGTTTAAAAAATACCTGGGCAAGAAAATATTTTCTGATTTAAAATTTAAAAAAAAACTTGGGTTGGAAAATATTTTTTAAATTTAAAAAAAAAAAAAAAAAAAATTCGATTTTTTTTTTTTTTTTTGGGGGGGGGAAAAATCCGTACAACGATCTGTATGGCCGTACACTGCTAAAAGTATCAAAAATACGTACATTGTACGAAAAATTCGTACAGGTTGACAGGTATGCACTCCCGACTAAATACAGGTTCAACATTTTGTTTTTTTTTCCTTCCAAATAGTCACTCAGTATGTAAGTTTGTTCTAAAGTAAAATGCTCCACTAGGTTGTTTCATTATTCACTGTACTTGTAAAATGTTACACTACTTATATTATGTCCTGCAGGTGTTAGATGACAAAAATGTGAGGAGACGATTCCGTGCAAGCAATTATCAGAGCACAACGAGGGTAAAGCCATTCATCTGCACCATGCCCATGAGGCTGGATGATGGCTGGAATCAAATTCAGTTTAATTTGTCTGACTTTACACGCAGGGCATATGGCACAAATTACATTGAGACCCTCAGAGTTCAGGTAAATTTTTAATAATTGTGCAGCATCAATTTTTTTCTTAAAGGAATTGAAACATCATAAAGCAGTTCATGTCTTTTTTGTAATTTAAAATTGTAAAGTATTAAACAGATTGTGTGATTTTTTAAATTTTAAAAGTGTATAACAAAGTAAGCAGAAATTTACTGATCTGCAAAAAATCCAACACCATGCATTCATAGTTTTACATAATTTTTTTAATGGGAAAGAATGATTATTTCCATTTGTCATTGCTTTTTAACCCTTCATTTTTTCTTTGTGTACCATAAAGCTCTTGCATCATGTTACATATCGTGTATCAATAGATATTTAGGCAAAAAGGAAATGTGCCACCCTTTATTGCGTTTAAACCAATACTGTCCTCAAGATGATGCCACACTGTGAAATAACATATATCATAATGATGTGTATCTCAACCCTCTATAGACATGCAAACATGTCTTCTTCATTCCATTTTCCTACCATTTGATACATTTGGATTTACCTGTTTCCTAGGGATGTAGGATAAAGAGAGAGGGATAGTACCTCACGGTGAGAGACAGCCATGTCCTTTTTAGGATAGTCAGGATCCTATTTGGTTCTCCTCTCTTTGTCTAGCTCATGTATGGCTCCTAGAATACCGCTTGTGTACGGCGGTGGCCACATCCCGGGCAACAGTCTTGGCTGACTGGCTAAACTACATGGGTGGAGTAGGAGCAATCTTACTCAAGGGAATGTCCATCCCTAGTACACAAAGACTGAGACGGTGAGTGAGGCGGAGGAATCTGAGAAGATCAACGGCTCGCAAAGCGAAACAGCAAAGTGTGTGGCGCACTAGAGGCATGTCGGACATAGAAAAAGACAATGGCTAGCCACCGTGGAAGAGATTGGGGCCTTACCACGTACTTCCTACAGAAAGTAATGGAATCACAACAACAAGATAAGAACCGATATGTAGAGAACTCTCTGTCCCCTGGGGAAGAATCTACTGTACAAATTAACAGGGAAGAGGCAACTCCTCTAATGAGTAAGGAAGTACATAATGACGAGTGTTCCTTAAATTCTGTTGAAAGGGAGCATTCTGAGAAAGACCACCTAAAAACTAGTAGGAGAAGCCTAAAAATAGGAACATGGAATGTTAGAACTTTAAACGGAGAAGAAAAGCTGGACAATCTTATATTAGAGGCAACCGACATGAAACTCGATATACTGGGAGTTGCAGAGGCAAGACTTTTGGATACAGGCTACATAACAAGAGACCAGTACACGCTTATACACTCAGGAGGAGAAAAACACGAAAGAGGGGTAGGAATGTTGATAAAGAAGGAGTTAGAAAAATACGTATGTGGATACTGGACACACAATGACAGAATGATGTTACTAAAGATGAGAGCAAAGCCATTCGACATATCAATCTTACAAACTTATGCACCAACTAAAGATTACAGCGAGGAAGAAATAGAAGAATACTATGAAGAGCTACAACACACACTTAAACCAGTCAAATCTACAGATGTGTTGATAGTAATGGGTGATATGAATGCAAAAGTAGGAAAAGGAAAATACAAGAAAATAGTAGGACAGTATGGATTAGGGACAAGAAATGATAGAGGAGACAGACTTATCCAGTTCTGTGAAGAAAACCAGCTGGTCATATGTAACACCTTTTTTGAACATCACCCAAGGAAATTATACACATGGAAAAGCCCAGGAGATGTAACACGTAATCAAATCGACTATATCATGATAAAACATAGATTTAAGAACAGTGTCACAAGTGCAAAGACACATCCTGGCGCCGACATAAATTCAGATCACAATCCAGTTGTCATCAAAGTAAATATAAAGCTGAAAAGAGCAGGAAACAGAAGACAGGAGGAACCCCAGATAGAAATATCAGCGCTGAAACAACCAGATATAAAACAGAAATATTTAATCGAAGTCAAAAATAAATACCAACAGTTATTGACAGAAAGCATGGAGCAGTATAGAAGAGAAAACCCAGAAGAAAAAGCAACCGCAAAATGGGAATGCTTAAAAACAAGCATACAATCAGCAAATGCAAATTTACCTAAAAAGGAGTCTAAGAAAAATCAAATTTGGATGACAGATGACATCTTGAATAAAATGGCAGAAAGAAAGAAAGCAAAAAATACTCCAGAATATAAAACAATAGACAATGACATACGTACTATGTGTAGAGAAGCAAAAGAACGGTGGATAGAAACAAAATGTAAGGAAATAGAAGACTTGGAAGCGAAGCACATGACAAGAGATATGCATGAAGAAATAAAGAAATTATCAAATCGGTCGCGGTTTGCACAAGGAGGAAGCTGTATCAAGAACAAAAATGGTGTAATATTACTTGATGAGAAAGACATATCAAACAGATGGGCAGAATACGTAAAAGAACTATTCGAGGACAACAGAGGTAAAAAACCATCACCAGATTCTAATGAAGGCCCACACATTCTCAGATCAGAAGTAGAGAATGCCATTCATATGATACAAAAAGGAAGATCAGCAGGCATGGATAACATAAACATTGAAATGATAGAAGCTCTGGAGAGCTTTGGTATAGATACAATCACAGAAATATGCAATGATATATACAATACAGGATATTTACCACACGACATGAAGACATCAGTTTTTATAACATTGCCCAAAAAACCAAATGCAACAGAATGTTCAGACTTCAGAACAATCAGCCTGATGAGTCATGCAATTAAGATACTGCTCAAAATCATACAGGAAAGAATAAAAAGTAAAGTAGACAGCGAAATCCAAGAAGAACAGTTTGGTTTTAGACGGAACAGTGGAACAAGAGAGGCAATATTTTGCCTAAGAAGATTAGCAGAAAAATATACAGAGGTCCAAAAAAGTATGTATATGTGCTTCATTGACTATAAGAAGGCTTTTGACAGAATCCATCATGAGAAAATAATTGAATGCCTCAAAGACATAGGTATTGATGGAAAAGATATAAGAATACTCAGTAACCTTTATTGGGAGCAAACTGCCACAGTAAGATCGGGAAGGAATTATTCACCATACATAGACATAAAAAGAGGTGTCAGACAAGGTTGTGTGCTGTCCCCCTGCCTATTTAATTTATACACCGAAAAAATTTTCAAACAGATACAGGAAATACCAGGACTGAACATCAGTGGAAGATCAATAAACAACCTTAGATATGCAGATGATACCGTGTTGTTAGCTGAAAGCGAACAGGAGTTACAAGAACTAGTGAAGCAAGTGAACAGTATAAGTCATGAATATGGACTCGACATTAATATTGAGAAAACTAAAACTATGATAATTAGCAAAACAGACGATAAACCCACATTAAAGATAAGCGTAAATGGGAAAATCCTGGAACAAGTCAAGAGCTACGTATATCTTGGTCATATAATAACAGAAGATGGCAGATGTGAAACAGAAATCAAGAAGAGAATAGGAATGGCCAAAGCTACATTCAACAACATGAAACATATACTGACATCCAAACAGTTATCTCATAAATTAAAACTGAGAATCATAAAGTGTTATATATATTCTGCATTTCTGTATGGTGCAGAAACATGGACGATGAATAAGCATTTGGAAGAAAGAATTGAGGCTCTTGAAATGTGGATATATAGAAGAATGGGGCGTATCTCATGGAAAGAGATGAAAACAAATAAGGAGGTCCTAGAAAATCTAGGTATGAAAAGAGAACTAATGAGAGAGGTCAAAGTTCGGCAGCTAAAATACTTTGGCCACATAAAAAGGCATAACACCTTGCAGAAGACCATAACAGAAGGGAGAGTTGAAGGTAAACGTGCAAGGGGAAGACAGCGCTATAAGTGGGAAGATAACATCAAGAGATGGACGGGAAAGAGTCTATCAGAGTGTACCACCAAGACAAGAGACAGAAGACGTTGGAGATCCATTACAGCCAACCTCCGTTGTGGAGATGGCAACTGATGATGATGATGATGTTTCTTACCACAGATTTCTATCTTGGGTTGTCTGTTTCAGCTTTGCCCATGAGATCCCGGCTATCTTGGCCTCCTCTTCCACTGTTCTTCATGAGGTTCTGCATAGTCCTCCAACTGTTCTTTCTCAGTGAGTTCCATTTAAGAGCATGTCTTGTCATACTGGTTGGTTGTTTTCCTGCAAGTGTGTTCTATCCATCTGCACTTTCTGTAATCTCTAACTGTGCTGGTTGTTGTCTTGTTCTGTTCCATAGCTCTAATTGTTATTAGATCTGGCCATTTAATAGTGAGGATGGGATGGAGGCATCCGTTGTTGATTGAGTGTTCTTAGTAATTTTCCACATTTATGAGCAAAATAAGTAGGATATATTTTATATTTTTGTTTATTTTCCTGGGAAAGAGCTATAGATTTCCATGCAGGTTTAAAAGAATTGAAGGCAAATCTGGCACTGAAATTCTGGTTTGTTATTCCTTTGTTGTCCACGTTATTTCAATGTTGTGTTGTGTACATCTTCAGTCATCTGACCATTGACCTTTATCAGATAGATATTTATTAACAATCACTTTTGGGTCCCAAATGATGATGTAGTCAGAAGAGAAGATAAGGATAAGCTCCCAGCTCTGTTTAATGCTCCTAAGATGTGCATAACACAATAACCTCTGACAGCAAAAGCCCAGCTCCTGGCCTTCTCATGACTGGACTGTTTTAACTAACAGAAGAAAGGGTAAGGGTGGGTCTTTGATTCTAGAAAACTATAATTTTCTGGTTGAAACTCATATGCTTTTGATGTCAACCACTTGCTGTTAATATCCAAAGGCTAAGGAAAGCAAACCTGAATAAAAATGCATACTGAAATAGAATGTGCTGGGCCTAAAGGAGCATATACTGCAGCCTAGCTATAATGTATGGCACAATGTATTCTTTACACTAAACAAATATTTTGCATGTTATTCATGGATGTGGCATTCCATCTCTAGAGTACCACCAGAGAGAAGGAATGCAAGGCTCCCAAGCATCGACTGGGTCCACCCAGGGCTACTGGTGGTCACCTGGGGAACCAAGGGGTAAAAAAAAAAAAAACCAGGGAGAAATACTACTGGCCAAAACATCAACAAGGCAAAACATTTAAACATCCTGTATTAGAATGCATGAGTCATGAATGAGAAACAAGTGCTTGCAGCAAGACACCATACCCTAATTCTCACACAACAATTCACCGCCAACCAAAGAAATGCAAATTCAAACAAGAGGATAGACAGAAGCAGCAGCAGTAGACAGAATGATAGGTCAGGGAAAGATTAGAATGTACAACATAAACACCAAGGGAAGCCCATGCAATTAACAGCAGTGAAAATACCTTTAAAAATTACAAAAGCGCAATGTATCCAATTTTCTCATTTACTCCCTGGACATAGTCAACAGGAGCTCCAGAGCTGGATGAATTGCTTCTCTCAAGCATACAATGACTTTGGCCTTACAAATAAGTCTAAAGAAAACAAATGTGCTGTGTCAGGCTGTCGATGTTGCACCAGTTGTTACTATCGATAACTATGAAGTGGCAGTGGTATACCACTTCACACACCTGGGGTCTACCATCAAAGACAAACTCTCACTGGACAGAAATTGACAGCCACATTGGTAAAGCTGTATATATACACATATACGAGCAAGTAACCCACGCAAAAAAAAGTGACAGGAATGAAATTTGATGTGCTCTTTCTGCAGCTTGTCCTGATGACAGCCTTGGTTGTGAAGCTCCGTAGCGACCTGTCAAAAATTACATGGGGAGAAGTGAAAAAAAGCCAATGGAATGAAATTTGACTAATTATCACATTTTTTGTAAATGTATGAGTATCCTTTAAAATCTTGCCTTGATACTGAAGAAAAAACACATACAAAAATTCCAAATAAACTTTTCATTATTCTGTCTCTGAAACATTATTTAAGGGTGTATCAACTTGTGCGACTAAATTGGCTGGCGAATCAATAATTATTTGGGGGAAATGGAACACATGACCAGCTGAAATTCATTTAGAACTTTTAAAATTATTATTTGTGATGGTTTATTACCTATAGCAACATATATTTTATTGCACAGATCTGTTCGACTACAAATTTTCATGAACTCTGTTTGTTCTTTACTGTTATGTACAACTCTAAGATATAGATACATATTTATATGTTATCGGCAAAACTGTTTACAAGGAAATCTGTGTAATATAAATATTGCATCACAAAAAAGGCGTGCATGCTCCTTTAATCGGTTGTTCGATTTAGCTTTCATAGTGCAAAGGAACATTGTTAATGGGTCAAGAACATGATAGAAAGGTGGACAGAATACATCAAGGAGCTGTATGATGATGAAAGACCAGATTTGAACGACCAGGACTGTTGTGAAGGCACCTCCAATACTTGTGGCAGAGGTAGAAGATGCCATGCGCCACATGAAGAAAGACAAAGCGCCTGGACCAGATAATGTAACAGTAGAGGAAATGGAAGCTTTGGGAGAATTTGAAGTAAAAGTGAAAACAAAACTCTTAAATCACATCTACAACAGTGGTCAAATACCTGATGATCCATATTCATAGCTTTGTCAGAGAAACCTGGAGCCATGGAATGTGAAAAACATAGCACCATTATTCTTATGAGTCATGTGACCAAAATATTATTACGAATTATCACGAGAAGAGTGAGAAATAAAATTAAACCAGAAATCAGTGATGAACAGTTTGGATTTGGAGAAGGTAAAGGCACAAACAATGCTGTATATATTATAATAACATTAATAGAAAGAGCCATAGAAGTGAAGACAGATCTGTACTTGTGCTTTATAGATTACACTAAGTATCACAACCACTATTTAGCTATGGTGGGGGCAAGGTGCTAGCTGGCTAACCCCTCACCGCTAGGGCATTACCATTGTTGTAAAGATTTCACTACGACACATAATATGGCTCGTGTCCACTAAGGTATGACTGTACAACAATGGGTGATACAAGAAATTAACACTTACTATCAGCGCATTTACCATCCAAAGAAAAGTCAACTCTGTTGACTGCTAACCCAATCAGCGTTGATAGATACTAAGTCCTGAAAAGGACCAACATTATCTGCTAGCATAAAACCCTAAAACGGACTAGTCAGCTGCGTCAACGCCTGAGCTAGTCTGTGTATATATCTTTATATAAATACTCAGTAATACTCTCCCACTCTCTACAATATATCAACACCTTACACCACCTGGATTATATCTACTTCCTTGCTAGTGTTTTTCACCCTCGATACTCAGTCTAAAATTACGATACTTTGTACCTCAATAGCACAACACGTCAGCACTCCTGATTTACAATAACTCAATAGTATACTGTCAACCCAAAACAATCCATATCTAGCTACTACTATACTAGTCAAACAGTTAAGGGCAATGAACTCTAGCTAACCTCTTACACACTATATCTAAAGAGCACTCTCACTAGTGCTTCAGTGTAGCAATACCAAAATTGTTAACCCATATGGCAAATAACAACAATGGAAAGATGAGGAAACACACACAATAACACCATGAAAACTACCAGTCGCATAGAATAGGATGATAGCCTTAGCTAGACCAGAAGTAGCATGATATATACAATACGTGACTGTAAACATACAAAAACAAGGGATTCTCGCTGAACGTAAATACAAGATAGCAAGTAAGAAACATGAGAATATGACACTTAAATAAGATGTTAAGAATCACTCAATATACACGACACCGTATACACAAACAGCACCAGCACGACTAACAAATACTGTGCACGGTTTGTTAAGCAGGGCAGCTGCAGGAATACCCATCTGCTCAACTCTGCCACTAAACAAACACCGCCACAACCTAGAAGAAGTCAGTCCAATCCAATCCTTTCCGCGAGGAGAAAGGAAAGAATTAAACTCACTGCCCTTTCCACCCTTAACACACCTATATTATAATAATAATAATAATCATGGACAAAACAACAACTACACGTAAACAGTGAAGTGCTGAGAGCTTGAGCATAACCTAGCCACCGGCCAGAACACACAGATCAAGTATAACAAATACAACGCAATCAATACTACCTAATATAATATGTAAAATTACTCAAAGTAAGCACCAAAATAACTATAAATAGAAAATAGACGGAGAACTGATCCCCAGAAACCCGCTAACACTTAAATAGCAACTCAAGAAACTCAATACATAAGTAGAATTCCTAAATTACAGAGTAACCCGACCTCAGAAGAAATGTCTCATTACTCTGCGAGACGAGAGCACAAAGTAACAGATATCTCGAGAAACGAAGAGACAGAAAAGAAGAAATATAGCAAAAATATCGAAATGAAATATAGAAAATACAACAAATTGCAATCCAAAATACAACAAAACATTAACTTAACTGGTGCACCAGCGCTGACAATGATGCAGATCCACTAAGCTCCTCAGACACTGATGAAGTCTGATGAAAACATCATGAACAAATCAATCACGAATATACGAGGAAGTTCCAATGGGTGCCGTTAAACGTGTAACCCAGCACAGACTACAAATGTCCACTGTACTAGGAGGTACGGTCCTGGTGATGAACACTTTGGCACAAGCAAATACGTGCCAGATAACGAAGTCATAGTCCTTCATCACAAAGTCGTATATGGCGTACGAAAAAATGTTAATGACAATGTAGTCCACATAGCAGTCATAAGCTTCTATCCATAGAGTAGCATATCACGGTCACATCAGTAGAACAGCAAACCTCAGGAACAGCCTTCCAAGTGGTATAGAAAAGCAGGCCAGGATCAAGGCCCGGATACTCCGCAGATCACACCATTGGATGGAACATCAGATCAACAATGCAGGACATGATCTGACACAGCCCTGGGAGCTGTAGCTGCAAAAGATGCGCAACAGCAGAGGGTGCTGTATCTAGAATAGGTAAACACGGCAATGGGTGCCGTCGCTGCAAAATGTACACAAGAGCAGTGGGTGCTGAAGCTAGAACAGGAACACGGCAATGGGTGCTGTCGCTGCACAATGTACACAACCGCAGTGGGTGCTGTAGCTGGAACAGGTAAACACGGCAATGGGTGCCGTCGCTGCAAAATGTTAACAACAGCAGTGGGTGCTGTACACGCCTGTAGTCGCCTTGCGAACACAGTCGCCAGCCTGCGCCAGTCTTTTCTACAAGCCACTATACATACATCTGTACGTTGCTGAAGCCATCGTAACAAAGTCCTACCAAAAAGAAAACACCAGCAACCTACTATGAAGGTAACCTATGCTGACATGCACAGTCAAGCATACGATTACTAGCCCTAAAAAGGACTAACACAAACCTGAACTACCACACTTGTCGACATGCAAAGTCAGGCATGAGCACTAGCCGTAAACAAGGACTGACACTAGCCTGTACTACCAGGCTTGCAACTGCTAAAGTCACCTGCTCTGCCAGGAGTACAAGCTTTCTCGCCGCCACCTGCGAAGTCTATCTTGCAATATGACTATCGACACTGCACACCCGGCACTACCACGCTGTGTTGATTATTCTAGCAACAGAAGCGTTGAACACAAGTAATATCACAAACTAATGTACCTCCAAACACCTGCCAAAACACTACACAGATCAACTTTAACAATCTAACAATATGCCGATCTGAGCCACACTGTGACCTACTTTCAATCCAGGTCACATACCGCAGCAGATTTTAAACTGACCTAAATCGCATCGCTCACTGTTTACAACAAAGCCTAGACCAGCTGAAGTAATGGAGTAAACATTGTCAAAACATAATGAAATAACCATCGCGGTAATACTTACTTACTTAGTCGTTCCCCTTCTACCATGAGGTGTAGAGGTTTGGAAGAGAGAGCGCCAGACTATCCTATCGGCTGTCTTCCTCCTGGCCTGGTTCCATTCTAGTCCTTGGTCCTTCAAAGATTGTCTAATGTTGTCCTCCCAGTGGACTCTGGGTCGTCCTGGGGGTCTGGATCCCTGGCTCTTTGTTTCCCATGCTTGTTGTGGTAGCCGATCTTCTCCCATTCTGCAGAATGGCCAAACCATCTTAGTTGGGACTGTTCTACTTGGGTCTGCAGGGGGTGGGATTTTAGACCTTGACGTATTGTCTGGTTGCGGACCATGTCTCTTCTTGTTACTTCAACCACCTTCCTCAGATACCTCATTTCTGAGGTTTGGATCTGGCTTTTGTGGGTTGTAGTCATTGCCCATGACTTGCATCCATATGTCAGGACTGGGACATAGGTGGAGCGGTATACAGCCATCTTCGTTTTCTTACCAACCTCTCTCTTGCTGAGGAATCCTCTATTTATGGCCTGAAAAAGTCTCCCAGCTGCTGCTTTTCAAGTGGCCAACTCTTCTTTGATGCCTCCCTTTCGGTCTACAATAGCTCCGAGGTATTTAAAGTGGCATCGCGGTAATACAATACTTTCAAACGTGCCTATGAGAGCCATTACAAAACTTCTATATTTTAGAAAAAATATGGCCACCAGGCCTTTAGGCACAAAACTAATCGGACAAGCCACCAGATATCACAACCACTATTTAGCTATGGTGGGGGCAAGGTGCTAGCTGGTTAACCCCTCACAGCTAGGGCATTACCATTGTTGTAAAGATTTCACAACGACGCATAATATGGCTCGTGTCCACTAAGGTATGACTGTACAACAATGGGTGATACAAGAAATTAACACTTACTATCAGCTCACGTCCCTTTATTACCAAGACGAAACTTGGCCACACTCGGCTGAATGAAATACAAAAACATATATGTACAACTGCCACCAAAATGCATATAAATATAAGTGCAGATATAAAACCAGGTAAGATGGCTACCCAAGCCTCTATCGTGAGCTTCGCTCAATCGAGTGACAACCAAAATGGTACTGTCGAACTGACAGTCAACCTAAGGATTTACAAACATACTTATTATGCTTAGAACTAGCACTGAGGAAAACAATCACCTCCCTAGAATAACTAACACTAGGAAAAGACTTATATGGCGGGCACTGTATTATATACTCCAAAGAACAACAGCAGCCTCAAGCTGGCGACAATCTGCGTCCATCCAGGACCGCAGTCGGAACTCTAATACCCTCTTTATTTTTAGGCACCCGAATTTTCCGCTGGTCACATGACACAGTCATTCGGCTATGTTCGTCGGCTTCTGCCCAGCTTGTCTTGTCACTAACAAGCAAGCAAACTCAAAATAGCGATGTGACACTAAGGCATTTGACAAAGTGAAACATGAGGAAATTATCAAAATGTTAGAAAGCATCAACATTGATGGAAAAGACTTGAGGATAATAAAGAACATGTACTGGCAACAAACAGCATCTGTAGGAATTAGCAGCCAAACAACAACATTTCAGCAAGTAAAAAAGGGTGTCGGGCAGGGATGTGTGCTTGTCGTGAATTATTCTAATCCCCATATATAAATTAAAACGTAAATGCAAAGCCTAACAAATAAATTTAATAAAAGGAAAGAAGAATGGTAAAGAACAGTGCTGTCACAATGACTGTACTCGAAATCCCCCTTGTTTTCTACTTCGTCTGCAAATTGTAACGCTTTCACGTTGATAGTAAAAGCCTACTGTATTATTACCCGCTTTCTTCAATGAAACGTGTACTGTATTTCTTGGAAAAACCTTGAGATACGCAAGCTGATCAATGACCTAAATTTAATATTTCATTCATTCCATTTTATACACGGTGTAACTAAAAGACAGATGGACTAAAGGATAGAGAGAAGGGAGAGGCAGAAAGCAGGGACACCTGCAACACTAAACACGCGTCGCGCGATACACAATTGCTGCCATCACGCGTGTAAGGCCACATGCACTAACTTTATTTCAAATCGACAGTGATAAAATTCACTACCCTTCCCAGAGTTAGGTTTTAAAATCCTGAAAAACGCTTATTGGGAATTATGACATTATACCGGTTTACTTTTGAAAACATGACAGTACCCAGACACCACATGGGGATTGAAGTGAACAGGAGGTGGTAGAAAATGCACATTTTGAACGCAGCCACCTAGCTACCTTAGATTGAGATATTTGGATTCCTTAGGGTTTGCTGACAAAGAATATGTAAAACGTTATGCAAATAGTCTAGGAATTACCAAGTTATGGCCAAAATAAAATAGTGGGGGTGCCTGACAGCATGAAATCATTTCTGCTCATAAAATTTTTTTATAACGTGTTTGAAAAAACATTACGTACGGAAATAGCCTACCATGTTAACTCCTATGTGATTGGAGCGCAACAAATGAAAGACTAAACACGATTGGTCGGACTATAAATACTATCTTGTGTTGTCAGGGGAAACGTGAGAAAGGGGTACTTTTTTGAAAAGATGTGTAGACGTGGTGTGATTGGGTAGAGCTGCGAATATACTCAATTCAGAGCGTCTGTTCATTGCCACATCTTGTAATAAACCTACTAAGAAGCAGTGCGTTGAGCACCAGTGAATATTTTTTATAAAATAAAGCCTGGGACATCGGCAGATCGGAGTTGTGCTATATTCATTGCCAGTCAACGAAACTGTTTATTATTATTTCCATGAATTGTGGGACCGTGGTCTTAAAGTTATTGAGCAGCACCTGGTCAGAGCTTTGCTGAAGCCAGAGGTGGACAGCATACTCCTTGGTCCATATAGCAACCAGTGGGGTGGCTCCAGAACTCATTACAGAAATCGAGCAGAGGAGTCTTTTACTGCAGTCATCACGCAAGATAAGAGAGTGTGGCCATGGAGCTCAACATTATGTACCCCCATCTTAAAATGACATTGTAAACTAAAATTAAGAGGGGAATTTAATTGTTTTAATACCAGGAACTGAGAACATCTCCAATACTAGTTCCAATAGAAACAAACTATTGAAGTCATGATGACAAATACCAACAGAGCTTGAACAAAACCAAACCAGTATTACCTCATATTAACACTACACAACTGACACACATAGGATACCAGTAATAATATATGTCACTACAAGAATCATATTAATAAATTCTGTACATATAACTTGTAATTAAAATTGATTGTGATTCCTGGTTCCCTTTGTATTTGAATCAGGACACATATACATTCATGACAGCACTGAATACATATTGTTATTTGAAAAGTTATCAGTGACTCCTTTAAGATATCCTCTTAGAGTGTTATATGTATGTGAGTGTCACAGTGTTGTCAAGTGTGGTGGAATAAATTAAATTGTTTATCTGTCTGTTGTTGTTATGACTTACACTTCATCATACACATACCCTAGACATATAACGTAGTCATCACACTATTCCAGAATAATTCTGACTGAGGTATACATATGTGGCAGTAAGTAAGGTTATCTATAATACACTACTCTTATTAGATATAGATACCTTCACAGCTGATCTCAGTCAGTACACTAAGTCCCCTATAAATATTTATAACATCCCACTTTACCACATATATTGGGGTCTCGCCCTCGGGATTTTGAATCTTTCCCTATTACAAATATTGGGGGTAATTCACTTCAGGGAATAATAAGAATTAAAAGGTATCCTTGGGTGAAAATAAATAAGGTTGAGCTCACAGTGCCTGTGTTGTCCTAAGTTAATTAGTCATAGATAAAATTGTTTAGTTAAATATTTTAGACATTTACCTGTTAGACAATGGCCGACCTGGCAAAATTTCGATCTGCTGCTGTACAGACTGCGAAAGAGTTAGGAATGGACGGGCAAATTATGATTTCTTATGTCACTGCTGAATGTGACAAATATATTGAACGGGAAGAAAGAAGATTAGAAAAAGAGGCCGAAAGAAAGTTAGAAGCTGAAAAGGAAATTAAAAGGTTGCAGATTGAGGCTGAGGCTAAGAAATTGGAAGCAGAAGAAAGAAGATTGACTGCAGAAAGAGAAGACAAGAGATTAGCTGCAGAGAGGGAAGCAGAAAAGGAGGAGAAGAGATTACAAAGGGAACATGAGTTACGACTAAGGGAGTTTGAGTTTCAAGGCCATGCTCCTGAAAATGGTGCCAGTCCCTTTGCCTCTGATGCTACTGCTAGCCAAGGAGCCTCAACCTCAGCTATGAATTTTCATTTAGATCATTTTGTTGAGAAAGACGATGATATAGAGAGCTATCTAAATAGGTATGAACTATTAGCTACCACGTATGGGTTAGAGAGAGAAAGGTGGAGCTTAAAGTTATCTCAGGGACTTCGTGGGGCAGCTTATGAAGTTTTTGCAAAAATGAGCAGAAGTGATCAGGAAAATTATGACATGCTAAAGCAGGCTCTTTTGTTAAGATATGAAAAGAATGCAGAATTTTATAGGAAAAAATTTAGGAATGCTAAACTACTGTCAGGTGAAACCTATCACCAGTTCTCTGCACGAATAGAGACATACTTGGAGAAATGGACTTCTCTGGGGAAAACCCAAGATCTTAAGGAAATGGTCCTTATAGAGCAATTAAGAGAGTCCATGGCTCCAGACCTGAGAAAGTTTCTCATGGAACAAGGTGCAGAGAGGCTGGGTGAGTTGCTAAATGTTGCTGAAAGGTATCAAGCAGCTCAAGCAGAGGTAACAGGTAATAAAAAGAAACAAGTGGATAACTTTAGGGCACCACAGAACTTTAATAAATTTGATCCTAGGGATCAAAACAAAGGTAAGCACCAGTTTGATAGGCCACGGTATGAAAATAAAAATAAAACCCCACAATTCGATGAAAGGAAATATGATGAAAGAAAATCTTTCAACCAAGGAAAAAGGTGGTGTAAAAATTGTCAGATGGACAATCATGACACTGACCGTTGCAGAAGGAAACCTGTGTATATGGCCACCCTTCAGGTCAGGTCGACCTCAAGACAGGAGGAGGATATTATGTTAGATACCACTCCAGAAGAGATGAGGAAGGCACAGGCTGGGGATAAAACACTCAAGCCTTGTTTCAGGAAATTGTCAACTTGTCATACAACTCCAGGCAAGGGAGATTTTTACATGAAAAACAAGTTGATGTATAGGAAGACTGGAGCTAGATCCAAAGGTCAGGGACAGCTGGTACTTCCTAAAAGATATAGGACAGACTTAATAAGGAGCCTACATGTGAAACCAGATGGGGACCATGAGAAAATAGGTACCATCATTCAAAAGGTGGCTCACAATTATTATTGGCCCAAAGCAAGATGGGACATTGAGAATTTTGTAGAAAGGTGTAGCATAGCACATGAGGGAACACCCACAAGTGGGAACATTGATCAGGACCTGGACACGCCACGGGGCAAAATTAGGCCTGATAATAAAAAGAAAAATAGATTTGATAAAGTGGACCAAATGGAATGGGAAGCCCCTTTTCACGGACAAGCTTCACTTAACTGTTTTACAATGGCCACTATGCGGAGAGTGCAAAAAGATGTCTTACCCCAGGATAAGCCGACAATCCCTCAATCGGACTTAAACAAACTGGAGGAAGAGGATGTAGAGAGGAAATCTCTCATCAAGAATTTTAAGTGGGGAGAAAGCCCCAAGAAAAAAATTGGTAGCGGTCGTTTTGTGAATGATAATTCTGGGAAGAAAAATCATCACTATAGAGCTTCGAGTGGAAGAGACCATACCGGTGCATGGACAAATAGGTCCACAAAATTAAAGGTCCATATGTAGCTTTGTTAAGAACGTGGACTGATGAAAAGGCAGAGGAAAACATTACATCTTCATACCAATATGTGAATGAGCTGACCACTCGTTTAAAAACTGGCTGGAAACTTGCCAATGAAACTTTGAAACAAGCCAGGAAGAAACATGCTGCCTATTATAACAGGAAGGCGAAAGACAGAGATTTGGCTGTGGGAGAGAAGGTACTGCTTCTTCTCCCCGGGAGTCAGAATAAGTTACAAATTGGATGGCAAGGTCCATATACAGTTTTAGAGAAGGTGTCTAGAACAAATTATAAGATAGATAAGAAGGGGAAAGAAAAAATCTATCATGTGAATCTCCTGAAGAAATATTTGGAAAGAGAACATCAGGAAGAGACACACTTGTTGACCTTGTCCATCGCCATGGAGATGAAAAAGGAACCACTTTCATCATTTGAATATCCATTACACCCCTGTGAGACAGCAGCACAGGTGAAAATCAGTACACATTTAACGAAAACTCAGAAAGAGAGAGTGCAACAGGTTCTAAATAATCATGCAGAGGTGTTAACAGACCGACCAGGGCATACAAACCTATTGGAATATGATATGAAACTGATAGACCCCACACCTGTCTGTATGAAACCATATTCGATTCCGTTTGCTAAGGAGAAAGCTTTGAAGGAAGAGATAGACTATCTGTTGAAGGAAGGAATTATTTCGCACAGTGAATCTTCGTATAGTTCCGGTGTTGTACTCTTAAGGAAGCCCTCTGGAGAACATAGACTCTGTATAGATTACAGGAGACTGAATGCTATTACAGAAGGACAGGTGGATCCATTGCCGGATACAAATCAGCTGTTTGCCAGACTAAATAAAGCTAAATATTTCTCAAAAGTGGATCTGAGTAAAGGATACTATCAGATTCCAGTAAAGCCTGAGGTTAGACCATACCTAGCTTTTAGTACCTCAGAAGGACACTATGAGTTTAATAGATTGCCATTTGGATTGAAGAATGCGCCTAGTGTCTTCTCTAGAATGATGAGAAAATTATTGGACCCTCTGAATAATCCATGTATAACAAATTTCATGGATGATATCCTTATAGCAACAGAAACATTTGAGGAACACATTGACTCTCTGAACATGCTGTTTGATCGACTTAGGGAAGCAAATTTAACAGCCCGACCAACCAAATGTTGCGTTGGATGTAAAGAATTGGAATTTTTGGGACACACAGTTTATCAGGGAAACATGACCCCTGACCCAAAGAATTTAGAGAAACTAAAGAAAGCCCCGAGACCACAAACCAAGAAGGACGTGAGATCCTTTGTCTCATTATGTGGTTTCTACCAGAAGTATATCAAAAACTTTAATTCCATATGTGCACCGTTAACTGATTTGACACGTAAAGGACATCCAGATCGCATTACATGGACACCACAATGTGAAATGGCTTACCAAGAATTGAAGGAAAAGCTCACAAGTAAACCTATTTTGAAATTACCTGACTTAAGTCAAGAATTCATAGTAAGGACGGATGCCAGTAATATTGGGTTAGGTGCAACTCTACTACAGAAATCAGATGCATTGGATGGGGAATTAAGCCCAGTGGCATATGCTAGCAGAAAGTTGAATAAAGCTGAAATCAACTACTCAACTAGCGAAAAAGAATGTCTTGCAGTAATATGGGCAATAAAGAAATTCAATATTTATCTGTATGGGAAGGCATTTAAGTTGCAAACGGATCACAAACCTTTATCGTTTCTAGCACAGGCTAGGCATGAGAACTCTAGGTTACTCCGATGGTCCTTACTTTTGGCTCCATATAATTTTAGCATTGAGTATATATCTGGAAAAACAAATTTGGGAGCGGATTTTTTAAGCCGCCATCCGTGTGATGAGAATCACCGTAAACCCCAGAAATAATAATAAATTTCTCTATGTGTATATAGAATAAAGGACTGACATATAATGTCTGTTTTAAGAGGGGAGATGTCGTGAATTATTCTAATCCCCATATATAAATTAAAACGTAAATGCAAAGCCTAACAAATAAATTTAATAAAAGGAAAGAAGAATGGTAAAGAACAGTGCTGTCACAATGACTGTACTCGAAATCCCCCTTGTTTTCTACTTCGTCTGCAAATTGTAACGCTTTCACGTTGATAGTAAAAGCCTAATGTATTATTACCCGCTTTCTTCAATGAAACGTGTACTGTATTTCTTGGAAAAACCTTGAGATACGCAAGCTGATCAATGACCTAAATTTAATATTTCATTCATTCCATTTTATACACGGCGTAACTAAAAGACAGATGGACTAAAGGATAGAGAGAAGGGAGAGGCAGAAAGCAGGGACACCTGCAACACTAAACACGCGTCGCGCGATACACAATTGCTGCCATCACGCGTGTAAGGCCACATGCACTAACTTTATTTCAAATCGACAGTGATAAAATTCACTACCCTTCCCAGAGTTAGGTTTTAAAATCCTGAAAAACGCTTATTGGGAATTATGACATTATATCGGTTTACGTTTGAAAACATCACAGTACCCAGACAGCACATCTTCGAAACAGGAGGTAGAAAAAATTGCATATTTTGAACGCAGCCACGTAGCTCTTTTAAATTTGTATATTTGGGTTCCTTAGGGCTTGCTGACAAAGAATATGTAAAACGTTACGCAAACAGTCCAGCAATTAATAAATCATAACCAAAATAAAATAGTGGGGGTGCCTGACAGCATGAAATCATTTCTGCTCATAAAATTTTTTTATAACGTGTTTGAAAAAACATTACGTTACGGAAATAGCCTACCATGTTAACTCCTATGTGATTGGAGCGCAACAAATGAAAGACTAAACACGATTGGTCGGACTATAAATACTATCTTGTGTTGTCAGGGGAAACGTGAGAAAGGGGTACTTTTTTGAAAAGATGTGTAGACGTGGTGTGATTGGGTAGAGCTGCGAATATACTCAATTCAGAGCGTCTGTTCATTGCCACATCTTGTAATAAACCTACTAAGAAGCAGTGCGTTGAGCACCAGTGTATATTTTTTATAAAATAAAGCCTGGGACATCGGCAGATCGGAGTTGTGCTATATTCATTGCCAGTCAACGAAACTGTTTATTATTATTTCCATGAATTGTGGGACCGTGGTCTTAAAGTTATTGAGCAGCACCTGGTCAGAGCTTTGCTGAAGCCAGAGGTGGACAGCATACTCCTTGGTCCATATAGCAACCAGTGGGGTGGCTCCAGAACTCATTACAGAAATCGAGCAGAGGAGTCTTTTACTGCAGTCATCACGCAAGATAAGAGAGTGTGGCCATGGAGCTCAACATTATGTACCCCCATCTTAAAATGACATTGTAAACTAAAATTAAGAGGGGAATTTAATTGTTTTAATACCAGGAACTGAGAACATCTCCAATACTAGTTCCAATAGAAACAAACTATTGAAGTCATGATGACAAATACCAACAGAGCTTGAACAAAACAAAACCAGTATTACCTCATATTAACACTACACAACTGACACACATAGGATACCATTAATAATATATGTCACTACAAGAATCATATTAATAAATTCTGTACATATAACTTGTAATTAAAATTGATTGTGATTCCTGGTTCCCTTTGTATTTGAATCAGGACACATATACATTCATGACAGCACTGAATACATATTGTTATTTGAAAAGTTATCAGTGACTCCTTTAAGATATCCTCTTAGAGTGTTATATGTATGTGAGTGTCACAGTGTTGTCAAGTGTGGTGGAATAAATTAAATTGTTTATCTGTCTGTTGTTGTTATGACTTACACTTCATCATACACATACCCTAGACATATAACGTAGTCATCACACTATTCCAGAATAATTCTGACTGAGGTATACATATGTGGCAGTAAGTAAGGTTATCTATAATACACTACTCTTATTAGATATAGATACCTTCACAGCTGATCTCAGTCAGTACACTAAGTCCCCTATAAATATTTATAACATCCCACTTTACCACAGTGCTGTCACCGGATCTGTTCAATCTCTACAGTGAAAATATAATGAGATCTTTAGAGGACATGCCAGGAATATCATTCAGCGGACATAATATAAAAAACTTGAGATACGCTGATGATAGCAAAAAGTGAAAAGGAGCTGCAGGAAATGGTTGATACAGTAGTGATAGAAAGTGAAAATAAAGGCATTAGCCTTAATAGCAAAAAGACAGAAGTAATGGTCATCTCAAAGTAAAGGGCTTCCCCAGAATGCACCCTCAGAGTAAATGGAAACATTTTACAACAAGTCAATAAATTCAAATACCTGGGCACATTAATAAAGGATGGAAGATGCATCTCAGAAGTGAAGAGCAGAATAGCTCAGGTAAAAGCAGCATTCTATAAAATGAAGAGTATTTTATGGAACAATTCTTTGTCATTGGAGGTAAGAAAGAGAGTTCTTCATTGTTATATAGAACCAATCCTGACATATGGGAGTAAGTCATGGACAATTAGTAAACAAATAGGGAAGGCGCTAGAGGCAACAGAGATGTGGTTTTACAGACGAATGTTAAAAATACCATGGACAGCCAAAAAGAGTAATGAGTGTAGTGTCCTATATATAGATATGACATGAGAGTTACGGGACTTGGGGAAGATGGCCGTTATGTGAGGTCAGACATGTTTGTAACCCCGTGTGTAATAAAATATTAAAAACGTCAAAAGTCTGATATTAGTTCTTTTAGATAGGACTAAGGTAGAATACCACAAATGGCGACGAGGATGTTAGAATTACCCATTACGTTTTTTCAGTACAATCACGATGTGAACATAGGAACCAAGTGGGAAAAATGGGTAAGCCGTTTCAAAAACTGTCTGGCGGCATTTGAGGTCAAAGATGTCAAACGCAAACAGTGTTTACTATTGCACTATGCCGGAGAAGATGTATATGACATCTACCAGACTATGGCCGATACAAGTGATGATTACGACAAGGTGAAGCAGAAGCTGTCCTCGTATTTCATCCCTAAGAAGAATACAATGTATGAACAATTCAAGTTCAGACAGGCCATTCAAAACGGTGAAGAAAATTTAGACCAGTACGTCACGAGGTTACGCCAACTTGTAAAACACTGCCAATTTCAGAATCAAGATGATGAAATTAGAAATCATGTAATACAGACATGCACATCATCGAAATTAAGAAGAAGGATTCTTCAAAGTGAAAAATCCATTACATTAGATGAAGTACTACAGATTGGCAGAACGTTAGAAATTGTAGAAATACAGGCCACACACATAGAGAAGAAAGAAGAGAACACTGTCAACAAACTGCAATTTAAGAATTCTAGATCTAGAACCCAAGATTCAGTCACACTAGCTGACAAACATAGCAGACAGAAACCACAGTTTCACGAGTCCAGATCTAACTCCAAGAAAGAATCGTATACAAATTGCAAATGTTGTGGAAGGAAATATCCTCACAAAGGCGGAAGACAGAACTGCCCTGCATTTGGGAAAGAGTGTCATATTTGTCACAAGCAAAATCACTTTGCCAAGTTCTGTCTCACACCTAAAAATAAGGTTCAACAGGTTACTGAGAAAAAGGAAAACACCACAGACACTGACAGCAGCTCAGAGGTTTATGTTTATGCACTGGATAACAGATCAGATGTTCCCAGAATAATCATTAAAATGCAAGATACACATCTGTCTGCAATGATAGACACGGGTTCAAGTGTGGATGTCATAAGCACAACCATGTACAAACAGTTGAAGAAAAGACCACAGTTGTTGCCCACTAATAAAACGTTATATGCATATGCATCCAAGACTCCATTAAAAGTGGTTGGAATGTTCAGAACAACCATTGAATCCAAGCATCATCAAGCCAGTACTACTGTCCATGTAGTAGAAGGTGGACATGAAGTTCTTTTAAGCCATAAGACAGCATCTAAATTGCAGGTTGTCAGAATAATAAATAGCATCAACAGCAAGAGAACACATAATCT
Organism: Oreohelix idahoensis; assembly: GCA_024509875.1. Lineage (NCBI taxonomy): Eukaryota > Metazoa > Mollusca > Gastropoda > Stylommatophora > Oreohelicidae > Oreohelix > Oreohelix idahoensis. Next base: position 182,062 of record JAMPIV010005280.1, on the reverse strand, counting down.
GTTTGAAAAGTATTCAGACCTGTTCCAAGGTGTAGGTAAATTGAAAGATTTTGAGCTGAAACTACACATAAATGTGAATGTGAAACCTAAAGCACAACAGCACAGAAGAATTCCATTTCACATCAGGCAAAAAGTAGAAGAAGAAATGAAAAGATTAGAAGAAGAAGATATCATTGAACATGTTTCAGGACCAACTCCATGGGTCAGTCCTATAGTACCTGTCATCAAGAAGAATGGTGATGTAAGAATTTGTGTAGACATGAGACAGCCTAATGAAGCTATAGAAAGAGAGAGACACATCACTCCTACAATAGACAACATAATAGTAGATCTAAATGGAGCAAAGGTTTTCAGCAAATTAGATCTGAGAAGTGGCTACCATCAAATTCTATTAGCTCCGGAATCTAGATACATCACAACTTTCTCAACACATCTAGGTTTACGAAGATACAAAAGGCTCAGTTTTGGAATAGCCTCAGCGGCAGAAGCATTCCAGAATATAATTGGAAATGTGCTTCAGGGTCTGAAAGGACAGTTGAATGTATCTGATGATATTCTGGTTTATGGAAAAACCCCAAAAGAACATGATGAAAATCTAGAACAGGTATTCATCAGACTGAGGCAGCATAACCTCACATTGAATAAAGAGAAATGTGAATTCAGCAAAAACACATTGGATTTTTATGGATATACTTTTTCTGAGAAGGGAATTGTTCCAGACCACAGAAAAGTTAGTGCACTTCAAGAAATGGCAGAACCAACCAATGTATCTGAATTGAGAAGTCTACTGGGAATGTTCAACTACTGTTCACGTTTTATTCAAAACTATGCAACTCTCAGTCAGCCTTTAAGAATGCTTACAAGAAAAGACACACCATGGATATGGACTGCAACTCAGTCAAAAGCATTAGATATGCTGAAATCAGAACTATCCAAAAGTGCTGGTACATCCTATTTTGATAGGAACAGAAAGACATTCATCTCAGTGGATGCAAGTCCAGTCGGTTTAGCGGCAATGCTAACCCAAAGAGATGACAGAAACAAAGAATATGTTGTAGCTTTTGGCAGTAGAAGTCTGTCAGATACAGAAACTAGATACTCACAGACAGAAAAAGAGGCTTTAGCAATAGTGTGGGCTTGTGAATATTTTCACTTATATATTTATGGCAGCAAGTTCACCATCATATCAGATCACAAGGCATTGGAGTTGATTTTTGGAAAAAGAACATCCAAGCCTCCTGCTCGTATAGAAAGATGGGTTTTAAGACTGCAGCAGTATGATTTTAATGTTGTATACAAGCCTGGGAAAAATAATCCTGTTGATTATATGTCAAGACACCCACTAAAGGTGCAGTCTGAGAACAAAAACAGTGAAGAGACAGAAACATATGTGAGATTCCTTGCCATGAACAGCGTTCCAAAAGCTATGGATCTCAAAGAAATACAAGAAGAGACCATGAAAGACTCACTGTTGCAAGCAGTTCAGTTTATAATCAGAAATAATAAATGGAATAACATTCCTTATGAACAGTTCTCTAATGTGAACAGAGACGATCTTAATATTTTCCACAGATTAAGAACTGAACTAACACTTACTGAAGACAATTTATTACTGAGAGGTTCAAGAATAGTAATTCCTAGTACACTCCAGAGAAGAGCAGTAGAGTTAGCTCATGAAGGACATCAAGGTATAGTCAAGACCAAATGTTTGGTTAGAGAGAAAATTTGGTTCCCCAGATTGGACAAAATGGTTGAAGAGACTATTGCAAATTGTTTAGCTTGTCAAGCTTGCACAGAAAGTGGAGCACATATGACACCTTTGAAAATGTCTGAGCTTCCCAAAGCTCCATGGACAGAGGTCTCTGCAGATTTTTGTGGACCATTACCATGTGGACAGTATATTCTTGTCATGATAGATGAATATTCAAGATTTCCAGTTGCTGAAATCATTAATTCCACATCAGCAAGAACTGTCATTCCTGTGATTGACAAGATATTTTCGACATTTGGAATTCCTGAAATTTTAAAAACAGATAATGGTTCCCCATTTAACAGTCAAGACATGAACAATTTTATGCACCATGTTGGATGCAGACACAGAAGAATCACACCTTACTGGCCAAGGGCAAACGGGGAGGTGGAAAGGATGATGAGAAATCTCAAGAAGGTCATTCAAACAGCCACAGTTGAAGGAAAGTGTTGGAGACAACAGCTGTATGCTTTCCTTAGAAATTATAGGGCAACACCTCATATGTCAACAAGCAAATCACCATATGAGCTCATGTTTCAGAGAAAGGTCTCGATTAAGATTCCAACAGTTGAAACCAAAGAGAGTCAACCAGCCTCATCAGATGTGCAGAGAAAAGATGCACAGGCTAAAAACAGAATGAAGCAACATGCAGACCGTAGACTACGATCGCAGCCGTCTCATTTGAAAGTAGGAGATTTTGTTTTAGTACGACAAGAACAAAACAGCAAATCAACTCCGAGGTTTAATCCAGAACCTTACCAGATTACTAAAATCAAAGGAAACATGATAAGCGCTTCAGGTGAAGGCAGAGTTGTGACCAGAAATGTTTCGTTTTTCAAGAAAGTCAACGAAAACCTGGCCAGATCAGCCAAAAAGAAATCACAGCCAGATGATGATTACTTAGATGACTTTGTCAGTCATGAGTTGCCACTAACTGCCACAGAACCAGCTGACGTCACCATGGACAACAACAGGCAGTTACCGCAAACAGGCAGACCACCGCCTAGACACCGAAATGTACCAAGACGTCTCATTGACTATGTTTTGTATTGACAATGACACTGTCTGTCATTAGTGATGTTTGTAGAATAGTTTGTGTTTCAGAGTGTTTTGTTATTCAAGAAAGGGAGAGAATGTAGTGTCCTATATATAGATATGACATGAGAGTTACGGGACTTGGGGAAGATGGCCGTTATGTGAGGTCAGACATGTTTGTAACCCCGTGTGTAATAAAATATTAAAAACGTCAAAAGTCTGATATTAGTTCTTTTAGATAGGACTAAGGTAGAATACCACAATGAGGATGTCCTGAAAGAGGCTAGTGCACAAAGGAAACTTATTTCACAAGTTAGAAAGAAGCAGTTCATTTTTTTGGGGCATGTTATGAGAAGAGGAAAGCTGGAATATATCATAACAACAAGAAATAGGGGAAGACAAAGAGAGCAAACACTGGACAGTTTGACACCGTGGCATGGAAAGAAGTCAACAGCAGAATTGATAAATTTTACTGGAGACAGGAAGTTGTGGAGAGACATGATCTCCTACGCCACTAGGCATGGTACTTGAAGAAGAAGTGCAAAGTGCACCTTTTTCATATTTTCCAGAAAAACTGGTGTGAATGTATCATTGTTTGTTTCAGAACATTTCACTTAGACAATTAGTAATATGGAGAATATATATATATACTCCCCTGTTCACAAAGTTCCGGGACTCATTTTTTTTTTATTCGAATAAGTAGACTTACATACTATTTAGTTCTATCTCCTTCAAAGTAGTTCCCTTGTGAGTGTACACACTTATTCCAACGTTCCTGCCACTGAAGGAAGCACCTCTGGTAGTCACTTTGCGGAATAGCCCTCATCTGTCTCGTCGCGTTGGCTTGAATCTGCTCAATGTCATCGAATCTACGACCTTTCATTGTTTTCTTAAGTTGCGGGAACAAGAAAAAGTCACACGGAGCAAGATCGGGTGAGTATGGAGGATGCGGGAGCAATGCAATGTTGTGTTTCGTCAAAAATGCGTTTGTGGTGACAGACCTGTGTGCAGGTGCATTGTCATGATGAACACGCCAATTGCCTGTGCGCCACTTCTCAGGGCGATGTCTGCGCACAGCGTCGCGTAGGCGTTGCAGGACTGTTTTGTAGAATTCAGCATTGACACTCTGTCCTATAGGGACGTATTCATGATGCACCAGGCCATCAATGTCGAAAAACGCTACTAACATGGTCTTGACATTGGACTTGACCTGTCGTGCCTTCTTCGGCCGAGGAGATGATTGCATTTGCCACTGGGAGGACATTTGCTTTGTTTCCGGGTCATATCCGTACACCCAGCTTTCATCACCAGTTATTATCGAGGACATGAAATTTGCGTCGTTTTTTGCTATCTCAAGGAGGTCAGTGCAAATGGACAACCGATCGTCCTTCTGGTCCTCAGTCAGGTGGCATGGCACGAGTTTCGCTGACACCCGTCTCATGTGCAAATCTTCAGTTACGATTTTATGACACGTACCAATTGATATTCCAAGATCATCAGCAACCTCTCTGATAGTCAGACGTCGGTCAGCGCGTATCATTTCTTGCACACGTGCAACAAACTCGTCGGTGTGGGAGATGGAGGGTCTCCCTTGACGGGGGCCATCTTCAAAGGATCGGAGTCCACTTTTGAAACGGGAATACCACTCAAATGTTTTAGATCTACTTAAACAGGACTCTCCGAAAGCTGTTTGCAACATTTCGAGAGTTTCGGGACCAGTTTTTCCTAGACGAAAACCGAAATCAATACACACACGTTGTTGAATTTTGCTGTCCATTTTTGAAACGTGACGAGCACTATTACGTCACATCCGCTTATACGCTACACACAGCGCATGCGCGAAATTACAAACGTCAGGTTTGGTACATATAGTGGCACGTGGTTGACACGTGCACTGTTTTAATATCACCTAGCTCCTTATAACGGTTTTCCGGATAAAAAATGAGTCCCGGAACTTTGTGAACAGGGGTATATATATATATATATATATATATATATATATATATATATATATATATATATATATATATATATATATACATCATGACCTTCACCAGCCCCTTTAATGAAGAAGCTGTGTGGCAAAGACAGAAGCCAGAGACATACCGAAAACTTTATGAAAGAAGTAGATATGTTTATATGAAAGCAATTGACAAAGATGAAGTCACATTTGAACCCATACATTGATACCAGTATTCTATTATCTTGAGGAAGCATCCATTTGCATGTAATTAATATTTGGTTCTTATTTCAGATTCATGCAAACTGCAGAATTCGCAGGGTCTACTTTTCTGATAGGTTATATTCAGAAGATGAATTACCAGCAGAGTTCAAGCTTTACCTTCCTGTGCAGCAGAAAAAATAATAAAGCCTTGACATTGCATTTGTATTCAAAACTCCTTGTCATCATGTGGCACCCATTCCAGACAACAGAATGAGAGTTTTTACATTTATGAACATTTTCATTTCGTAACTTCTCTGTGCCTCTTATTTTATCTAAGCCTGAAACTGTTGAGGGAAAATTGATGTATGAAGATTAATATAAAAATGTTTAGGGCTCACTTGCTAGAAGAACTTAAATTCATTATGCAGTTATGAAACAAGATCAGAATAATAGTGGCTTGAATGTGAAAACAGTTTTCATCTTTTTAAAATGTCACTACAGCCACTCAGTTATCTTGCCGTTATGTGTTTATGCTTCGTTGTATTTAATTATTTTTAAAACATTTATTTATTAAAGAGAAGGATGTTTATTCCCATAATACTGCATGAGAATTATTTCAGGAAAGAGGTTAAAAGTGATGGCAGTGGCTGAAAATAAGTGCCAGGATTACAATAATAGTCAAACAAAAGTGTGCTTGGATGAGTAATGCAATGGTAGTGTACTCTAAATTTGCTGAAAAACCATTATATGGCTACTTCTAATATTTATTTTCCTTTGCTAGTAAGTTTCAATGTTATGATGAGAATGAATCTGTTGTACAGTTGGTGAAACAAAAAAGTAATAAGCAGATGTAAAACACAAGCACACTTTACATCTTAAATTTTTTTCTACAAGTCTCTTTTCATATTTCATAGTTTGTTGAGATCTAAGAAAAAAAATATATATTTCAGCTCAGTATATTTAAAAAAAAATTTTTTTTTAACAGCTGATCATCGCTTTGTTTTAAAGCTACGTTAATTGTGTCAGATACTATGGCACCAGTCATATCAAAATTTTTCTTTTAATATTAAAAATGTGTTTAATGTTATGTTTGTGAATTTTGTAAAGTGTCCGTAGGCATTTTTATAGTGGACATCTCTTCACCATTTCTTTATGAACTTGATGTGTACTGTTACATAATCTTTATGAACTGAGAAATGTGTTTTCCCAACACTTTGCTGACCTCATGTTGTAAAGTTTTCAAAGCTTATAGCTACAGACAGGCAGTTTTAGCCACAGTGCTGTAATATGATATAGATTTCAATCAGTTCTGATGCATTTTATACCACCAGTTACACATAAATTGTAGACATTACCCAGGCTGTATTTTATAATACTTCATTTATTAAAGAATATTTAAAAAATATTCCATAGGAACACTGATTTTTCACTGTCAATGATAAGCTAGAGCCACGTGATACTTTATAAATCACCAAAATTTGTAGTGCAAATATTATATGATCCTACAAGAAAAAGTGCAGCAATAAATGTGCATATTTATCCTGAATTTTGTTTTTCATTATTCAACAAGAGCTGTGCTACCTGCATGAATGAAATGTCACACAATGAGCTTGTGTTCACTAATGTTATCTTTCATTTATATTACTGCCTTTTTGACAAGCTGCATACAACATTAGAATATTTGGTTTTGTCTCTGTCATTCTTATGTATGTATTTATAAGTTTTTCCTGCTGCCACTAGTCACAATATGTTCAGTCGACTTCACACAGCGTTCCCCGTGAAAGTGAACTGCCTATTTCTGATCTGACAAATGAAGTTCATTTGTGCAAAGTAGTCCTCTTGCTGGATATCTTCATCCATCTTTTTAGTTGTGCATAGCATTTTTAACATTATGTAAAACCACATCTGTATAACCTCCTGTCCATAATTCCAAGATTTTCTTATGTCTGATTCTGTGTAACATTGCAGAACTCCCATTCTCATGTCCATAAACCATTATTATTTTTTATTTTTTTTTGGGGGGGGGGGGGGGGGGTATAGTAGTAAGAAAACTGCTGTTTTTTTCATTTCAACTACCTGCGGAGCACAGGCCTCCACTCAAAACCTTCATGTCCGGTGCCATCCAATTAGGTTTGTTCCATAACTTCTCGATACCTTTCATATTTGTCTCCAGTTTTCTTCTCCATGTTTTTTTTCTCTTACCGTTGGGATTCAAGAAATGGGACTGCCTTGTATTGTTTTTAGCTGGTTTTCTCATTGTGTGTCCTATTCAATGCCAGGATATCCACACATCTTGTTCCACTGGTATTAATCTGGTTGTTTCTATCAGTTCCACATTAGTGATCTTGTTATAGTATTTCAATCCTATTCTGCACGAGCATGCCTTTACAAGAGTCTGTGCCTTTCTGGTTGACATTTATAATGTTCTCCTTGTTTCAGAGCCACACAATAGGACTGAATTGACATTTGAGTTAAAGACTTATTTTCCTATTTGACAACTTCTTTGATTTCCATACATTTCCCAGTGCAATGAAAGCTCCTTTTGCCTTTTACTCTGGTGAGTTTTGTGGCTTCAATCAAGTTTCTACAGGATGGGGTAATGATACGGTTGATACGTCGTGGTTCTTTCTTTGTTTGTAGAGGGTGCATGCTTGCTTGTTTGTTTATAATTATTCAATTGAGGGTCAACGTTAGATTGTCTCATTGAGTAATTTTTTTTTTTTTTTTCGTACGCCCGCTAATACTCGAGGCGAAATCTCAGGTTATTATTTATGTCTAACCTGACATTGATTTTACGTGAGTATCCCTTTATTTCTTGTACAGAGACAGGTGTCCCTCGCCATTCAGGCAAATACTCGCCGATTTCGGAGGTACCCATTGCAGCTGGGTCGGCTCAGGAGCCGCCAGTCCCTGGTCGACGACACTTCTTCAAATGTTCTCGCCAGGTCTCGAGTTAATCCAGTCCAAATCCCGGTCGACGAAAAATCCTCAAATGCCGTCGCCCGGGTTTGATCCTGTATCACCCGGTCGCCAGAGCGGTGTTGTAACCACTACGCTAGCGCGGCTCCCTCATTGAGTAATAAATGTCCAAGAAGACATTGGTTCCTTACAAATCTCATTATCATAGTATATACCTTCTTATGGGAAGAGTTCTTCATGCACAATAACAATCAACATTGTCAATCTGACGAACCAACCGTAACGTTATCGATGTGAGTAAGTCTTCGGGTTTGAGTCCAATATTTATTAACAATTTCACATATGAAGACATTTCAAGCAGTTTATAATATTAACATACAGTTCATTAGATTTTACTTGAATATATATTCTTATCCGTCCGTGTCATATCGAATTCATGTCAACAGAACATCATGGCTGTGTACATGTGCTGCTGTAATCCAGACAGCCAGAAATGAGCGCATGAGTCTTGACGAATATAAATCAAACAACTTATCAACTGTCCTTCCGTAACTCAGGTTAATCACCAACCTTATAAATTCCTCATGTATAATATCATCTGGACTGACCCTGAGTCCTTATATCAATTTACATAAATACAGCTATTAGCAAAGCCTAACCTTGGAAGGAGGTAAGACACATCTTCACGGCTTGACGGACAACGTAACAAGGGTCCGGTATCTAAGTCACGAAGCGTGACCTTATCGACGCTAACACGTCACAATTTGACCGTGTACTTTGTGTTCACTAATCCGTGAAGTATCAACATCAATCTATATTAATTCTATTGACCTAAAATTGCGCACTGCCAACTAAAGCAGACGATATCAATGTTGTTGTTGTTATTGATCCAGCGGCACTTGGGCTCTCGCCCTTCGGCCCAATGCCATGTAGTGATATCTGCTTGTTTTTGCAAGTTGTTTTGTTTCTCCGTACAGGGTGTTCCACTTATCTGGCCTAAGAGGAAGAAGCATTTTTCTAACATCATCGAGTGCTGGGCACTCACAGACGTGGTGGTCAACAGTTTCATGGGGGTAGTTACATAGCTGGCACCCTGGAGGGTGTTGTGGTTGGATTCTGCTCAGGTGGCTGTTGAGTGGTATATGTTGTGTTCTGAGTCGAAAAATGGTGCTTTGGTCCCTCCTTGTGAGATGGTTGATGTTGTCGTTAGGATCAGGACCAGCCATATGTCTGTAAACTTCTCTTCCAGTGTTTCCCATTGCCCATCTGTTCAGCCAAGTTTCTTTGTTTGTTGTTCGTATGAGTGTTTTGGCTGTTTGGAGAGTTGTTGCTGTGAGTGGTTGTTCTTGTTTTGTTCCTTTCTTTGCTAATCTGTCTGCTCTGTCATTACCTGGTGTATTTGAGTGGCCAGGGATCCACTGCATAACTATTCTGATGCCATAGGAAGTGATAAGCTGATCAGCATCCAGGATTAGTTTGGCTAATTCAGTTTTACAATGTCCACTGCCTTCCAGAGCTTGTAATGCAGACAATGAGTCAGTAAAAATGACAATGTTTTGAGCCTTTGAGGGGAAGGCATCAAATACAGTCTTCAGATGGTATACAGCTGTTTCCAGTGCAATGGTTTCAGCTTCATAGTTGGAGCAAAACTCCCCGCATGCATCAAACAGCTCGTCGGAGGATCCGTCTGGATAACATATGTAAACTCCATAACCTGCTTTGATGGTGGCCTTTAAATGCAGATCCGTCAGTATAGACATGTAACCATTCTTCAGGGTAGGCATCAATGGTTCTTTGTGATGCACTCATAAGACTGACTGGGTCGGCCTGTTTGGTTGTTCCATCTACTAATTTCATCCGTACTTCTGGTGTTTTTAAGTGGGTATGTGGTGGTAAATTCCTTACTACTTTCTGTATATCTTGTCTTCTTTCTGGGAGGTGGTATCCGTCTTGTATTTCATGGACATGGTGCAAGACTGACTTGTGCTTTATTCTTTGCTTGAGTACCCAGTTTTCTACAAGGTGCCTGTTAGGGTGGTTTCGGTTCATTCTCTTACATCTTTCATAAACTTCTAAAGCAGCTTTATCTCTCCGTAAACTGGGGGGTTCCACATTTGTGTGTATTTCACATGCAGCAGTTGGCGTTGATCTCATAGCTCCACTGATTAGTCTAAGGGCATTGCTTTGCACTCTGTCAAGAGACTCTAGGTTTGTCTTGGAGCAAGTAGTAAGCAGTGAGTTATTATATTCTATCACAGAACGGACATAGCCAAGGTACAAGCCTCTCAGAGTATCCTTGTCTGATCCCCATGTAGTGCCAGCAAGCCTCTTCAATAGCTGTAATCGCCTCAGTGCTTTGTTCTTTGTATTCTCTATATGGTTCTTGAGGTTGAGCTGCCGATCAAGTGTGACTCCAAGATATGTGGGATTTCTTCTTTTGTCACTTGTTGTTTGTCAAGCCACAAGCTGATATTCTTCTTGGCTACTTTATGACTTTTGGTGAAAATAGTGTACACAGTCTTTGTATAGTTGACCTTTAATTTCCATGTTTTGCAGTACTCATGTAGTCTTCTAAGGTCTCCGTTTAATCTTTGAGCTCCACTTTCTAGATTCTCATGACTCTGCCATATCGCCAGGTCATCAGCGTACAGAGCTTTTTCAGCTTTGATCTGGTCTGCTAAGTCATTAATATAGATGAGAAATAGAGTGCAGCTCAATGAGGAGCCTTGTGGTAAGCCCTCCTGTAAGACTTCTTTAGATGAGATTGCATTGTTTATCTTTGTCTGGATTATTCGATCAACCAAAAAATATTTTATCCAGTTGTATAACCTGCCATGTATTCCCATGCCAATCATCTTCATCAGGAGGCCTTTTCTTCATACACGGTCATAAGCCTGCTGGAGGTCGAAGAAGATGGCCACAGTATGTTTCTTACTCTGGAAGCCATCATGAATTCTCTGCGTCAAACGGAAAAGCTGGTCTTCTGTGCAGCTGCTGGTTCTGAAGCCTGCCTGTTCATGACATAGAATACTGGAGCTCTCAAGGAACCAATAGAGACGTGTGTTTATCATTCTTTCAGCAATTTTCCCCAGGCATGATGTTAAAGATATCGGACGGTAGCTTTTGGGTTCATCTGGGGGTTTGTTGGTTTTTAAAATGGGGACAATATGTGCATTCCTCCAGGCTTTTGGAAGTTTGCCTGATCTCCATGTCTTATTGATCAGCTTGAGGATTGCTTCTCTCCCAGATGAGCCCAGGTGGAGTAGCATTTCATTGTGGATCTTGTCCAGCCCTGGGGACTTTCTAGGTTTTAATTTCTTCAGGGCTTGCTCTAACTCCTTCATGCAGAACTCTTCTTCGAATAGGGAAGCATTGACCGTTGAGGCTTTCTCTTGTTTCCTTAACTGGTGTAGTTGATTCCTGTCCAGCTCTGTGAGTTTTCCTGCTCTATTCACATTGGCAAAGTAACGGTTGAAGTGTTCTGCTTTCTTTTGGTCTTCAGCGATTGTCTTCCTTCCATCTATCACTGGCTTTGGATTCATCCTTCTACTTTCTCCAGAAAGATTATTAACTAATGCCCATGCTTTATTTCCATTCTGTCTGAGATCTAAGTTGGAGCACGTTTCTGTCCATTTATCTTTTTTGGCCTTCTTAACTGTAAGTTTTACTCTGGCACATGCCTTATTGTACAGAATCTTTGCCTCTTGTGAACGTGTGGTCTCAAGTGTTGTTCTGGCTTTGTTTCTTTCAGATATAGTAGTTTGTATTTCTTTGTTCCAGAATGGTTTATATAGCTTCTGGCTGCCCCTTGGGATGGACTGAGCTGCTGCATTCAAGATTGATTTTGTTAGTTCTTCACTGAATGTTTCGACACAGTTAGTATCAATGTTTTCTAGAAGGCAATCCAATGTTTCCTGGAATAGTCTCCAATTTGCTTTTCGAAAATTCCAGCGAGTTCTCTGCCTGGGACATGCTTTACTGGGGGTGCCTATAGTGGTGAGGATTGGTTTGTGATCACTTCCAATGTCATCCAGAACCTGAGAATGACTAAAATCTATCAAATCAGATGAGCAGATGGTCAAGTCAGGTTGGCTGAGAGAGAAGTGGGCCCTGTGCAGCAAAGTTGGTGGGGACTCTGTATCCTGTAATACTGACAAGTTAGTTGTTTTGCAGGTCTCTTCAATGTACTTTCCTGTGTTGTTGTAATCAGGGTAACCCCAACAGGGTGAGTGTCCGTTGAAGTCCCCTACAAGAAGGGTTTTGTGATACTGTGTCTTGTATAGTTCTGGTATGTTGCATGTTGTCTGAGGTGGTCTGTACACATTGTATATAGTATATTTGCCTCCATTGTGCCAGATATTGACTTTTTGTACATCTGTGGGATGGGCTGTTGTTAGCTGAGTGACATCTCCTTGTATGTCTTCTTCTTCTTCTTTCGTTCGCTTGAAATATATTGTCTATATCTGCAATGTTGTTTCTTGTATAAACTTCACTGTCTTTTGTAGTTCATACAGAGGTCCATATAGTTTTGCTTCCAGTGTTGTTTCTCTGGGCCAGTGGGTTTGCCTCAATATATCATATTCGGGGCAATCTTGAAGTACGTGCTCCGCAGTCTGGGGTGCCTGTCCACATGTACACATGGCTGAATTGCCAATCTTGAATTTTGTATACATGTGGCTGCGGAGGCGGTTGTGTCCTGTTCTGAGGCGCAGAATGACTTTGTTCTGATCTGTTCATAGCTTGGTAGTCATCCTGCGTTGATGTTGGTGGCTTTCTGATAGATTTGATCATCTTTTTCTTCTGATGGTACGTAACTGGTACATCCGGTTGCTCGTCTGCAGCACCTTCTTTAGCCAGTCCGTCTGCTCTCTCGTTTCCTGGTATTCCACAATGAGACGGTATCCACTGCATGGCGACCCTGCGCTGGTTGCACAGTTCAGAAAGTAGGGCTTGTATACCTGGCAATTTTCTGGACTGAAGTGCTTGGAGTGCTGATCTTGCATCTGTCAGGAATACTACAGGCTGTGGACCGAGATTGGTGTTCAGTAGTTTCTCAGTTGCCACCTTGATTGCCTGGACTTCTGCATCATAGTTGTTACAGAATTTCCCCGTTGGTACTCTGACCGTATCCCTAGTGTTGTTTGGGTATTCTATGTACACTCCTGCTCCTCCATTCTTTACTGCATTCTGTGCTGACCCATCCGTGTATACTCGGACCCAGAGGTCCTGTGGGTATTCATCATCCAGGAAACTGAGAGTGACTGTCCTACGTTGCACGCTGTTCTGTTCATCCCTGTCGAATATTCCTTTCACTTTTGTGTGGATGTGTACTGGTAGTCCATGCTCCTCTCTCCAAGGGGTTTGTTCTGGCACAGACTTTAGGGGGCTGTTAACTTCAGGCAGGTCTGAGGTTTGTCTACGAAATCGTTTGGCCTGGTGGATAAAGCTGCTTCTTTTCAGTCGCCCCATTGCTAGGTTTTGGAATCTGTCCTTCATTGGATGGCTCGGCATACAGAGGAACTTTTCTGCCTGTGTTAGCACTTTTGTGTCTCTGCGTTCTCTCAGTGCTTGTATCCTCCCCATTTTCTCCATCTCCACTATAGGCGTTGATTTCATTGCCCCCGTGATGACCCTAAGCGCCTGGTTTTGCACCTTATCTAGCTCTTGTAATGTGGTGTTTGATGCTGGACACCATGCAGCTGACCCATATTCCAGGTGTGTTCGTATGCCCTGCTGGTAAACTTTACTAAGTATTTTCCCGCTGGCTCCCCATGTGGTTCCACTTAGTTTTCTCAAGATGGCTAGCTTCCTCCTGGCCTTTGTTGCTGCCTTGTTGATGTGCTGCTTCCACGTCAGCCTATCATCGAATGTAACTCCGAGATAGGTGGGTTGTTTATCTTCTCTCAGGAGCTCTTCGTTTATCTTGATGACACCAGCTTTTTGTTTGGGAGAGAGGGTGAAGAGCGTAGTGCTGCACTTGTCTGTGTTGATGCTGACACACCATCTATTTGCCCATGAGGTTAAAGCATCTATAGCTCTTTGTAGCAGTTTGGTGGCCACTGTTGCATGCTCATCTGTGCACCATATTACCAGGTCATCAGCGTACATTGCCACTTTCATTCCATGCGGTAGTTCAGCAACCAGGTCGTTGATGTAGACTAGGAAAAGTGTGGGGGACAGAACCCCTCCCTGAGGGACGCCATGACGCAGTAGAATTTTCTTACTCTTGAGGCCATCTAGTTGTACTCGGGCTCTTCTGTTATGCAAGTATGCTTTCACCCATTTGTACATCTTACCATTCACTTTACAATTTCTCAGTTTCTTCAGAAGCCCTTCTTTCCAAACCTTGTCAAATGCTTTCCTTAGATCTATCCATGCTGCTAGTACCAGTTTCTTATCTTGGAACGCATCCTCAATCTCTTGGGAAAGGTAAGTTGCCTGATCTTCGGTGGAATAACACTGCCTAAAGCCCGCCTGCTGTGGTACAAGAAGGTTTTCACTTTCAAGGTACCACTGTAGCCTGAGGTTGATGATACGTTCCATTGTTTTGCAGAGGCAGCTTGTAAGGCTGATTGGTCTGTAGCTGGAGGCAGTGGAACTGTCTTTTCCTGGTTTTAGGAGTGGTATCATGATTGCTTCCCTCCAGGTCTGTGGAACTCTGCCTGAGTTCCAACAGATATTAAAGATCTGCAGCAGCTTTGTTTTTGCTGCGGTTCCCAAGTTCTTAATCATTTCATTGGACACTCCATCAACTCCTGGCGACTTTCTCATTTTCAATTTGGATATTGCAAGCTCCAGTTCTCTGAATGTGATTGGTGCCTCCATAACTTCAGGTATGGTTCCATCTCGTCCTGCGTGTTGTTGTTTCTCACGAGTCTCCTGTTGCTTCTCTGGGCTAACTTCGATGTTGTTCTCTTTAGCAAAGGAGTCTGCAAAGTGATCAGCTGCCTGTTTTCCCATGAGGATGTTTCCATCTTTGTACAGAGCAATCCTTGAGTTTCTCCCTGTACCTTCATCGTTAAGTTGCTTTACCAGCTTCCACAGTTTCCTCGAATCTCTTTCGAAGTTCAAGGACTCTGTTTTCTCCTTCCAGCTTCTTCGCCTGGCCTGCAACTTGGCCCTTTGAAATTTGGCCTTAGCTTGCTGGTAGTTATTGTGGTGTTCTTGGCATGGACTGGTCTCTGCCTGCTTTCGAGATGTTTCCATGTCATTGTGCAGCTGCTCTAGTTCACTATTCCAATACGGTTTGTAGTGCTTACGAGCCCCTCTAGGTATTGTTTCACGAGCAGCCTGTAATATACATCTGCTGAATTCATCGACTAGCTTATTGATGTCTTTGTCTACAGTCAGATCTCTAGCCAGTATACTAGTACGGTGCTGGTACATTGTCCAGTCTGCCTTCTTGTAGTTCCACCTAGAGAGAGTGCTGCTCTCCTTGACAAGTTCATTTTCCACAATTAGGAAGACTGGCCGGTGGTCGCTGCCTCCAAGTTGTTTCCCTACAACGCGTGTGGTGTTCCACTCCAGGCCGGGTGAGTGGAATGCCAGGTCTGGTGTAGAGGTGGTGTGCCATGACCTCGAGTAGAAGGTTGGTGGGTCGATTGGCTGGTTAATCAGGATAAGCCCATTGTCATCCTGCCAGTTTTCAAGCTCCTCACCTCTCCTGTCCATGTGATCATAGCCCCAGCTCTGTGAGTGGCTGTTGAAGTCTCCGCATACAATCAGTCTTTCTTTTGCTGGGATTGTATCTAGTGCCAGTGGGCGGTCGCTCGGACAGTAGTAGTTGAGCAGGTGGAATTCTGAACTTTCTGTCCTGAGATGAAGCATCTGGTATTCCGCCCCCTCCATATATGTTTCAAGCTGACATGCACTGATGTTATTCCTCACGAGTGTCAGTATTCCACCCTTTCGCCTGTCTATTCGGTCAGATCGGTAGCACTGGTAGCCTCTGATTTTGAAGGCTATGTCTTTGTTGAGGTGGGTTTCTTGCAAGCAACATACATTTACTTGCTCTTCATTCAAGATGTTTTCGAGCTCTAATTTTTTGCTGTAGCCGTCTTTTTTACTATTGACGCCTTCAGCATTCCAGTGCATTATTTTAAATGGTCTTTTCTTTGCTTGGCCAGTAGCTCTATTCTCATGCCTCCTGGCTCCACGGGGCAATTGAGAAGGACCCCCAGTAGTAGGGGTTGGGCCCTTCCGAGGCAGAGGGCCCGGCACTGCGCCTGCCTGGGTGTCCGTCACAGGGCGAGTGCCATAACGTTTTGCAGATATAGGCATACTTCCCATAGCGCATGTGCGTGGCATCGTGATTGCTGTGGTGCGCCTCTTGGCTGGTTGCCTCCGTCTTCAGCACCTTGACTTGCTAGGGCAGACTGTGGTCTTGCTCGAGTGTAGGAGGGCCTGGCCAGTCTTGGTTTTTCAGCCGCTGATGGCTGTACTTGAGCCCCATCTCCACGTCAAGGAGCTGGCCTCGATGGGGTCCTTGTATGTCATTTCTGATGTAGGTTACTATGCCACGGCAACCAATGCACTTACAGGCGTAACTAGTGTATCCGGACAGGTACAGGTCAAAATCTTTATGTAAAGTTTCTTGTAGAGCAGCCACATGTACCCTGTGACTGTCTAGCAGTTTGGCAAGTTCAAGCTTTTTATTTCTTATGCCACAGATGTTTAGCTGCAGAATATTAAGTGTCGGTATGTTTTTCCCTGTGTGATCTGGTTTTGTTTTGCTCTCCCTCCCACTCTCCCTCTTCTTGGGGAGTCTGTCTTTTGGGTTTTTTCCAGTAATCAATTTTTCGCACATCACAGCCTGGTTACTCACTGTCTGGCGCGGACCTTGATAACCGAGGCGTCATCCGATCTCGTTTGAGTTAATAAATTTTAACTTTGTCATCTTTATGGCATTGTGATGCTGGGGTGCCTGTGGATTTCCTACCGTCCCGGGTAGAAGCCAGAAGTGTACTGTGCCAGCTCTGGGGGAGATAAAGGGGGTGTTTCTGCCTCTCTCTGAGATACATAGCCAAGGTAGGGCTCACAGTGCTCATTCCCCGCCACCAAGTTGCCTGCTGGTTACGCCGAGTTCTCCGAGGCTCTAGGCATGTGACCAAGAGTTGAAGGCAATAGGATCGTCACGTCCTGAGTCTCTGTACCCACTCCTAAGACTTGTTCAGTATCCATCTGGCTCCTTCCCACCCACAGAGGGCGTGTACGGTGTAGTGCACCGGATTTATTATCAAGGTTTACTCTAGATCCGTTGTGTTTTGCCTGAGGATTCGCACCCTCAGTTACCAGGACTACCTCGGGGAGGGTGTGGCTCTTCACCACGCACAACGATCTTGGGGTATGAGAGGTTTTGCTAGGCCAAGAGACTGACACTACAATGGTCGCTCCTTTCATGAAAGAATTCACTAGGCCTAGGATGAAGCAAGGGGGGAAACCCACTACCCACAACACCAACACATCATACAAGTATGTAAGACTTTGCCCCAGACGATATCAATAAAACCACCGTAACAATTCCCTGCCCGACAGGGAAAAAAAAATCTATTAGATAGATTTTTGTGAACTATCTTACTCACACATCTCAAAAATTTAACAAAAACCCGACTTATGGCCTACGATGTTCTGTCTAGAACAGTGTCGTGGTCATGTTGATAATATATCAGTCATGTAACATTCATGGATATTATATTAACCAAAAGAGTGTCAACTGTCGCTAAATAATTATCTACTTAACTTAAAATCTGTCGTGACTAAATAATGAAGTGTTATGTAAAGAAAATTATTCCAACTAATTAAAATTAAACTAATTAATCATAGTATGTAAGTAGGGTATTAATTAATTAACATTTAATTAAATAAACTGAGAGATAGTGTCCTAATAAAAGAATTGAGAAGTAAGGACAAGTAAAGAAAAAGATAAAGTATAAATTAATTTAGTTATGTGTGTTTAAAATTAATTATGTGTATCGAGTAATTACTAACTAATTAACTTAATAAATTAATAAAAGAAAAAGAATATTCATACATTTTAAGTAAACATCTTAACTAATTTCATATAATAGGTATCACAAAATAAATAAAATATTTAGAGTATTCACTTGTGTGATATTATTTTGTTTTTTTCATCTTTTCTTTCTTTTGATACATTTCATTTTTTTATTATCACACTTCAACTTTATTTTATTCTTTATTAATTTAATAACTATTAAACTTAATAATGTCGGACATGAAGATCCAGCCGTCGTTATTTCCTTTGCGAATTTACAGAAAGTTCCATTGGAGAAGAAAGTTAATAATGTTCAACTATGTTTAGTTCCTGAATGAATGTAAACTTTCATCGTGTTGAATTAGTCATTTCAGTTTCTGTAGCATAACGGTATTTGTCCAGCCTGGATTCAGATACTCTTCCCGACTATATCGTAACGAGTTGTAGAACGAATGGACACTAACCAAAGTCCAAACGTTAAAAACGAACCATTGAAATACGTTTCTTGTTACAAACAATTTCTTTCGGAGATTGTACATATTGGTTGATTCCCTGCAAATTATTCGAAGTGTCGTTCCATATGGAGGTAGTTCATATCATTTTCATCGCAGTAATACATCATAGTTCCAACATCAATCTTGTTCAGTCTTTAATTTTCTTGAAATTGTGGACAATTATTATTCGAATTCAGTATGCTCGTAAAATATTTGATAGTACCGTCAAGGAAACTCGAAACATCGTTCTACGTTTGAAGTGTAACTTTCGCGATAGTAGAACTAGAATTCTGTCAACCAATTGCAAGTCCTTGAATGCAAACGTTACTGCCATAGAAAATTGCCTGCATCGGAGGGAGGTATTTTTGTATAGAATTTAGTAGCATCTGGGAGCCACGCTAGCGTAGTGGTTACAACACCACTCAGGCGACCGGGTGATTCAGGATCAAACCCGGGCGACGGCATTTGAGGATTTTTCGTCGACCGGGATTTGGACTGGATTAACTCGAGACCTGGCGAGGACATTTGAAGGAGTGTCGTCGACCAGGGATTGGCGGCTCCTGAGCCGACCCAGCTCTAATGGGTACCTCCGAAATCAGAGAGTATTTGCCTGAATGGCGAGGGACACCTGTCTCTGTACAAGATAAAAAGGGATACTCACGTAAAATCAATGTCAGGTTAGACATTAAAATAATAACCTGAGATTTTGCCTCGAGTATTAGCGGGCGTACAAAACAAAAAGAAAAAAAAAGTAGCATCTGTTGCTGTCACTTGAAGTACGAGAACAGCTCGCTCATAGTCCGTAATTGCTGACATCTGACGGAGAGATACATTTGCGTAAAATTTAGTAGCAAATGTTGACCTCAAATTTTGGAGGTATTTAATAAAATAATATTCCTAGAAATTTATTGAGTGATTATTTAGTCCATGCCAATTTCGCAGGCATGTCCTTTTTCAAGACAAATAGACGATATACAAACCTATGCTGCATTGGCTGAGCATAGTTAGAATAGTGAACACAGTTACTGTCTAACTTAGGCATGGTAAAATTACAAAGACGAAAGAACACAGTGTTATCATAGATAAAACAACACAAGTGTCACCTAATGCACAAGCCCACTATAAATAAGCCATATAAGAATAATTGACCAGTAAAGAAAAGAAATGATGACTGACTATGCTGAGTCATCAAAGATGTGACGAACAGTGTTACCGTAACCACTTATCTGTGTGACGCAGAATCAGGTACTAATTGCGATCTCAAAGAATGGTGGTGAAAATAAACACCATTGTCAAGCTCGATAACCATTCGAGCATCTCTATTGTTACGAAATGTAACCAGAGCTTCACCATACCTGTTATTGGTAGGTGGCAACAGATGCACGAACCTAACGTCTGCCATGTACTTAAAGAAATTACCAAGTGTCTGCCATGTAGTACCTTGTGGCAGATTACGCACTAACACGGTGCGAGAATATGCACCCTTCACAATATAAGTAGGACCATTGTCACTAACATGGGCAAATGAGTGATGTGCAACCTTAGTTGCTTGAGGTACATTGCAATGTATGTCCCTCATGTAAGTATTATTCTTTCTATATACTGGATTCTTATGTTGGGCCTGAGTATAATGACCCTTACCCTGTAATGGTACATTTGTAGCACATGTAATAGTGGACGGATCAGAAGAACTAAGTACATTATTTTGTTTCAATGTACTGGTATTAATTTTATTGAGTGTCTTCCTATCACTCTTAACACCAACCCCATGTTTCAATATGTTACTTTTCCTAGTGCACTCCTTTCCCCTGTTGACTACGTCAACAGTTTTCTTAAGATCAGTTGCCAGCTGATCATGTCGCCAACATTTATTTTCTGCATTGGCAGTAATATTCTGCCGAGGAAAGGTATATCTCCCTCGGAATGATATTTTTATTTTGTTGGGTTGTGCTGAGCTGGTCTTATCACATGGAGCATCCTTAGTATGTCGTACAATAGATCTATCATCTCTGATGTTGGACAATATCTTCTTGTCCAATACCACATCCAGTAGACCATCTACTCTTTTTCTTGCCTTTGTAACCTCTAAATTCAGGAGTGTAATTTCCTGTCTCTGCCCTTTATTTATTTTCTCCAAGTTAGTAGTTTTCTTCCTCTCATTAATAAGTAGAGACTCAACTGCATTTAGCTTATTTGATAATTCATTAATCTGCTGTTGCATTTTCCTTTCTAGTTCAGAATATTTAATATTTTCATCAATCAGTAATTTATCGAAGGCAAGTAATGTTTCATCATTAACACTCTTTGTTTGATCAAGCCATTTTCTTAATGAACTAACTTCAGACCTTAGTTCACTATTTTCCTCATTGAGTTTATCTTGTTTCATTTTATTATCAGTTAATTCTACCTGATATCTTTTCTCTTCTGAGTGATGATACTCTGTAATTTCAAACGAGTAATCTCAGATTTCAGTTCTTGAATATGAGTCGATTGTGTATGACACTCCCGACTTAAAGATGCACAATGCTTTAACATTTGAACATTACCACTCTTTTCTTCTTTTAATGAGATTACCTCATCCTCTAACTTTTTATTCTGTAGAGTAATAGAATTTTAAAAATTCCTTATTATGCGCTGTCACCAGCGTCATCTGATTCTTCAGTGAAGAATTTTCAGACTCTATAACTAACAACTTCTTTTCGTACACCAATACCTCGACTTTCGTCGCTTCGACTTTCGTCGCTTCGCTCTTTCGTCGGTTTTCAATTCTAACCACGTTTCCAAATTTCGTCGCTCGCTTCGCTCTTTCGTCGCATTTGGTCACAACTGCGCGTCATCTTGATTCTTTCGTCATTCAGTCTTTGAACAGAAATTGTTCGGTGTGCACTGTTTTTTTTAAGTTGTCCGCATTGAATCTCTTATATTTGTCATTAAACATATTAATACTACTTATTTTTTGTGATTAAAATAACAAAACTATTCATACTATATTATTTTTGTGATTATGCTGTAAACAGTTCATAGTTATTTTAGTGATTACAGTCTAATGACAGTGTTCATATCGTGATTATACGACACGTGTACAGTTTTCATACTGTACTTTTTTGTGTGATTAGGCCTTATACAGTACTACTTATTTTTCTGCTTTAATATATTCATAATGGGTCCTAAGTGTAGTGACAAAGTTAAAAGAACCCATAAGGTTCTCAATTTGCAAGAAAAGCTTAAGCTAATCAAGCTTAATGAACAAGGCATCTTAAATGCTGAAATAGGCCACAGGCTAGGTGTACCAAGCACTACAGTTAGCACAATTGTAAAGAACAGAGCTAAAGTGTTAGAGGAAATTAAAAATGCTACGCCAGTGCATACCAAACTTATTAGAAAGCGGCACAATTTAATTGGTGAGATGGAGAAAGTGTTAAATATGTGGATTGAAGACCAAGTCAGCTACAACATTCTTCTAAGCCAAGATCTTACCCAGGCTAAAGCACAAACTTTATTTAATGCAATGAAGGCTGAACAAGGAGAGACATCAGCTGAAGAGACATTTGGAGCTAGCAGGGGCTGGTTTGAGAAATTTAAGAAAAGGTCAAATTTGCATAATATAGCAGTGAAGGGAGAGTCAGCTAGCGCAGATACCGCAGCTGCTGGAGCTTTTCAAGTGAAGCTTGAAAAAATTATAGAAGTTGTTGGCTACACAAAGCAGCAGATCTTCAATGTAAAATAAATTTCGACAGAAGTTCAAAAGTAAATAGTGGGCTAGAACACCAAATAGCCTGTTACAGAGAACTTCTTAGGGAAAGGAAGAAGACATCAATGAGGTAAACGTCTTTGCTCTCCTTTTTCAAGACGCAACTGCCACAACCAACTTCAGTCACCCCTCCCTCTAACCCTTCAGATTCCGAGCCATCAACATCAGCCCCAGCCCCAGTTAGATCTCCTTCAAAGTGCCCTTCTCCTAAAAGAATTAGATTGAAATCCTCCAGTTCTGAAGATGAGCCACCTCAATTTTCTCCATCTGGTTTTCTAAGTCTAGAATCCCCCTAAATTACCAACATTCAAAACTGTACTTACTGTATATATTCATCGTCTACTTGCTCAAGAATGATTTTAAGGTAAGATGCTATTTACGTATTTTTTATTTATTACTGTATTTTCTTTACTCTTATGTTTATTTCTGTTTATCAAGGTGTTGCACGCATTCGCAAGTGTTATATAGTTAGTTATTTTCGTTTTTTGGCGGCCCTAATGCATTTGTAAGCTAAATAAAGGCTATGCTTCGACTTTCGTCGATTTTCGACTTTCGTCATAGCTCTGGTCCCTAACCTGTCGAAAGAGCGAGGTATTGGTGTACTCTATTTGCAACTGCTGCAGTTCATTAGTAATGGCCTTCTCATTAACTTGATGTTCTATTCTTTTATGACCTTTGTGAACATCATCAAATATCGCATGATGTATGTTCTTTAATACATGATCATGCTCAACATTAATGTAGCGATTCAAAAATATAAGAAGTTTCTCCCGTAGTAAATCTGATAAATCTTTAGCCATTGCTATATGAGGCAAGGAATGAAAATTAACCTCAGCAAAATTCTTTAAATGTAATGCAGCTTGACATAAAAATTGATCCATTACATATTTCTCATGTTCTGGGCCTTTTAATTCATTATAGAGCCAACCATCCTTATATATCTCCTCCAACACGGAACTCATGTCCACTAGATCCGTATCAGAATCCATAGTGACTCACTCACTTAGTCAACTATTAATATTAATCACCAATCTAAATTAATCAATTAATTATATGTGTATACAATAAAGTATGGTCATTCAATATAACCAATCAACCACTTATCATGTTCCTTTACAACTAATTGTATGTCAACCAATATTTATCCTCAATATTTAATAATAGTATTATCTACTCATATCAACATAAACCCTAAATAGTTATGCCACTTATTTATTTATGATGCTGAATTTATATCATGCACCTAATATCAATATTTAATAATTATGGGTATTGTCCCTCCAATTATGTTATTTAATCATATATATGTGCCCAGTGAACACTGTAGTACTAGGAAAGTGTACTCATTAATATCTAATATATCTGTCATATTAAAGACAAACCATAAATTTTTAATTATTTATCAATATATATGCTATTATGCCCTAGTCATAATATAAAAATGATAGTGTCTTGGACTACTAATGCAAATTGATGACATCACCTAAGTCATCAAATAATTTAGTAAAAATTAATCAAATTATATTATTATCTTATTAATAACCAAGTTATACAATTATTATTATATTATTAATTTATAAAATGAATAAATATCAGACGAACAATAAACCAAACTGTACGAAACATTAGCACGACACAGACAATTTCAGACATAAAATGAATCTATAAACCAAGCAGAAAAAATCGGAAGTACAAGAATAAGGTCAAGGATTGAACTAAATCGAGATTGAACCTACATACACATAAAATGATGACGTAGACATGGACTCATAACGGTTAATACCACATCTATGAAATAAAGGATAGAAAGATCAGAATTGACGGGATAGATTACGAACATTACTAAAGAAATGAATAAAAATGAACTGAGTACAGCAAAATACACTGGTTATACACAGCACTTCACACCTAACACCAAAGGTCAAATAATTACAAGTGCAAACTAAGTAGCCATTGGCAAAAACTTCAATGGTTTCTTTGCAAAATGGAATTATTTAACAGCCCTACAGATCGATCAAAACTGAATCGGTCGTCCTAAAACAGAGACATAAACTCAGTTTCGATTCGCCTCGCCAACCACCCGCTAACATGTACAATACAACGTAATACATATGAATACCACAATCAACATTAAACAATGACTTGCCAAAGACATGTCGGTGAACTGAGCAAAGAGGACTTGACAGCGTAAAGCGAAAACAAGTACTTAGCTTTTAGCCTCGATAAGTTTGTACAGTGCCCGCTTCGCCAACAGACTAAAGAGCTCATATTGCATGATAATGAAAGTTGAATCTAGTTTCCATGGTTGATTGAGCGTTTAGAAATTCTTTTCTTCAAAGACGTTGAGATGCGGCTTCCATTGATACAGACGATTCATACTGTTGTCAAGGACGTGTGACGTCATATGTGTATACGTAAAAAGTGTCCATTTTCGCTCGAAGGGAATTTTTTTCTCAACCCGGTATTCTTTGACAATTAGTTCCTTGTAGATTAAAATTCCACGACCACATCTGGCCACCAGTTGATACGTCGTGGTTCTTTCTTTGTTTGTAGAGGGTGCATGCTTGCTTGTTTGTTTATAATTATTCAATTGAGGGTCAACGTTAGATTGTCTCATTGAGTAATAAATGTCCAAGAAGACATTGGTTCCTTACAAATCTCATTATCATAGTATATACCTTCTTATGGGAAGAGTTCTTCATGCACAATAACAATCAACATTGTCAATCTGATGAACCAACCGTAACGTTATCGATGTGGGTAAGTCTTCGGGTTTGAGTCCAATATTTATTAACAATTTCACGTACGAGGACATTTCAAGCAGTTTATAATATTAACATACAGTTCATTAGATTTTACTTGAATATATATTCTTATCCGTCCGTGTCATATCGAATTCATGTCAACAGAACATCATGGCTGTGTACGTGTGCTGCTGTAATCCAGACAGCCAGAAATGAGCGCATGAGTCTTGACGAATATAAATCAAACAACTTATCAACTATCCTTCCGTAACTCAGGTTAATCACCAACCTTATAAATTTCTCATGTATAATATCATCTGGACTGACCCTGAGTCCTTATATCAATTTACATAAATACGGCTATTAGCAAAGCCTAACCTTGGAAGGAGGTAATACACGTCTTCACGGCTTGACGGACAACGTAACAAGGGTCCGGTATCTAAGTCACGAAGCGTGACCTTATCGACGCTAACACGTCACAATTTGACCGTGTACTTGCGTTCACTAATCAGTGAAGTATCAACATCAATCTATATTAATTCTATTGACCTAAAATTGCGCACTGCCAACTATAGGAGACGATATCAATAAAACCACCGTAACAGGTAGCCAACCCCAAGCCCAACACTCCTTAGACACTTTCTATGACTGCCTTTTGGGCCTTAAGGCATTTCTGTTCCTCATGGAGATAATACAATTCCTCTTATTTCCTTTATCAGCATAGTTAGTTGGTGCAAAGCAATGTAATGGCATCACAATTTTGGGTCGTGTGCTATTTTTATAATTATTCATGTCTATGAGCAATGAGATGAATATCAGAACTGTGATCATGTATTAGAGGCAGAAGTTCCGAGTTACATTATGATCATCATCAGCTGTCATCTCCACATCGAATGTCAGCTACAATGGATCCCCAACATCTTCTGTCTCTTGACTTGATGGTACACTGATGGACTCTTTCCTGTCCATCTCTTGATGTTATCTTCCCACTTATAGCGCTGTCTTCCTCTTGTATATTTGCCTTTAACTCTGCTTTCAGCCAGGTGTATTGTCTTTTTATTGGGTCAAAATATTTTAACTAATTTGATCTTCATTAATTCTCCTTTCATTCATAGGTTTTCTAGGACTTCTGTTTATTTTCTTTTTCTACAAGGCAAGCCCCATTGTTCTGTATATCCACATCTCAGGGCCTCAAATCGTTCTTCCAATTGCTTGTTTTTTGTCCATGTTTCTACACCATAAAGTAATGAAGAATATATATATATATATACATTATTTGATGATTCTCAGTTTGAATTTGCGAGTTAATTGTTTAGATGTTAGTTTGAATGTAGCTTTTGCCATTCCTATTCTATTCTGCTGTCCTGGTCATGCAGGGATATGCGGCAATGAAAGCTCTGACAGACTAGCTTCAAGAGCACCCATAGAAGGTGCACTGGATATGGATAAGGGAGAGATACTGAGGGCAATTAATGATCGCCTATTAGATACTGACACTATAATAGATGAATCATCAAGGCTAAGATTGCTGGAATTTGGCATCAAACATAAGACTAGGAGGGATGGACATATGAGAGGATGCATCCAGTGTGTATACAAGCAGCACGCAACAGGAACAATTAGCATTCATACCCTTCGACATTTGCTGAGGGAGACTGAGCACCTATGGGTTTGCCGGAGTGCAATGACGTCGATTCTGATCAACAATAACAATATTCTATTCTTCATTTCTATATCACTTCTATTCTTCATTTCTGTTTCACGTGTGCCATCTTCTGTTATTATATGAGAATAGTGGTCATACCCAGCCCAGCCCGGGTCCATGTCGGAATGAGTGCAAGTCGGGTTTGGTGCGAATCGTTTTAGGAAGGTTTAAATTTTTTTTATTTTTAATTGTACTGTTGCATTGAGGTGTGCTTCTAAGGGAAACAATTTAAGTAAGGGCTTCTTTGTAGACGACATTGGTATTACAGTCACTTGACGTGTAAGTGTTCCGACGCAGGCAAATCATCGGGATTCTTGGTATGCAGACTTTCTCCCCGCTACCACAACCACCAGTCTGCTTTTTTTATTTTTTTTTATTCCAAGGATGAGATTTTTTTAAATCGTAAAAAGTCAAAGCATTTAAAAACAGACATAAATAAGAGAAAAAGTACATGCAATCTGCACCTATATACATCTATACATATATATACATACACGCACATACATACATCTATGCATATATATACATACACGCACATACATACATGTGTATTCATGCACATACGTACCTCCACACCCACTCTCTTATGTATTGAAATGTATGCATGCATACTACTAATGCCCTTTCCTCTATAAAATAAAGCTGTAAGGGGATGCATTACATATAAAAGCACACACGTGTAGTTTCACATGCATACTTAAACATAAAAAAGAAGAAGAATAGTGCTAAATAAAATAAGTCATTAAGTCATTCAAAAAATGTTTTGCGCTTCCTTTCTTATTCTCATTCTCTTTGCTCTGTTGCTAAGTCTCCCAAGTGATGAAGTTCTGTTGGACAATGTGATAGGCGTAGAGTAAAGCAAAAATGAAATTAAATTAACGTACCTAACTAAGAATAAATACACCTATGTGTTAAAAAAAACCTAAGAAAAGGAAACCTACTATTTCCGAGAATTGGGATTATAATGCCTAAAAATGATCCCAAAATAAAAATAAAAACCTGTGTTTTTAAAAGAGGCACACAAACCTTGTCTACGATATAATTAAAGACAAAAACGTAACAAAGAAATGAAAGGAAAACTGAAAATAATTAAGTAGTAAACTTATTAAGTAGTAAATAAAGTTAATAATGAACTCTGAAAATTATTATGTAGGTAGGCAGCTAATATTCCCCAGCAGAATAATAACAAAAAAACAAAAAAAAAACTAAAGCTACTTGCCTTTTCTCCATATCCAAATGCATCGCTAACCAATTATTACGTCAGAACAAACACCAATGTTCTAGAACATACAGAAATCTTCTAGCACAAATAATTTAAATGAAGGATAACCAATTATTATGCCAGAACATACACCAATGTTCTAGAACATACAGAAATCTTCTAGCACAAATAATTTAAATGAAGTCATCTGTGTATAGGAAATTAGTAACAACTCTACACAGCTAAGAATTAATGAAACCTCCCTTGTCAAGAATCCTGATTTACAAAATGTGCATAACAGTTGCAACACAGTGTAAATTTAAGTAACAGCTTTACATAGCTGAGAATTATTCAAAGTTTCCTTGTCAGAAATCGTTGATTAGAAAACTTATTGTTATTATTAATCAGAAGCGACGTCATTGCACTCCGGGCAAACCCATAGGAGCAAATGTCAAAGGGGATGAATGCTAATTGTTCCTGTTGCGCACTGATTGTATACACGGCTGATGCGTCCTCTATTACGTCCATCCCTGCTGGTCTTACGTTTGATACTTAATTCCAGCAATCTTAGCCTTAATGATTCATCGATTGCAGTGTCATTTTCAAACATGAATCGCCCTCAGTATTTCTTCCTTATCCATGGCCAATGCACCTTTTATGGAGGCCCTTGAAGCTAGTCTGTGAGCTATTTCATTGCCACGTACTCTGGCATTGCCAAGACAGTAGATCCATATCAGTTCTTGAAGATTCGATGATTCTATGGAGGTTATCCATTCATGTCGAAGCCAACCATTTTGGACCTTCCGAAGCATGGATTGTGAGTCTGATACAATAACTGCCTTTGTTAATAAAGTCTCAGACAGCCATCTTAAGGCAGCAGTAACTGCCTCTACCTCCATTCTCATGCTGGAGGTTGTTATCATGTAAGAATACTTACATAACAGAAAGCAACATACTTCTTAATTTAATGAAAAATTTATGAATTATAATGTTTGTAAGCAAAGGGCGTTAACTGAGGAAACGGTAAACTTTTAATGTCCCTTGTCCCGTAAGATAAGAATGAATGGAGTGAAGAAAAATTCACTGCTTAGCTGCCTGACGTCGTACCATGTCGAAATATAGCTTGAAACCTTCCCGGATAAATGTCCAATACGCTGGAGAAAACCGCACCAAAATCCTTTCAGCCGGTCTCGAGTTATGAGGTAACAGACAAAAACACATTTTCGATTTAATATATATATTAGCTGTCATACCCGGCCCAGCCCGGGTCCTTTTTGGAATGGGTGCATACTTAAACATAAAAATGAAGGAGAATAGTACTAAATAAAATAAAGTAATTATTTCATTAAAAACATGTTTTGCGCATCTTCAATTATATTTTTTTGTTTAGGAAGAAACCAGAAGTGGAAGAAACCTTGAAGGAATTTTAAAGGAAGACATTAATATGAAAATTAGGAAGAGATTTGTTTGAAAAGGAGAGTTGGAAATTGCTGCCAAAACAGGAAAACCTGTTTCTTTGGGGGTTTTTTTTAAACTTTTATTTCCATTTCTTTTGCTATTTACAAAATCATGTACATTTTACAAAATGAAATACATGGGAAGTACATTTTAAATTACATATAACCTTTCACTTTTTTTAAATACCTCTTTTGGGGCGTAAAGTGGGGTCTATTGACTTTATTGTGCAAAATATGTTTGATCTCGGAACTTAATACCCCTTTTGGGCGTAAAGTGAGGTCTATTGACTTTATTGTGCAAAATATGTGTGATCTCTGCCCTGGATTAGACTTTTTTAAATTTAAATACCTCTTTTGGGGCGTAAAGTGAGGTCTATGACTTTATTGTATAAAATGTGTGTGATCTCTGGCCCTGGCTTAGACACTTTTTTTTTTTTTAAATACCCCTTCTGGGGCTCAAAGTGAGGTCTATTGACTTTATTGTGTAAAATATGTGATCTCGGCCCTGGCTAAGACACTTTTTTTTTTCTCCAAAAGACAGCTGTTTGTTTCTCAACAACCCCAATCTAAGTAGAGGGTGCTGCTACAAACAACTGGCACCTGTACAGCAATCACACCTTCCCAATACAATTACAACTGAAAATGTGGTCTACTACTGGAATCTGACAAAACATAAATGTTCTATTTTTTTAAACACACCAATTCTTTGTAATAATATTACAAGCTACAGAGATCCACAATATAAATCTGTTAACACAACATTCACACAAGTGTCTTTGCTTACATTAAACATGAAAAAAAAAATTATTGACATTTCTCATACTTATCTTTGAAGAGTTAGACAACAAAGCTGGCTCAATGGGTGACAGTGGTTGAAGAAAATTATCTGTCTTTAGTCCACCACACAAATCCACAAACTCAGTAAGCTGTTTTACATATGCAAGACCCAGTCTACTGTTTCTTCTTTAACACAAGTGTCAATTATTTCAACTGTTTTATCTTCATTTGATGTTATATGAGCAATTAGGTCTCCTACCCAACCCCACATTTCAAGCACATGTTATAAAGGGTGCTCCACCTATGTCCCAGTCTTGACATATGGATGCGAGTCATGGGCAATGACTACAACCCACAAAAGCCAGATCCAAACCTCAGAAATGAGGTATCTGAGGAAGGTGGTTGAAGTAACAAGAAGAGACATGGTCCGCAACCAGACGATACGTCAAGGCCTAAAATCCCACCCGCTGCAGACCCAAATAGAACAGTCCCAACTAAGATGGTTTGGCCATGTCTGCAGAATGGGAGAAGATCGGCTACCACGACAAGCATGGGAAACAAAGAGCCAGGGATCCAGACCTCCAGGACGACCCAGAGTCCGCTGGGAGGACAACATTAGACAATCTTTGAAGGACCGAGGACTAGAATGGAACCAGGCCAGGAAGAAGACAGCTGATAGAATAGTCTGGCGCTCTCTCTTCCAAACCTCTACACCTCACGGTAGAAGAGGAACGACTAAGTAAGTAAGTAAGTTATAAAGGGCTGCCGAATTCAGATTTCTTTCATACCAACCTATCTGATAAATGATGTTCCCACCCTTCCACAAGACACTTTAGTTCACATACCGGTACTCCACAAACAAGAGATAAGGTGCTGACAATTGGTTTCCACAATTTCACCATCACAGCTCAAACCATTTTCAATACAATCAGCTTGTTTCTTTACTAAATATTAAATCTGTATCTACATATGTGGTTCTTCCATGTTAAAATGCAAAGAGGAGCAGGAAGGCCATCATGAGGCAGAAAAGACCCATAGCCTCGGACAAGGCAAATCGCAGGATAGCAAATTTGAACAACTGTCCCTTCAAGCCAGGGTTACGAGCATAGCCTATGACAAGACTGCCAAACACACGTTGTTGACTTACTTTGATCTTAGCCAAAAGGCCGAGTAATACATGCGCTTTTTTTTTTTTTTTTTTTGTCTTCTCCTGGCGAGGCGCGTTCCTTTCAACCTAATTGTTTATAGCGGAGCGCATTTACCATCCCCAAAAAAAAGTCAACTCTGTTGACCGCTAACCCGATCAGCGTTGACAGATACTAT
Organism: Oreohelix idahoensis; assembly: GCA_024509875.1. Classification (NCBI taxonomy): domain Eukaryota; kingdom Metazoa; phylum Mollusca; class Gastropoda; order Stylommatophora; family Oreohelicidae; genus Oreohelix; species Oreohelix idahoensis. Next base: position 150,751 of record JAMPIV010005280.1, on the reverse strand, counting down.
GTCCTGCAAGGTTACCACTCAAGTTCTAGAGATAAACTCAGATTTTCTTCAAAAAAAAAAAAAAACCTAGAAATATCCAGATTATTTCATGCCTCAAATACACGGGATAGACGATGCTTTCACAATCTTTTAGTGCAACTTTAGCACAAATAAGCTGTGTGCTACCAATTTCTATTTATTTCTTCATTTTTATTTTATTTTTTATTACCAAAAATTTACAATTATATAAAAATGATTTTATTAACACCCCAATATATGAACTCTTGAAAATTAGATATTTTAATAGTAACATACTTACAGTAGTTACATTAACAAAATGTTCCTCAAATTAAATATAAAATGTTAGTTGTAAATTGTTACTGTTGAAAATTGTCACTTATCAGCGACTCGGCATCCATGTCGACAACTTCTCCTTCGTCAAGATCATATGCATGAATTGACAACGTGGAATCTTGATTGTGGAGTTCCATAATTTTTTGCATATCTCTGCTGACAACGTCCTTCACGCACATCTTCAACCACGCTTTTACTAGGATTAAACTTATGACAAACTCCATCTTTGGCAACTGCTTGCTTGGCTAGTATTTGATTGTAAACTGTTTCACACAAAAGCTTGTTGGTTTGTTTAGTTTTAACTAAGTTAACCTTCGAAAACACTCTTTCGGCGCATGCTGAAGAGTGAGAGAGTGCCATAAGCGTGCACATGAGGAGAGCCAAAACATATAATTTCTTCTGGTTATTGTAATGTTATGATGTATGTATATAAGCATTACCTCGTCATCTACACAAGCACACACATGTTTCAGAAAGCACTCAGTAAAAGCGTGTTCAGTTCGTAGCCATGTTTATTTACAGAATGTCGTACATGTCAAGATTCGCATTATATTACAATGTGTGGTTCGTACTTTAATGTATTCATATTACATCCCCCCTTTTTTGAAAAAAAAATGTGTGCAAACATTTCCAACGAAATGTTTCATGTGAGAAAGGATAAGTATGTGTAATGCTCAGTGTGAGTATATATGTCACTGTCTGTATCGGCTGGGAGGTGTCACTGTACGGCCAGAACGAGTGGTGTAAAGTGCTGGTGGTTCTGCGGAAGTCCCTGGTTTAGCTTGAGTTGGTTGTGATTTCGGCCTTGGCGCTTGTTGGTTTTGTGGGGCACCAAGGTCTGGAGTTACTGCATTGTCTGTTGAAAGCATGGGAATTCTCTGTTCTGTTGTATTCTGTGGGATTTCTCTTATGTCCACTCTGTTTCGCCTCAGGAGGTTGCTGCTGCTGTCTGGTCTTAAAGTATAGCTCCTGGGTTCAGGGTTTCTGGAAATGATTGTTGCTTTTGACCATGTGTCATTGTTGTGGTTGTAGGTAGTCACATGCTGACCAGGATATAATGGTGGTAAGTCTTTAGCACATTTGTCATAGTTGGATTTCAGAACTTGCTGACGATGCTGAAGTTGATCATATGTGCTGTCTCTATGTTGTGGACGGAAGTGGACCTTAGATGGTAGGAGGTCTTTAATTCTTCTATCAAACATAAGTTCTGCTGGACTGTCGATCTTACTGTCTACCGGTGTTGTTCTCCATCTCAAGAGTGCTAGGTGTACATCCTCTGTTCTTGTTTTCTTCATGATTGACTTGATAGTTTGTATCTGTCTCTCAATGAAACCATTAGATTTAGGGTATCTAGGTGATGATGTTGTGTGTTTGATCTTCCAGTCCTTAGTGAAGTTTCTGTATGCTTGACCTGAGAAATGTGGACCGTTGTCTGATCTAATTTCATCTGGGATGCCAAACATGCTGCAATACTTCTTTGTAATGTCTGCAATAACAGCTGATGGTGAGGGTTGTGGAAGTTTCTCAATGATGGGAAATTTGCTGTAGTAATCAGCAATAATAAGATAGTCATTATTGTCGATTGAGAAAATATCAGTTCCTATAATGCTCCAAGGGCTCAATGGTATGTCTGATGGTATGAGAGGTTCTCTGCACTGCCTATTTGCATGTTCTTGGCAAATTGAACAGTTTTTACATAGTGTTTCTATGTCCTTGTTTATCTGTGGCCAGTAAACATCTTTCTTTGCTCTCAGTTGTGTCTTCACAATACCAAGGTGACTATTATGGAGCTGTTTAAGGATGATATCGCGTTGTGTTTCTGGTACAACAATGCGATCTCCTTTAAGGATCAGACCATCTTCGATGCTTAACTCGTCCCTCATCGAGTAGTATGGACGGATGTGTGTTGGAACTTCCCTGATAGAGCTTGGCCATCCATGGTATATCAGTTCTTTGAGAGAGTTAAGGATAGGATCTCTCATCGTGTCTTCTCTGATGTGTTCAAGCCGATTGTCGCTAAACTTGACAAAATCAACTTTGATGTTTGGGGTAAGATCTGCTGTCTTGTTGGGGTTTGGTAGTCTGCTGAGAGCATCTGCAAGACCTATACCCTCTTTAATGTTGTTAATAGTTACCACACTCAGCTTTTCGCACATTGGCAAACCCAAAATTGCAGGTCCTTTAACATCTACCAAGTAAAATGTTGACGATGTCCATTCAGAGTCTCTGTATAAACATTCAAGTGTTACTGCTCCGAAACAGTCTATACTTGTTCCATTGTAAGCTCTTAGCTTTGTCCTGCCACTCCTACTTTTTACATCCCTTATGGGAAATCCTTGCTCATCCACCTTGTCAGGCATGATCTGTCTGAATATTCTTAAGGGTAGAGTGTTACCTTGGGCACCTGTGTCTATCTTGAACCGAATATATCTTTCTTTGTGCCTTTTAATTCCTGGTATTCGGAATTGTACCTTGCAGAAAGCCTGCGTTCTCTTTGGTTCATTACTGAAAGTTAGTATCCTCACAGTATCAAAACTGGAAGGATCACTTTCTTCACTGGAGTCAAGGTCCTCAGTCATCATAGAGTGTGTTTGTTTTGATGACTTTCTGCTGTGAAGTTTGTGTTGAGCACTGTCTTGTTTCCTCTTGAAACATAATTTTATCCAGTGGCCTCTCTTTCTGCAGTAATGACATGTAGAGTCTTTAGCTGGACAGTGGTTTTGTATGTGGTTTAGGCCACAACATTTACACATAGCACCTCTGCTTGTGTTGTGTTTTCCTTGTTGCTTAGTACCAGTTGTTTTGTTGTGTTTATAGCTTTTTACTGCATCCACCTGGGCTGTTACTGTACCTTGCTGAATTTGTTTAATGTTTAGTGCTTGTGCCTCGTGTTTCCTGCCTTCATCCAGAAGTTGTTGTAAAGTTAGTGTATCACTCTGGCTCAGTAGCCATTTCTGGAACTCTGGCATTGGTGTGCTGAGAAGAATCTGTTAGATAATTCGCTCTTTTTCTTCTTCTTCTTTGTTAAATTTGCATACACTTGTTTTCTCCTTGATGCGAGTGAAGAAATCATCTAAACTTTCATCAGGTTTCTGTCGCAGGTGGTGAAGTTCTAATCTTGCCGCTCTAAAGTTCGTGTGCTTTATTATCAGACGTTTTTCAAATTCGTCCAATATGGCTACGGGGTCGGTCGCTGACTCAACAGGCATGGCGGTAGCAAAACTGTTGTAAATTTTCAAACCTTCATCGTCCAATGCTTCTAGGATATATGGAGTTAGGGTTTGTCCTTCCAGACCAGTGGTCTTGGAATATAGATTTATGCGCTGGCGCCATAACAAGAAAGCTTCACTCTTATCATCTTGACCGGCAAATCTCATTTGCGGTGCGCTGCGATAGTGTTTTGTTGCCATGTTTGACCTCGATGACGAAATTTAGCCGAATAAACTGTACTCACGTGTTATCGTGTAGCTGTTTTGCGTCGGTCCGGTATCGACCGCTGCCACCATGTAATGTTATGATGTATGTATATAAGCATTACCTCGTCATCTACACAAGCACACACATGTTTCAGAAAGCACTCAGTAAAAGCGTGTTCAGTTCGTAGCCATGTTTATTTACAGAATGTCGTACATGTCAAGATTCGCATTATATTACAATGTGTGGTTCGTACTTTAATGTATTCATATTACAGTTATTAGCATCTGTTACTTGTTGCAGTCCATGCCAGAATGCGGGCGGATCCTCATCCACCAGATGTCCAAAATCTTTACGGTACGATGCCAGTTCTCGCCATTGATCAAACAGACAATCAAGGCTCTCTTCTGAAACAACTGTTGGGAACTGCACTGCTAATGGAATGACAGAAGGTTTGTTGATCTCAAAAGCTTGCTTTGGATTTTTCTTCTTCTTCTTCCTCGTTCGCCTTCAGACTTCCACATTTATGACTCTAATAAAGGCAGCAGTCAACCCAAGGCTCCCAACATCTCCAAACAGTTTTTCGTTGACAGAAGTGGGTTGTCGCCATATGCTACTCCGTTCATTACTGTAGGTTGGGCAGTATTGCAGCAGGTGTTCGACTGTCATTGGGCTGGTACCGCAGGTGCAGAGATCTATTACACCAATTTTGTATTTGTGGTACAGATGGTATCTCAATCTATTGTGACCAGTGCGTAGCCGAAAAATGATGACCTGTTCTTTTCTGGATAGTTGATGATATGCATCATTTTTCAAATGTCCCGAGTGCTCTCTTTCCCATTTGGACTTGAATGTAGCCTTTATAGTGGTCTTTGCCGTTGCGTAAGTTGTCTCTATATCATTTTGTTGTAAGGCACCTCCTACCTTAGCAAGTCTATCTGCCTCCTCATTTCCTGGTATGTTACAATGGGCTGGTATCCATTGGATAGTGCACTTCTTGAAGCATTCGGCCAGTCTTTCAAGGGAGATTATCAGATCTTTCAATTCTTTAGTTTGGTGGCTCTTCAGCGCTGATATTATTGAGAGGGCATCTGAAAAGATTACTATCTGTTTTTCTGCCTGTGCTTTGCATTCAATAAGAGTTTCAGCTGCCTGTTTCAGGGCTTCTGCTTCAGCACAGAAGTTATTGCAGTATTTTCCAGTGGCAATTGCCATAGAGTGAATTCTATTCTTTAATTTTATGAGCATGCCGGCACCCCCATTTTCAACTGCATTTGTTGCCGAACCATCAGTATATGCATGTGTCCAAAGCTTTGCTGGAAAAGTTTGGTCAATATACTTGGTTGCTATACACTTTCTTTGTGTTTCTGTCTGTGTTCCCTTACCTTCAATGCCTGGAATATCAGATTTTAACTTAGGAAAGCATCTTATTTTCCACAGTGGGATAGTTGAGCTTGTTGGGATTTTCTTGGCAACTGAGCTTGCTAGTATGGTATTATTGTTAATTTTTTCTTTTCCTTGGGCGACAAAGTTAGTTCGCTTGAGCCTGCCTCTTCCTAGCCTATTCATTCTTTGGTACATGGGGTGTCCTTCGAGCCTCTTAAATTTTTCAGCTTGTTTTAAGACTCTGCTGTCACGTCTATCCTCCATTGACTGTAGCCCTGTGATGTTTTCCATATGGTTGATTTGTGTAGACTTTAGGGCCCCTGTTATAATACGTGCTGCTTGGTTTTGGAGTCTGTTTACTCTGTCAAAATTTGATTTTGCTGCCGTCGACCAAGCTGTGATGCCATATTCCATAGCAGGTCTGACTCTGCCTGTGTACAGCTTTTTGAGGATATTCTCATCAGCACCCCATGCGGTACCTGCTAACTTTTTCATGATGGCCATGCGAAGTTTTGCCCTTAGCTGTATTTTGTTAATCTGTGATTTCCATGTCATTCGGCGGTCTAGTGTGATTCCTACAGCTGACGTAAACGAGTAAAAAAACAACGTCATTGATGTGGTTAAAAACAAGAATTAAATTTAAGTGGAATAAAAATATATATAGCACATAATGTTTTACATTTAATTATAATATAAATATAATGTATAATGCTCAGTGTACAGAATACACATACATTGTAAATGCCAATTGCCAAATATACCCAGATTAATGTAGATTTGGAGAAAAAAATACCCAGATACCCAGACGGAAGCCAAAAACCCAGATCTAGTAAAAAAAAAATACCCAGCTGTGGCAACACTGATGTCATGAAAAGAACCAACAATATCTATCTGATAGCATAAAGGGTAATTTCCTATCTTTCGTACCTTTTTGCTCCGCAGTGAATATATGTAGTTAGGTGTTGTTTCGTAGCGCTTGGGGTTAGGATTAGGGTTAGAATTAGGGTTAGTATTATGGTTAACACTTACCCTAACACAAACCCTAATCCTAACCCTAATTCTAACCCTAATCCTAACCTTAAGCGCTACGAAACAACACTTGACTATACATATTCACTGCGGAGCAAAAAGGTACGAAAGTTGTTTTTTTTTTTTTTTTGCATTACAAAAACGTTCTCTTTTATTCACCAAGAAGCATAGTAATTGCATTATATAACACGTTGTCTTGTACTTTAAATACAGACGTGCATAGAAGACATGTTTAAAACAGTTACAACAATGACACCAACAAAACATCAGAATTACACACCATTGAAAACCATGCATATGATAGTTTCTTAAGCATAAAGTAAACAAGAATTGTACGAACATTGAAGCAGCATACATCTTGAATATGGATGTGACATTACGATAATTAAACAAACGAGAAGCCATCTTTGGAGTCGAGCACTGACAACTTTTTTCTGTGACATTGTAACGTGTACAATACCTGTGTTCTTTGCTAATGAATGCAAACTGTTAGAATCACGTAAGTTTTCAACCACTCATATATTGCTTTTATTTGGGCCAAAATTACCGCATAAAGCCCTAAAAAGGACTCGCCAGCTGCCCGCAATTCCCGTGGCACATTTAAAAATTAAAAAGCGTTCAGGAATCCGGTTTAGAAAATTGGCATAACAGAAAGCAACGTTTTTGTAAATTTCAGTAACAGCTCTACATAGCTTAGTGTTATTCAAACTGTCCTTGTCAGTAGTCCTGGCTTAGGAAACTTGCATAACAGAAAGCAACGCACTTTTTGTAAATGTAACGTAAATGGATAAAATTTATGAGTTATACAGTTTGTAAGGTAATGGCGTTAACCCAAGAAACGGAATAGTTTTTATGTCCCTTGTCCCTTGAGATAAGAATGGATGGAGTGAAGAAAAATTCACTGCTTAGCCTCCTGACGTAGCACCATGATGTTATGGTATATAGCTTAAAACCTTCCCAGTGAAATGTCCAATAGGCTGGAGAAAACCACATCAAAATTGGTTCATGCGTTCTCGAGTTATAAGCTAATAGACAGACAGACAGACAGGGTGCAAGTCGGGTTTGGTGCGATCCGTTTTATGAATGTTTAAAATTGTTTTGTGGTTGTAATTGTGCTATTGCATTGAGGTGTGCTTCTAACGCAAAAAAATTAAGTAAGGGCTTCTTGGTAGACGACACTGGAAGTACAGTCACTTGGTGACAACACGTATAACTGTTCCGGTGTGCTAACTCGGGAAAATGCCACATACAGTTGGCCATGTGAGAAGCACTCATCGCTCAAGTCGTCGCCGGCCACGTGAAGCGGTTGACCTTTCGCTTTATTAATGGTCATTGAAAAACAGATTTTTATAGGGGAATTGGAGTCTCTTAAAATGGAAGGGCAGATCGGAGGGAATCATCGGGATTCTTGGTATGCAGACTCTCTCCCCGCTACCAAAACCTGTCAGAATGGTGACCTCTACAATGTAGTTCATCAAAGATGTTATTTGGAGTCTAGTACCATTATACAGCTTGGGTGGGCTAAGATTGCGCAGTAAGATGACTGGTACACCAACTATTAAACGTAGGTCGTGACAGGGTAACCCTGAAGGATTTAAAGAGTTTAAAAACTCGACTGGGTAATGTATGGTGTCTTGTTTGTCCAAGGTGGTATCAACAGACTTGTATGTACGGGAAGGAGAGTCAAACTGACCTAATATAAGATTATTTATTTTAGTTACAGTATTATTTTTAGGTGCCAAAATAGCGCGTTGCTTAAACCATGATGGAGATTTACTTCCTAAATTTATTATGTCTGGATAAACAGAAGTGATTAACGCTTGGATATCGTGAACAACTGTACATAGGTGAGTATTTTTCAAGCTGATTTTCCCTCCATGTAGAGGCAAGTCTCCGTTTCCTAATTTCAACAACAAATCTGCAAAGAGAGACATGTCGACGTTCCCGAAAAGTTGAGCGCGCATATTCTTAGTGAGGGATAGTTTGTGAACGTCAGGCCAAATGAAAGATTTTTTTAAAACACGCATTTACTTCGTCTGCCCTTGTACTTCTTGGGATAACGGGTAAAGTTTGCCTAATGTCGCCTGCAAATAATACGATCACACCACCCATTAGTCGATTGTCGCCTCTTATATCTTTCAAAGTCCTATCTAGGGCTTCGATAGAACTTTTATGCGACATTGTGCTCTCATCCCATACAATGAGCGAACACTTCTGGAGCAATTTTGCTATGGCGCTCTGTTTAGAAATATTACACACAACAGCTTGATTATCATGACATAAAGTGAGTGGCAACTTAAACATTGCTAAGTCTCTCAAGTGAAGTTCTCTTGGATGATCTGATGCAAAAATTAAGGCTGTTTATTGATCTTCCACATATGTTCAGTCCTGGCATTTCCTGTATCTGTCTGAAATTTTTTCTGTATATATATTAAATAGGCAAGGGGACAGTAAGCAACTTCGTCTCACACCTCTTTTTATGTCTTTTTTTATGAGTAATTCCTACCAGATCTAACTGTCGCAGTTTGTTCCCTATAAAGGTTACTGAATATTCTTAAGTCTTTTCCATCAGTACCTAAGTCTTTGAGGCATCCGTTATTTTCTCATGATGCACTCTGTCAAAAGCCTTCTTATAGTCAACCAAGCACACGCAAATACTATTTTGGACCTTTACGTATTTTTCTACTAATGTTGCTTTACAAAATATTGCTTCTTTTGTTGTGACTAAACTTTTCTTCCTGGACTTTATTGTCTACCTTATTTTGTATTCTGTCCTGTATGATCTTGAGCAATATTTAAATTGTGTGACTCATGAGGCTGATTTTTCTAACGTCTGTTGCATTAGGTTTTTTGGGCAATGTTATAAAGACTAATGTCTTCAGGTAATGGGGCATGTACCCAGTATTGCAAATATCGTAGCATACGTCCATGATTGTATCTATACCGTCGCTTTCCAGGGATTCTAGCATTTCTATTTTATTTTGTCCATGCCTGCTGATTTTCCTTTTTGTATCATATTTATTTTTTTATTTTTATTATTATTAACAATTAACTTCTTATCTGAGAATGTTTCAGCCTTCATTGGAATCTGGTGATAGTTTATTGCCTCTGTTGTCCCCTAGTAGTTCTTTTACGTATTTTGTTCATGCCTTTGATATGTCATTCTCATCAAGTAAGATTATACCATTCTTATTTTTGGCACACACTCCTCCTTGGGCAATCCTTGACTTATTTGACAATTTCTTTATTTTGTTCATGCATATCGCTTAGCTTCCATCTTTGCATCTTGTTTCTATCCACTGTTCTTTTGCTGACTACACATTTCTTTGTTTATTTTATATTCTGGAGTGTTTTTTTGTTCTCTTTTCAAAGTTACAATGAAGGCCACATTTCCTTTAAATAACATTTATTTGATTGTCTTTGACTCCAGGATCTAAGAAATAAGATTTTTGGACAATGTACCTTCTTCAGCTAATGCAGGAGTATTCAATGCGGTGCCCGCCAATGCTTTTTTGTGTGTGCCAGCAGAAGATTTGCTGATGAAATAATAAATATACAATTGTGGTTGCTCGGTGATAAATTATCGTTTATCCTATGCTAAACTTGTCAAGTTTTAGTGGTTAGTGGTCCCAAGAAAATTACAAAAACGGTGCAGATAGACACAGAAAGTTATGCTACTGTAACAGTCCACGTCAGGGTCGGCAACCACTTGATCCTGATCTACTGGTAGATCCCAGTGGATGATCTTTAGGCAACTGTTAAAAAAAGAAAAGAATTTAAACTAGGGAAATTTTGGACTAGACCTCTCCCTACGGCATTTATAATCGTGGTTCCCCAGGATCACAGGTACTTTCCACATTCCCAATGAAAACTCTCGAGCTGGCTACTAAAATATATTCGTGAAGTGCATGAGATAGGAACGCAATCTTTTCTTTGTAAGGTTCATCATCTCCCCCCGCTTTAAAATTACATACACATGCATGCACACATACACATATATGTGTATGTATATATATATATATTAGACCTTTAGAGGCCGCAGGCGACCTATGTCTTTACTGACTGTGTGTGGTACACCACTCTGAGTGGAGACCTCCCAGTACCAAAGACTGCTGTGCCTGTCTTCAGATTTGCTCCTTTCCTCAGACCTACGGGTCCTGAGAGTTCCTCTATAAATGCCTTTGTGCAGATGAGGAAGGACATCCATCGAAACCTTCGGGTATATGAGGCTCTGTCCATTTTGGCTGGAATGACGTCTCGATGGTTCGGAGGTTTTATAGCGTATATGAGTACACTTGAGGGCAAGTCCGGGCACAATGGGCTAATCACCTGTTTGCCAAGTCACTTTGATTACATGTCCTGCCCATGGGCCTTGTGCACTTGGGTCCCCTCTACACTTCGTTTCACGGGGTAGAAGAGGGTACGATTATGAGATGAGATGAGATGAGACCTTTAGAGCGTTAAGTGTTACTAAAGTAGATCTCAAAAGCTCCTAGGTTACCGATCACTGGTCTAAGCATTATTGAAAAATATCCATTCTTAAAACGTGTGACATATAAGATACACTCATATTTTGACTCCATATATCTTTCCGAATAATTATTATTAAAAATGAACATTGTCAAATATGTGTACAGGTCGCGGCTCACTGTTGCTCAACTGGATGATTGTTTGCACACAGGAACATGATCATACACTTCTAACTATAAAACTGACATGCAGTGCCAAAGATCACACTAATTATGCATTTGACTCAAATGATTTGAAGATCAAGTTTTTAATCCTCAATATTTCTAATTTCATTAAATGTGTTTACTCAGCCATATATAAATTTTTGGAATATTTTTGTAAAAATGGTTTTTTAGTAAGTCGTGATGTTTGGTTGGTGCCCACAACCCTCTTTATAAATTTAAAATGTGCTTGCGGTGCAAAAAACAAGGTAGAACCCTGATCTAATGTAAGTATTAGGGATTTGGATCTGAATAGTAATTAATCAAGTTTTAAAATACTGTTGTGTGCCTTATGACACATCAAATAAATATTAGACAAAATGTGTTATGACACATCAACAGTACTGCTTCAGTTTAATAAAATAAGCACCCCCTAGATGCTTCTTAGGTGAGACCAGTGATATGCTGTCTTGCTAGACTTTATGCTGAAGTAATTTTTGTTAAAACACTTGTTTATTGTGCAGTGTTCTGGTATCTAAAATTAAACACCCTATCATATCTAAGATAATAACAGGATTCTACCAATAAATTCTTAGCATAATGTACAGAGCGATAATAATATACTTACTTGTATAAAGGCGTATAGCGCAATCTTGAAAGAGAAAACAAAGAACTGTACTATTATTGATTAAATAATCAACCAATGTAAGCATAATTCTTTTCACACAAATTGAAATATATGCTTTTGTGGCAAATAAAGGTGCTGTTGATTTACAAAAAACGTATAGACTGAAAAACACAAAAAAGCAGTTTGATGAGATTTTTATCAGCAAAACTGGCAGTTTATGGAATTGGTAGGGTAATGTAAGATAGTCCCATAGCAGATACTGCTGTAGGGGAGTGAAGTGTTAGAGACTTCATTATACTAGGTCCAGTACTGAGAGGGGGGTAGCCAGTTCCCTTCCTCACTGCCTTTTCCTTCCCAAACTCAAATGTAAAGTCAGGTACCCATTTACTGCTGGGTAGGCTGAAGCGAGTCGATACCGTGAATTGAACCTGGCACCTTTGCTGCGAGGGACCAGTGCTCTAACCACTCTGTCAATCCGCAAATCAGAATGGTGTAGTAGTTTGTTTGCATTTTACATTATCATAATAGTTTCAAATCTATTGATTGTGCTTCAGTTCTGCTGGAGTCTTTCTCTGATTATGTGATTTCAAGTGCTTACACCAAGACAAATGTACTTGTATAACATTCTGTTTTCAATAAAACTGTTTCCTGTTAGACTGGAAGAATAGTGATTTGCAGTTGAAATTACAAGTTCAGAAAATACAAAAAGATACATTGTGTGAAACAAACGTGATTGAAGGGTTTGCCTGATAAATGCACAACAATTATAGGAGACATCTGTAATACAGTGTTTGGAAGATTCAGGTACAATGAAATACAAATGTCTTTGCACACCCGAGAAAGTTGTTGCATAAGGCTACACTGATTGGTGTGGGTAGCCCAAACACAACTATATTCATCATGTAGCAGAAACAAGAAGACCATATTTTTTTTTAATTACCAATACTTTAATAAAGAAGATGCTGGTGATAGATAGGACACACACTGAGGTAACCTGATGACAGCATTACAAAGCAATCCTTGTTCTTGAATATCCAGAATAAGAGAGGTACAGGGAGTCTGAAAAACATATGGACAAGAGAACTGGAGACAAATGAAAAGGATGAGGAAGGTATGGAAAGATCCAGAACCGATGGCACAGGACAGGAGGACTTGGCATGAGTTTGTTGACAGGAGGACTTGGCATGAGTTTGTTGACAGGAGGACTTGGCATGAGTTTGTTGAAGGCCAGGACAGGAGGACTTGGCATGAGTTTGTTGACAGGAGGACTTGGCATGAGTTTGTTGACAGGAGGACTTGGCATGAGTTTGTTGAAGGCCTATCCTCCATGAGGAGTTGAAGGGCAATGCATGAAATTAATACTTTAGTATCCTTAAAGTTTTAACTGAACAGGAAAAGGGATACTGCAAGTTTGTTGATGTCAAAGATAATAAGAGAAGGAAGAACGTTGGGCCTAAATAATGTGCAAGAGCTAAGAGGAGTGGCGTCACAACGAACAACCTGGAGAGCACTGGTTTCTGCCTTATGCGCCGTGTTTGGCGCTTAAAGAATTTATTATTATTATTATTATTTCAAAGAGCAAGATAAAATAGCTCACACTGTTTTCTGGCACTGAAAGACTGATACTGGTGATTGCACTGCTAAAATCTTTTCTTTTTGTGTCTAAGAAATACTGTAATGAACCAATTTGTTTAGCATTTAACGAAATGTATCTAATGTATATACTTTCATTTATATGTTTTCCCAGTCACATACTTTAAAAATTGAAAGAGAAAGCAACTCTGCTGTAGAAATTCTGAATAGTTTAAATCTAATTAATAATATCCTTCTTGAACTTAAGACTACAACTTTCATCTCATAGAAAGATAAGGAAAGTTTGGCAAGATAGTGCGAGGAAGGACTAAAGAAAGAATGTGACAAATTTTGTGCTGAAATAAACTATATATGCCACCTGTGTAGATCTATTATCTAAAAAAGTGGATGAAACCTCTGCAGGACTTACACTGTTGGATGTGGATGACTGAGTACTTGATTCAAACAACATGTTTTATAATTTAAGTGTCTAATGGACAAAGATGTGGCTGTTAATGACGTCAAGCACACATATCACCTAAGCAATCTAAACAATTCAAAGAAACTTGCAGCAGTGATAAAGAGTTTAAGGATTTGCTTGTGCACAAAAAAGTAGACTAAATATATTGAAAAATCTAAAAATGCTCAGCATCAGTCCAAATCAAGCATCCGGTTTTTTTGTTTTTATTCTTTCTAATAACACAAACTTAGAGTATGTGCTTTTGCTTTGCACATGCAGAGGACCAGGGAAAAGGTCAGTTGAACTGTTGAGTCACTGAAAGATACTTGATTTGTGAAACATACTCTGCACAGTAGATGTGTGGAAAATTTATATAAACAAGATACTAGAGGTGTAAGAAGAGAGGTTTTATTAGTTATAGGCCAAGTTAGTACCAAAAGAATCTATATGCATGTTTTGTATATTTTGCATGAATTTCCACTCATCTACTGTGTGCAAGAGAAGTTTTCGAGCACACTGATGAAGATATGAAATTTCTGTATTAAAGATCTATAATTCAAGGCATCAGTGCAATATTCCATGTATTAGGTTCCATACTTATTTAAATTCAGCAAACCCCTTAAGCAGACTCATCAATGCGAACTTGAATGCTAATTGACATTTGTAACTTAAAAAATGAAAGAAATGTTCTCTTGGATCGTTAACATTTGTTAAAATGTCAGTGAGATTTTTGGAGAACTTGATACTCTTACATTATTTTGGGACTTCAATTTTGTTTATTCTCAACACCTGGATTTGATCTTGCTTCAGATTATATATAACTAGATACATTGGTATTAGTGGGTGTATTACATTAAAAATTGCAAATATTTTCACTGCAGCCAGGCAATCAATTCTACTTGTACAGAACAGTGTATGGCAAATATCTTGCAAAAACTTCTCTGATCACCTGGTGACCAAAAGGAACTGTTAAAAAAAAAGTATGATAGATACATGAGAAGCGATCATAGGCTAAATAACAGGAAGAGAAACGAGGATGATTTAAAGGCAGGAAAGGACTACCTAAATACAATTGAGGTATCCTAATTAATGTTAGAGTAAATATTATACACAAAGCAACAGATCTTTGGGAATGGAGGTAAGAGAGTTCTTTAGTATTATACATAGCCAACCATGCCATAAAGCAGCAAATCAGTTGACAATCAATAAAAAAAACCAAGAATATCACTGGAATAAATGGAGATGTTATACAGAGGAATGTTAAGAATCCATGAACTTGCAAAAAAAAATAGTATATAATAGAAGGAAATATGCATGGTAACAATATTACACACATCAGAAATAAGCAGTCTATTTTGTGAGCATGTAATGGGAAGTGGAACGTTACCATACATGCCACACCTCGGAGATGAAAAACCTGTACAAAGACACACAAAACCCTGTACAAAGACACGCAAAACCTGTACGAAGATTGAAAAAAACATATCAAAAGAGTTAATTCGTGTAAAAATATTTTCAATTACAGTGGGCTGCATTATAAATGAGGCATGGGGACTTTGCCTTTTAAAACAGGTCTTCACTTATTTTAAAACTCATACAATAAATGTCTGAGTTTATTTTACACTGTAAAAATAATGTGATGGTGTCATCATTTAGTCTATATCTGTGCTTAATTATCACTAACAGACTGGGAAATCTTGTGTTCAACAGGACCTTATAAAAGAACTCTGAGACACAGTAATAAGGGGAATGAGTTAGAAAACCTGTACAGAAATTATGTACAGGGTGTACACATCTGAAAAGGCAAACACCTTGTACAGATTATGGGTAAACCATAGCACTTGGCATGTATGCGTTACTACATGAAAAAAAGAAAAGAATTAGGCCAACAAAGATTACAATGGACAGCTAAATATCAGGGATGGAAAAAGATCAAGAATAGAACTGATAAAAAAAGCACTAGAGACAAGAAGCTGCGGAGAGATGGTCATTAATGCCAGTCAGCACAGCACTTGAAGAACGAGAAGAAAAGAGCAGAACAATGAACTACAAGAACACTTTAAAATAAGGTATGCAAATGTACAGGTATACATGGTTGCCATCTAAAGCATAATAGAAGGTCTGGCAAGGAAGGTGGATAGACAATGTTCATGATATCTTGAAGAAAAGTGGCATGAGTCTATATGACTCACTACACACAACAGTGAAAACTGCTTCTTTCCATGACACTGAACATAACATGGGTTGAAAAAATTGAAATTTACAAGCAAATTCAAATAAGTTAATGTTACGGTAGTTTTATTGGCATCGTCTGCTAGAGGTTAGCAGCGTGCAGTCTTAGGGGTGACCACATTTAATATAATGTAAATAATTGTTAGTTTATTGAACGCGATACACACGATCGATTATGACGTGGTAGCGTCGGTAAGGTCACGCTGGGTGACTAGGTTACCAGCCCCTTTTGTATTGACCGTCGAACTGAATAGACGTGTCCTCTAATCCTTCTAGTGGTACGCATGATATTGCCGCACATATGTTACTGTAGTACGGACATGGGTCAGTCCAAGAATATTAAGAAGAGAGGAATTTTATGGAGGTTAGTAAATTAACTAAATTCAAGGAAGGAAGAAATAGCAGTCCATATTCGTTTATCTTGTCAGACGCATAATCTCACTGTCGGCCGTTGGGTGCTCCAACCGCGCGTACATATAATTATGACGTTCTGACTATAGTATTGCATATTACTGGACAAGGACTGTGATGCATGGATAGCATCTATGATGTAGGATTTAATATATACTTTCATGTTCAGCTTGAGTGGATTTGTTCTTCATGTGTAACCTGTAATAAATATATACGGACTCAACCCAAATGAATTATCAATTTAATCAAGTTGCTGAGTTCAAACCTTATGACAGGCAGAATGTTATTGACCCACATTCGCGTAAATTTTCCAACAACAGCACGATCAAGAATTAATGAATCAATGACCAGAACCAAAGAGGCCCTATTGAACAAATAAGAAAAATAGCCTTCAACAACTACAACGAACGACGGCAACAGTTAACAGGTCACAAAACTTGCGCAACAACTGGATGTCTGAAAGCAAAATTAGAAAAATAATTTAACGAGGAAAAAACACCATTATAGTAAGTTGAAAAAAAAATTCTAACAAATTTATGGAGCGGATAGCGAAATTGGAGACTGGGCTGGCAAACATTTTTTACACCTTGTGCCAAAATTGGCTGTGATTTTCTAAAACATCCTCTCGTGTGCCCATGGATATTTTGAGCAGCAGATTTGTTCTTTGTTAATCAGAACCGACCTCACTGCACTCAGGATAAACCTATAGAAATCCCTCAGCAAATGTCGAAGAGTATGAATGCTAATTGTACCTGTAGCACACTGTTGTACATACGACGGATGCATCCTCTCTCACGTCCATCTCTGCCAGTCCCACGTTTGATGCCAAGCTCCAGTAGTCTCAGCCTTGTTGATTCATCCATTGCAGTGTCATTATCTAGCAGGAGATCATTAATTGCCGTTAGTATCTCTCCCTTATCCATATCCAGTGTCCACACTATGGGTGCTTTCGAGGCTAGTCTGTCAGGTCTCTCATTGCCACGTACCCCTGCATGATCAGGACAGTAGATCCATACCAGTTCTTGAAGACTTGAGGATTCCATTAATGTTTTCCATTCCCACCACATCCATCTGTTCTGGACTTTCCGAAGCATGGCCTGAGAATTTGGCAATATAACTGACCTGGTTGATGGAGTTTCAGACAGCTACCTCAGTGCTGCGGTAACGGCCTTTACATCCATTCTCAAGCTGGAGGTTGTTGTCATGTAGACTCCACTCTGTTCAGCAATGACCCTGCCCTTTATTCTCGCAGAGAAGCCCCATCCGGATTTCTCACCATGCACTACAGACCCATCAGTGTGCACAATGGTGTCATCATCCCCAGCATGATCACTTATCAGCTGATTAATCTCCAGCTCTGCTTTTCCATTGCCCCAAGCTCTGCACTCTCTGCCAAGGCTAACGATAACCTGCTGGTAGTTTATCCAGTTCTCCCCTGATTTGCTCCACTCTTCCCTTTTGGATATATGTTCAACCCTGGTCACCTGACCAATCGTCGCTTCTGCTTGTGCCATCCATGACATCCCCCTCTTTATTCTTGCTCCTTTGTTGTCAGCTACGTTCTCATGTAGGGGGTGTCTTTTGTTGGTGGTTACTCGCATATAGGCTTTGGCCTGAACCACCGCATATCTGGATCTAATCGACAGCAATCCGAGCATGTATCTCATTGTCACAATGGGAGTATTACGCGTACAGCCCAAAACTAGTCGCATCCCTTCATTTTGAATGCGGTCCAGTCGTTCACATTTTGACGCTGACAGCGTGAGTATTCCTAGCCCATACTCGATTACTGAAATCACGAGCTGATGATACAGGATAAATAAGAGTCTCTGTTCCAAGCGCGCAGCAGCCATTGTTTTTTAAGGCTGCCAGTCCTCGCTTGCACTTCTGCATGATCAGTTCGACATGATACTTGAACGATAGCCCACGATCAAATGTTACTCCCAGACACTCCAGCTTGTCTTGCCTTTCAATGTTCTGCCTATTGAAAGTGATGTCTGGAAGGTCAGCTTTCACTATGGAGTTGTTCAAAGAGCACCACATCACACAGGCCTTGTTGGGATTGACCTTTGATCCGCTTTCCTCACACCATTTAGAAACCGCCTATAGTGTTTCTTGTATGCCTTGGGCCATTTCATGTCTGTCTGAGCCAGTTCTATACATACGTCATCTGCGAAAGTTAATGTTCGTCCCAGTCCTGTTGGTTGAAATGTTGCTACCTTTGCTGTGTAGATGTTAAACAGCACTGGTGATAGTGGAGAACCCTGGGGTAGTCCCCAAGCGAAATGCAACTGATCTCTCCATTAAGGCAGCTTTTATCCATCTTGTTAGCCAAGGGTTTACACCACATGCCATTATACAGTCTATTAGGGTTGCAAAGTCCACACTGTTATAAGCATCCTCTAGACCATTTCTCTTTCACCCTGGAATCCGACGTACATATTGTACATAAACGTTCCAGCGTTACCCCATGTTGTTTTCGTGGGCTTATAGCTACCCAGGGTATCAGAAAAAAAAGGAAGGATCCCGTTACACGCCTATTGAGGCATATTGGGAATAATAATATATAACAAAAGTATTTTCTTGACAATCGGCACACTAGGAGTGATGTGGTCAGCATCACGCCGGCCTCCTTAACCTTCCCAGATTTGTTCTGGTACCCAATTCATGAGGCTGGGTCACCTGCGGTAGCACAGTGGTTAGTGCACTGGCTTCCTAGCTCGGTGGTCCATGGTTCGATCCCCAGTTGAGGTGGGTTTTTAGACCGTAAACGGCTCGTTTAAAAAAAATCCCACCTCAACTGGGGATTGAACCATGGACCACTGAGCTAGGAAGCCAGTGAACTAACTGCTGCGCTACCGCGGCTTCCAAGGGTATCAGGAAGGATGTGTGCATTTTCGAGGTGGCATTACTTGTCTTGCAACTATCTTTTCAAGTAATTTACCATAGACATTCTTCTTATTCTTTGATCCATAGCCGCCAACCGTCAAAGCAGTCAGTGGCCATCACGCCTGGTGGCATCTTGTAGGGCAGCAACAAATTGATTGCACTTTGCTCGGTCGGCGGCCATCCTTCGTACAGTGCCCCAACTCTGGTTCATTCTTTGCATCTCGGCTTCCACAGTTCTCCGCCAAGTTGTTTTTGGTCGGCCTCTCTTTCGCTTTCCCTCGGGGGTCCATAGCATAGCTGTTCTTGTGATGGTATCAGGGTCCCTTCTGAGGACGTGGCCAACCCAACTCCAGCGTCTGCCAGCTATGATGGTGTGCATGTCCTCCTGGTTACTCCGAATAAGTAGTTCTTGGTTGCTGATTGTATTCGGCCAAAAGATTCGGAGAATTTTCCGTAGGCAGATTGTGTGGAAGGAGGACAGTTTCGACATTTCCTTCTGTTACTCTCCAGCATTCCGCACCATAGAGAAGCACAGAAAGTACACATCTCTCATACAGTCTTAATTTGGTGTTTGTGCTGTACTGGAAAGACTTCCAAATGGTGTTGAGACTAGCAAAGGCTGTTCTCGCTTTATTCATTCTGTTGTTAATGTCCTTGCTTGTACCGCCGTCAGGTGTTACTATGCATCTTAGGTAAGTAAATGTGTCTGTCTGTTCTAACTTCTGGTTCCTTATTGTTATTGGCTCAGGATTGCCCACATTTAGCGTCATGACCTCAGTCTTCTTCAGATTGATGTTCAGACCAACCTGCTGGCCATACTGATTCAGTCTATCGGTTTTTTCTTGGATGTGTTGATGTGAATGCGCGAGTAGTGCAATGTCATCTGCATATTCCAGGTCTTCCAGAGTAGAAAACGTTGTCCATCATATTCCTCTTGGACTGCCCTCTGTTGTCTGGCGCATCACCCAATCTATGGCTGTCAAAAATAATGTTGTTAATAAGGGGCATCCCTGTCGTACTCCTGTTTTCACTTCGAAAGTTAGATTACTCAATTCAACACTGCATGTAAAGTTAGAATAGAGGCTTCTTATGATGGAAACAATGCAGCTGGGAATTTCATAAGCCCTCAGTATTTTTCATAGGCTGTCCCAGTATATGCTGTCGAAAGGCTTTTCAAAATCAACAAAGTTAATATATAGCTGTCTCTGCCATTCTGAGCACTGCTCTATAATGTTCCTGAGGGTGAATATATGATCTGCACATCTTCTGTTCTTTCCTCAGTTTATGTTCAACTGCTTTTGAAATTCTCTGGATGATTATCCTGCCTAGTATT
Organism: Oreohelix idahoensis; assembly: GCA_024509875.1. NCBI lineage: Eukaryota > Metazoa > Mollusca > Gastropoda > Stylommatophora > Oreohelicidae > Oreohelix > Oreohelix idahoensis. The sequence continues at coordinate 130,394 of JAMPIV010005280.1, read as the reverse complement.
TTACTGGGAACTGAGAGGAGAGTAATTCCTCTCCAGTTGTTGCAGTCTGCAATGTCACCCTTCTTGGGTAATTTGACAATTATTCCTTTACTCCACTCTGTTGGTGTTGTCTCAGTTTCCCAGACTTGAGAAAATAGTGGTTCTAATAGTTCTGCTGCTAGTTCAGGGTCTGTCTTGAATAACTCAGCATTTAGATTGTCGTGACCAGGCCCTTTTTTATTATTTAACCCTTTGATAGCTGTGATGATTTCTTCTTTTCGTGGAATGTCTGTATTTACGTCTAAGTAATTTTCAGCCTTAGGAACATTCAGCTGAGTCTCTGGTTGTTCCTTATTCAGTGTTTCTCTGACGTGCTCTGCCCATCTTGTTTCCTGCCCCTGTGCTGTGGTGATGAGATTTCCTTGCTTGTCTCTTACTAACGTTATGTTGTTTGCACATAGCTTTCCACTGATAGTTTTAGTTATTTTATAAACTGTGCTTTGTTCATTTCTTAATGCTGCCTCTTCTGCCTGTCTTGCAAGGTCATCCAGAAATGTCCTTTTGTTAGCACGGGTTTGACGTTTTACTTCCTTGTCCAGCTGACTGTACTGTTCACTATATATTGCCTTTAACCTGGGAGACTTAGCTTCTATTTTCTTTCTTTTTATTTCCTTTCTCTTCGTTATAGTGTTTATCGTTTCTGGTGTTATCCAGTCTTGGCTCTTTCTTTCCTGGAATCCTAAGCATGACTCGATGCTTTCATTGTAAATTGTTGAGACGGTGTTGAATTTCTGGTCAACATCATCGGTCTCTGTTCTTTCCTGGCTTTTAGCAATCTGATATCGTCTCTTTACGTCGATGTGACGTACGTACAATATGAAAAGTGAAGTCCCTGAATTGTTAGATGATAGGACAGTAGCCTCGAATAGCTTCGCAGCCCGTGGATTTGTGTGCAACACAAGAGTGAACGTGGATTCCACGCTGGCTCATTAGTATGCACAATAGCAACGGGGAATTCTACCACCTGGGCTCATTAGTATGCATCATTTTCACGTGGATTTTCAACACGTTGGATAATTAATATGTAGATAGTTTCATGCGTGCATCCAGAAGCATCGCTTTGCCTTAGGGGAGGTTAAACCACGCCTACTGTAATTCTCTTTATTTGGTAGAGCGATTATAAGCAGTTATTTCCCTACCTTGCCTGTCCCCCATGCCTAGTAGGGCGGTGCCAGAGTCCAACGAGGAAAGCGGGATACTATCAAAGGCAGTAGTGGTCCCCAAAACGGACGAAGCAGTTTCCGCTGTCGTTTAACACCTCAGTGCGAACCAGAGAACCGCTCGCAGAACGAGGAAAGTCTAAGCGGTAGAGAGTTGGGTAATAAAGCGGGGACTGGCGGCGTAGAATCGCCAAAGTTCCCAAATATAAAAAAAGTTGTCAACTTTAGCACAGTCCCAACTAAGATGGTTTGGCCATGTCTGCAGAATGGGAGAAGATCGGCTACCACGACAAGCATGGGAAACAAAGAGCCAGGGATCCAGACCTCCAGGACGACCCAGAGTCCGCTGGGAGGACAACATTAGACAATCTTTGAAGGACCGAGGACTAGAATGGAACCAGGCCAGGAAGAAGACAGCTGATAGAATGGTCTGGCGCTCTCTCTTCCAAACCTCTACACCTCACGGTAGAAGATGAACGACTAAGTAAGTAAGTAAGTGAACTTTAGCGTGTCCCCCCTATCTTTCACTTCTTTAATTATATATTGAAACCACTGAAGAATGCGTTTATCATTTGCGCCAGAGAGTTTGAACAAAGTACTAGCTGTATAGAACAAGATTTCCTGTGCTTATCTTCTATATTGGAGTCTAAATTCATTCTGTTTGGCCAGGGAATGATCATACACCTTTGCGTCCCAGCAATTATAGAGTCCTCCAGACTCGGTTCTTCAACATCCAGAATTTATGAACATTTAAATATAATCTGGTGGCGACCCGGTGTGGTCTCGCTCTCTAAAGTTACATGAGATAAAGCCACCCAAGAACATTTAAAGTATAGATCAATAAAGTCTGTAAAGATTAACTGGAGAAGAACAATTGCCAGAGCGATATATTTAATTTTTTACTGTTCTGCTGTTGAAAAGAATTTATCATTTATGTACACTGACAGTCACGTATTTTTCACTGGATTAAAAACCCCGAAGGAAACATAACTCACTGTTCAGTCTTTGTCATCACGCTATAGAAGTTGCCCACCACCAGCGGTGAAAATCCAGGAGACCACTCCCTTCTCATAACTTTACCTGTGCCAGTGCCATCCCATAGAAACCTTTAGATAATTAAAAAGGAACACTAATGCTTCACCTTCCAGCGATTACGGGAATATTTGCTAAACGCCAAACCCGCTAATCTGGGGCTGGAAAACGAAGGAAAAAAACTCATACCTTTTATTGAGTAATTTAATTGCTGTTTGTGTTATTCTATGGAGCGCTAGATTCACCGAGCGGTAAGTGTGAGAAAATGTGTGATGGCCATCGCTAGCGTGCATGAATGAATGAGATGTTAGCTAAACTTATAATTCTATTTACTTGGTAAATATCCTTATACTGTATTCATTGTATTGTTCTCTTTAAGTGGGATTGCTTACCTTTGCTTATTTCCCCTCCCTTAATCTGCTTAGTCAAGGGATAACTTGGAGAATACTAGGACTCTGTTCCTACACCCCATACCAAATATTGTACCACCTCTTATCAGAATATATTAACCTATCTTTTTTGGTTAAATTATCTCTTTTCTAATAACCACTTGTCTTTGGACTGGGTTTCTTTGTCTATACAAGCGGGAAGGGCATATTGGGATACTACTCCTAAACCCCATCACCCCCACCCCACCCCCCCCCCCCCTGTTATTTGTATTTTTCTGTAACTATGATTTTTGACTGTACCATGCTAAATGTTGTGATTTTGGTTTAAATGATAATAAACACCATAAAACCGATATTACTGTGTTGGCCGACCCAGGACCCATTACCCCATATATGTTATACATAGTTTGTATTCACGTATGTGTGTTTGAAGCACCAAATTGGTGTGTGTACATGAGTGTTGAGTAACTGGCAAAAATTGTTTAGCCAGGAGAGGTTTAGGAGTCTACAGATAAACACAAATTGTCGTAAGATATGCAGATCGGAGAAATTATCCGATCTCAGAGACTGTCCTTACTCTTTTCAGCACTCTTGTGAATCAACTATCTATTTCTTACCCCTTTCTGTCATAGAGCCTTCACCATCATTCTTCACTCTAACGGGACCACTATTTCTAAGACCTATCTCAAATAAATTTACGACAATAAATGGGTTGCTCTCCGGGATTTTGAGTCTGATCTAGAAATAGAGTGTGAGTGAGTTGTCTCTGTGAAGATAGGGAATTAAAAAAAATAATTTTTCCCCTAGACAACGCTTTGAGTACTTGGGGTCGACCACACAAAATAAATATAGGATTGTTTTCTTTCCACAACAGCAGAGAGTTACGGGAAAAAAAAATCGTTATTTTAATTATTCTCTGGCAGAGAAAATTGGAAATTTTTTTAAAATAAAGATTGCTGGGATCGCGTGATTGTGAAACAGTCACAAAGGTGTTGAAGTTAGCAGAGTTGAGCTAAGCTAAAGACGCTTTATTCTGATTTTTTAAAGTCTAGCTAATAACGTCTCTTCTCAAACTGACTTCGGCGGGCGGAGTTTTGTGGTGGAGAATAAATTTTTTAAGGAACATTTTTTCCCTTAAATTGTTTTAAAATAATTTTTTTTATATTTTGCCTCTTCCGATAAGTAATAGTAGATTTTTCTAGTTGTTTGACTTACCATTTAATGTGGCATAATCGCCTGCATTAAGAGTCTTAATTGACAGATAATAGCAGCGATAAGTTAGCAAATTAATAAAAAGGGAGGAGGTATCTCAGGTAATTAATATTTTGTGTTTTTCTCGTAAGCGGTTTAGAGTTTTTTCCCTTTCTGTTTTCTTCGTCTTATTCTCTCGTCTTAGTAGCATCCAGTTCTTTAACATGGCAGAAAGAGTTCAGTTGAGGTTCATGTTGAGGCAGGAGGCCAAGGAGACAGGATTACAGGGAGATGCCGCGAACGCGTTTGTCAACAGGGAACTTGACAGATACAATGCTGAGAAAGAGAGCAGAAGCTGTGAGGAAGGAAGAGAAAGAGAGAGCAGAAGCTGAGAGGAAGGAAGAGAGAGAGAGAGCAGAAGCTGAGAGGAAGGAAGAGAAAGAGAGAGCAGAAGCTGAGAGGAAGGAAGAGAGAGAGAGCAGAAGCTGAGAGGAAGGAAGAGAAAGAGAGACAAGAGAGGACAGAAACTAGGAAGAAAGAAGCGAACGATCGTCAATTGGAGCAGAAGAAAATTGAGATAGAGATGGAAGTCCGCAGGGCAAATGAGAGAGAGAGAGAGAGAGAGAGAGGGAGAGAAAAACCGAATTGGCGCTTAAGGCTTTAGAGAGTCGGGATGCTTCTACTTCCAATAATGGAGAGCCGTCTTCACCCCAGTCTCAGTTAACGGATCTCTCCAGCACTCAATCTGCCCAATTAACTGCGATGTCTTTTGTCTTAGAGTCTTTCCCTAGCCCTAATGAGAAAATTGACACCTTCCTAGAGAAATTCGAGAGGATGGCAAATCTGTATGGGTTAGAGAGTTCCCGTTGGTGCCTTAAACTCTCAACGGCACTGAAAGGTATTGCTTATGACGTGTATACAAAGCTGGGAAGCAACCAACATGATTACGACATGCTAAAGAAGGCCTTGCTAGAGCGGTTTGAGATGACCGCCCGAAAATTTCTGCAGATGTTCAGAAACAGCCGAAAGGAGAGCACGGAGACATTTCCCCAGTTCTCTTCACGTCTCACGGGCTATTTGACAAAGTGCCTGGAATTATCAGAATTACCTCTTACATATGAGGAAATTCTTGAACTTGTTCTTGTGGAACAGATAAAATCAACTTTGTCAAACGAAACCCGTAGATTTTTGGCTGAACAGGGCGCAGTCAGGCTTCAGGACATCCTCAATAAGGCGGAACGCTATGCAAACGCAATGGCCGAACTTCCCAGCACAAAACGCAAACCCACAGATGAGCCATCTCGAAAACAAAATCTAGAACAGTATTCCTATTCTTCTAATTCCTCCCAGCACTATAACCAACGAGAAACCAATACCCAGAGACCTCCCCAAGAAAAATCGAAATTCTACAAAACTCGATAACCCCCAAATAACAACAATTCTGATCAACCCACCAGGCCTACATGGCAGCGCGGCCACAAAGGTCAAGGCAAGGGGAAGACCCCTACCGCAGAGACGTCTGATCAGGGCAAGCACACCGGGCCAAACCGCATTGGATGCTTGCATACATCCTCGCAAGGAAGAGTCAATGTCAGTGATTCTCAACCTGAGGGGGACAGACCCTCAAAGCGAGGAACTGTAATTTTGAACGGTACCTCAACTACTTGTCTCTTTGACACTGGATTATCTTTTGACTGTATTGTCGCCAGGCACCTTGTCAAACCCGGTCAGGAGACAGAGGACACCGTCAAACTAGGTGGAGTTTTTAAGAGTGACGCACCCAGGACGCTTCCTATCGCACTGGTAGAAATACACTCTGATTTTGCCAGAGGTGTTATTAAAACGGCCATAATGGATGATCATATCTACCCAGTTATGTGTTTGTTGGGAGACCAAAAGAGCCGATTGTGGCAGCGGTAATCACAAGAGGGCAAACCAAGAAGGAGAGAGAGCCTGCGCCAAATTTGTTGCCGAATAAACTGAAGGAGGCGCAACAAAAGGACCCTACTCTGGAGCCCTGCTTTAGAAAACTGCCCATGGCTAAGGACCCCAGACACCACGGAAACATCTTTTCGAAGGATGGCGTATTGTATCGTAGAACGGGCGACCCTGATACAGGGAATAACCAGCTCCTAGTACCGACGCAGTACAGAAGCCAGATCTTAGAAATGGGGCACTCTCTTCCCTTTAGCGGACATATGGGACAAAACGCCACTATTCAGCGAATAAAAACCCACTATTGGTGGCCATGAATGAACTCTAGGTCTATCAGGTACGTGAAATCCTGCGCCCAGTGCCAACGTGTGGCACCCAAGCACTTGACACCCCCAGTACCTATGGGGCAAATGCCAATAGTAGGGACTCCATTTGAACGGGTTGCTGTCGACATCATTGGACCCATGGAAAGGACCAAAAGAAGGAACAGGTTCATCCTGACCTTAGTCGACATTTGCACAATGTGGGCCGAAGCTATACCGCTAACATGCACGGATTCCAAGCATTTCGCAGAAGCCCTCATGCAAATTTTTACACGGTTGGGATTCCCTCAACAAGTTTTGACGGATAATGGATCCCAATTCCGTAGCCTGTTAATGGAGGATATCTTTAAGATCTTGAGGGTCAAACAAATCCACACAAGTCCCTACCATCCGGCCGGAAATGGGCTCGTGGGGCGTTTTAACGGCAGCCTCACCATGATGTTACGTAAGCTGGGTCAAGAGAAACCGGAAGATATATCTGCTGCCTTATTCGCCTACAGAGAGGTTCCCCAAGCATCTACGGGATTCCCGCCAGCCACTTTTTTATTCGGCAGACCTATAAAGGGGCCACTAGAAGCCTTACTTCGGTCCCTGACAGACCAAAAGGCTGATGAGACAGTCGTCTCTGCAAGCAAATATGTATCTGAGCTCAAAGAAAGGCTACAGCTAGGATGGAATCTAGCTACAACCAACCTTATGAAAGCACGCGCAAAACATGCTAAAAGATACAATAAAGCTGCAAAAGAGAGAGAACTCCAACCAGGGGAGAAAGTTTTGTTGTTACTTCCAACCGGAAACAATAAACTTCGCATCGGATGGCAAGGGCCGTTTACCGTCCTTAAAAAGATCTCACGCACCAATTACAAGATCTCCATTAGAGGAAAGGAGACGGTCTTTCATATAAATCTGCTTAAGAAATATTTGGAAAGACCAGTGCCGTCCTCCGAGCATCTCCTGGCGGTCGCCATAGCAACGGAAGACGAGGAAGATGATGATAGTTGCATGGAGTATCCATTGCAACAAGCTGAATCCTTTAAAGATTTCAAATTCGGCGACAATCTCTCAGAAGAACAACAGACAGAAACCAGGGCGCTACTGAAACAGTACGCTGCAGTCTTAACGGATGTACCTGGTCGAACAAATCTCATAGAATTTGACATGAAATTAACTAACGAGACCCCTGTTCGAACCAGAGTTTACCCCATTCCGTACGCTAAAGCTGATGCACTTCGCAGAGAAATAGACAAGCTGTGTCAGGCAGGAATTATCAGTGAGTCTACATCTCCTTACAGTTCGAGTGTAGTGCTGTTGCAGAAGCCCAATAAGGAAGTTCGGCTGTGTATAGATTACCGGTTACTAAACGCTGTAACGGAATTCCAGCCCGAACCTCTCCAAACTGTTTCTGAGTTGTTCACCAACCTTAGCAAAGCAAGAATTTTTTCCAAGATTGACCTGAGTAAAGGGTATTACCAAATACCAGTCAAGGAGGAAGTTAAACCTTTGTTAGCTTTCCGCACTAGTGAAGGACATTACACATTTAATGTGATGCCGTTCGGATTGCACAACGCACCAGGAGTGTTCACCAGGATGATGGGAAAGCTTTTAGAACCTTTGCACAGTCCACATATCCATAATTTCATGGATGATATCTTAATTGCATCGGAAACCTACGACGAACATATTACTACGGTTGCTATGCTCCTCAGGAGACTACAGGAAACTGGTCTCACAGCCAGACCTAGCAAATGTCTCATCGGGTTTGAAAAGCTAGACTTCCTGGGGCATACTATTTCTCATGGCTGCATGTGGCCTATTAAGAAGAATGTCGAGAAAATAGTTGCAGCAAAAAGGCCCCGAACAAAGAAAGACACCCGTTCTTTCTTATCACTATGTGCATATTATCAAAAATACATCCAGAATTTCAACGGAATTACTGCACCCCTGACTGACCTTACAAAGAAAGGTCGACCTGACCGGGTTATTTGGGATTCAAAGTGCGAACACGTGTACAGATCTTTAAAAGGACAGTTGTCTGGATACCCCATTTTGAGGTTACCTGACCTCAAGAAACCTTTTGTATTGCGGGTCGACGCGTCGGGTCAGGGCATCGGGTCAACACTGCTGCAAGCAGAGGACACCGACCCGAATATGTTATTCCCAGTTGCGTATGGCAGTCAAAAATTAAATACGGCTGAACGTAACTACAGCACAGTTGAAAGAGAATGTCTGGCACTGATTGACGGGATAAGACGTCATCATGAGTTTCTTTACGGGACATCTTTTACAGTGCAAACAGACCACGCTCCATTAGCTTTTCTTGGTGCAAATAAGGAATTTAACGCAAGGATCATGCGTTGGGCTTTGCTTTTAAGCATGTACTCTTTTAACGTGGAATACATTCCGGGTAAACAGAATGTCGGAGCTGATTTCATGAGTAGAAACTGGACTACGGAGGAAGAGAAGGAAATTGAAGATACCAATCATCCTAAAGTTACCAATCAGGGCACCTTCATTGTCATAAATGAAACATGAAAAATGGTTTCATGTCTAAAAGTGGGGACGATTGTGACGTACGTATAGTATGAAAAGTGAAGTCCCTGAATTGTTAGATGATAGGACAGTAGCCTCGAATAGCTTCGCAGCCCCTGGATTTGTGTGCAACACAAGAGTGAACGTGGATTCCACGCTGGCTCATTAGCATGCACAATAGCAATGGGGAATTCTACCACCTGGGCTCATTAGTATGCATCATTTCCACGTGGATTTTCAACACGTTGGATAATTAATATGTAGATAGTTTCATGCGTGCATCCAGAAGCATCGCTTTGCCTTAGGGGAGGTTAAACCACGCCTACTGTAATTCTCTTTATTTGGTAGAGCGATTATAAGCAGTTATTTCCCTACCTTGCCTGTCCCCCATGCCTAGTAGGGCGGTGCCAGAGTCCAACGAGGAAAGCGGGATACGATCAAAGGCAATAGTGGTCCCCAAAACGGACGAAGCAGTTTCCGCTGTCGTTTAACACCTCAGTGCGAACCAGAGAACCGCTCGCAGAACGAGACGAACGGGGAAAGTCTAAGCGGTAGAGAGTTTGGTAATAGAGCGGGGACTGGCGGCGTAAAATCGCCAAAGTTCCCAAATATCAAAAAAGTTGTGAACTTTAGCGTGTCCCCCCTATCTTTCAATTCTTTAATTATATATTGAAACCACTGAAGAATGCGTTTATCATTTGCGCCAGAGAGTTTGAACAAGATTTCCAGTGCTTATCTTCTATATTGGAGTCTAAATTCATTCTGTTTGGCCAGGGAATGATCATACACCTTTGCGTCCCAGCAATTATAGAGTCCTCCAGACTCGGTTCTTCAACATCCAGAATTTATGAACATTTAAATATAATCTGGTGGCGACCCGGTGTGGTCTCGCTTTCTAAAGTTACATGAGATAAAGCCACCCAAGAACATTTAAAGTATAGATCAATAAAGTCTGTAAAGATTAACTGGAGAAGAACAATTGCCAGAGCGATATATTTAATTTTTTACTGTTCTGCTGTTGAAAAGAATTTATCATTTATGTACACTGACAGTCACGTATTTTTCACTGGATTAAAAACCCCGAAGGAAACATAACTCACTGTTCAGTCTTTGTCATCACGCTATAGAAGTTGCCCACCACCAGCGGTGAAAATCCAGGAGACCACTCCCTTCTCATAACTTTACCTGTGCCAGTGCCATCCCATAGAGTCTTTAGATAATCAAAAAGGAAAACTAATGCTTCACCATCCAGCGATTACGGGAAAATTTGCTAAACGCCAAACCCGCTAATCTGGGGCTGGAAAACGAAGGAAAAAACTCATACCTTTTATTGAGTAATTTAATTGCTGTTTGTGTTATTCTATGGAGCGCTAGATTCACCGAGCGGTAAGTGTGAGAAAATGTGTGATGGCCATCGCTAGCGTGCATGAATGTGATGAGATGTTAGCTAAACTTATAATTCTCTTTACTTGGTAAATATCCTTATACTGTATTCATTGTATTGTTCTCTTTAAGTGGGATTGCTTACCTTTGCTTATTTCCCCTCCCTTAATCTGCTTAGTCAAGGGATAACTTGGAGAATACTAGGACTCTGTTCCTACACCCCACACCAAATGTTGTACCACCTCTTATCAGAATATATTAACCTATCTTTTTTGGTTAAATTATCTCTTTTCTAATAACCACTTGTCTTTGGACTGGGTTTCTTTGTCTATACAAGCGGGAAGGGCATATTGGGATACTACTCCTACCCCCCCCCCCCCCCCCCCCTGTTATTTGTATTTTTCTGTAACTATGATTTTTGACTGTACCATGCTAAATGTTGTGATTTTGGTTTAAATGATAATAAACACCATAAAACTGATATTACTGTGTTCCCCGACCCAGGACCCATTACCCCATATATGTTATACGTAGTTTGTATTCACGTATGTGTGTTTGAAGCACCAAATTGGTGTGTGTACATGAGTGTTGAGTAACTGGCAAAAATTGTTTAGCCAGGAGAGGTTTAGGAGTCTACAGATAAACACAAATTGTCGTAAGATAGGCAGATCGGAGAAATTACCCGATCTCAGAGACTGCCCTTACTCTTTTCGGCACCCTTGTGAATCAACTATCTATTTCTTACCCCTTTCTGTCATAGAGCCTTCACCATCATTCTTCACTCTAACGGGACCACTATTTCTAAGACCTATCTCAAATAAATTTACGACAGTCGACCACGAAAGCTTTTCTGGTGAGGAGGTCCTTACGTTTCGTGATGTTATATCTTTTCTGTTTGACTGCAACTGGTCCAGTAGCTCTGAGTTTCACCTTCAGTCTTGCTACTACTAGGTGATGATCACTTCCCACATCTGCGCCTCTTCTTACTTTCACGTCTTGTAATGCATGTCTCCATCTGCCATTGATCATTATGTGATTTATCTGGTTTCTGTCCCGTCCGTTTGGTGATTCGCACGTTAACTTGTGCACTTCTTTGTGTGGAAAGTGTTCCTCCAATGACCAGGTTGTTAATACTGCAGAAGCTTATTAAATTGTCCCCATTCTCATTTACTGTTCCACTGCCGCATTTCCCCATTACTCTTTCGTTATAAGTATTATGTGTTCCAACTTTCGCATTGAGGTCTCCCATTACTATAATAAGATCGTACCTAGGTGCAGTTTCCATTTCATTTTGTACCTGTTGATAGAAGTCGTCCTTGATCTCTTCATTGCTGTTGTTTGTTGGTGCATAGCATTGTATAATTGTGGTGTTGGTGAATCTCCCTTTCAGTCTTGTTCTTATCAGTCTGTTGTTAATAGGTTTCTATTCAAGTAAAGACCTTTCCATTCCTTTCTTCAGGATAATGGCTTCACCTTCGTTGTGCTGACCATCCTCTCTACCAGAGTAAAGTACTGTTTCCCCTGTACCTGTTTTTATTCTCCACGTCCATGTCCATCTGCTCTCACGTATTCCCAGGATATGTAATTTGTGGTTCCTCATCTCTCCTCTGATTTGTCTCAGCTTTCCTGCCTTATTCATAGTTCTGACGTTCCAAAATCCAATCCTGGTTTCGTGTTTTGCGGTCAGGGCATCCATTTCATGCCAATGGCTTCCTTTCGGCTTTCACCACTGGCAGTCATACGAGCCTGAGACTCCAGATGTCCGTGCCGCATCAAAGTTTTTCCATTTGTTGCCGTTTCCGTAAGATGTGCGATTTTTTACATAGACAAGGGTGTCGGCCCTGTGCTAAAACCCCCCAACCTGGAAGACCAGGGTACCAGCTTTTGTCTGACCCCTACCCACGCAGACCAGTCCAGCTTGGTTGAACCTACCAAGAGTAAAACTCCCACTGGCATAACTCTGGGGGTTGTCAGGATACACAAGCTGTTATACCGCTACAAGGTATAGGTACCATAGTCATTTTGCAGTGTGATAATTCGATTGCTGTTGGTGTCTTTGCCAGGTTTAGGAAGTGGCTGAAGGTAACTGTGTAGCCAGTCTTCCGGCACCTCAGCTTTCTGTATGCTGGTATTGAAATAGCTCACCATATTTATAATGGCTGTGTCGTCGATCTGTTTTATGTGGTGGTTCTGTACACCATCAGGGCCTGGAGAAGTGTTTCTGCTGGTTTTCAATGTGTACATCACGTCCTGTTCAGAAATGAGACCGAAGTAGATCTGGCCCCTTATTCCATTTTCCAGAACACTGTCCTTTATTTTCACGCGGGCATATTTGTCACCTTTATCTGTTTGCTCCACATATTGATTGAATAATGCTATTCCCTTCTCGTCATCCATCTTCAGGCTTAGTCCTGTAGTGCTTTTGATATTAGGAATGTGTTGGCTTGCATTTTTCCTATTCATTCTTCGATGAAAGGACCAGAATTTCTGTAGGGGTTTTTCCGTGCTCACATGTGTCACAAAGTCCTCCCACACTTTATTCTTGGCCTCCCTTGCCAAGCTCTTGAATCTATTAACGTCTCTTTGCTTTTTCCTCTTCAACCTCTTCCTCATTCATCATTCTTCTGTTTCGTGCTTTACGCCATTCCTTTGTTGTTCTTTCCTTTTCTATCCACGCTTCCTCCACTGTCTTATCACCAGGGAGGTTGAGTGAAAGGTGTTCTCGCTGTCTTTTGTTTGGCATTTTGATGCAATGTGTGTAAAGGGTTGCTACAGTCGAGTGGGCCTGTAGGATACTTGAAGGTCTATTTAGGTTTCCTGTGTCTAGTGGTCCTACCCTTTGCAATGAGTATGACGCAAGGTAGGTGATCACTTTCTTGTGCACCTAATACATCCCAACGTGCCATGGTGGTGGCAGCACTAGAGATGAAAGCCAGATTTATGACACCATTTGAATCCCCAGGTTTAGTTGCCAGTCTAGTCGGGCGTCTGTCGTAATTTTTAAAAAGATAGGTCTGAAGATATTTATGGTCCTGTCTGAGCAGAGGTGATAGTGGTAATTATGTGAGAATAAAGGTGTAAGAAATAGTTTTTTTTCACGAGGTGATAGTGTAAGAGGAAGATCAGTCTCTGGAGTGAATAGTTTCTCTAATCCAGCTATCTATACGACTATATTTTAATCAGACGAACTTTCTCTCCTTATACCAAATACAAGTTACACTGCACCCACATACACACAATTCTGTGACAGATACGCACAAACGTGAAAACAAACTATAGATAACAGATATGGGTAGGGGTTTGACCAACACACACTAAATTAAGTTTTTGTTTAGTTTATTATCATTTAAACTTTACAACATCAAACATATATATCAATAAATCATATTACAGTCATGGGAAAATAACCCGATAAATGCCCTCCCCTCCTTGTGAAGAAAAAGATCCCAAAGAAGTTAATACCCTCAAAAGGTCAAAGGTTCGCATTAGGGTCTGGAATAGTCAGTAAAGAAAAAGAACTAGTTAAGCTATCCCGTAAATACTCGGGTTAGTGAGATAAAAATAAAGAAGTTATTATACTGATGGTAACAAGTGAAAATATTTTTCTCTCTCTCTGTTCTTTCATCCTGTCATTCTGTGGCCACAAACATACTTGCTTACCCAAGAGTTTTCATAGGTATCTCTTGGAAAAACACTAACAATAGTACGACCTTGTCGGGTTGGTTGCCAAATCTGGCCCCAGACTAGCCTTGGTTCTTAATAATAATGTCAAAGTAATCGCCAAAATTGGTGCGTTAATTGTTTTCCTGGATGAGTCCTGTATCACTGCATATAGTAAGTGGCGTAAGACGTATTCGGGACGGTCACAGTCATCGAAAGAAAAAAAAATTAGTTCCGGTACTGTCTAGCCTCTGGTTGCTGAGACAACTGTTACGTTATGTAAATTGAAAATGATAAATCCTATCAGCTTTTCTCTGAGTTGAGAACCGGTTATGAAAAAGTGAATTCTCCTGGTACAATCCAATTAAAAAAACTACTGTCATAAGTCGAGTAAAATGTTATATATTTATGCCGCAGCGGGCTGATAAAATTGGATAGAAAATCTGGATAATTTGTAAGTACCTTTATGCTTAATCTTATTTTTCATGTGGTAGTCTCTCTTATAAATAAAGAAAGAGGACCGCACAGGTCAAAACATCGAAGACCCGAATATTAAATAAGATTGTTTCTGGTATGATTAGGCCGCTGGTTTGTTATCAAGCCTAAATTAGAAAGAAAACAAACATTTTAACCCAAAATGACAATACTATGCTATCACGTGTAAAGTGTGATCTATGATCCTATAATTAAATTAAAAGGCACGCGGTATCTTAGTCTAACTTATCGCGCTTCGCTTCAGCGGATACTGTTTGGGTGTCAGGTATGCGCCTTTCCCCTCCCAGTAAACATTCAGCGCACAATATCAGGGTTAATTTAATTAAGACTCATTTAACACATATCGCTGGTCATTGCTAGCTATTAGGTGGTTGACGTCTATCGTTTTTAACACGTGATATAAACACTAGTCATTAAAACAATTTACACACAAAGAAATATAATGGGCGTATTATTCTGGCACTTTTAATCTTATTCTTAAGTCCGCGAAAAATGGTTGATGGATTTTACATTACTGAACCACTGGCAAGAACAGAAGATGTATAGATCATATATTCACTCTCAGGAACATTATAGAGCAGTGCTCAGAATGGCAAAGACAGCTTTACATTAATTTCGTTGATTTTGAAAAGGCTTTTGACAGCATACATAGGGACAGTTTATGGAAAATACTGAGGGCTTATGGAATTCCAAGCTGCATAGTGTCAATCATAAAAAGCCTCTATGCCAACTTTACGTGTAGTGTTGGGCAGAGCAACCTAACCTTTGAGGTGAAGACAGGAGTACGACAGGGATGCCCCTTATCAACCACTCTATTTTTAACAGTCATAGACTGGGTGATGCGCCAGACAACAGAGGGCAGTCCAAGAGGAATAAGATGGACAACATTTTCTACATTGGAAGATTTGGAATATGCAGATGACATTGCACTACTAGCACATTCACATCAACACATCCAGGAAAAAAACGGATAGACTTAATAAGTTTAGCCAGCAGGTGGGCTTGAACATCAATTTAAAGAAGTCTGAGGTCATGACGCTCAATGTGAGCAACACTGAGCCCATATCAGTAAGGAATCAGCAACTGGTACAGACAGATACCTTCACATACCTAGGAAGCATAGTAACACCAGACGGCGGGGCAGGCAAAGACATCAACATCAGAATGAATAAGGCAAGAACAGCCTTCTTTAGCCTAAACAACATTGGAAGTCCTCCCAATACAGCACAAGCACAAAATTAAGATTATATCAGAGCTGTGTGCTTTCTGTGCTTCTCTATGGTGCGGAATGCTGGAGAGTTACAGAGAAGGAAATGTCGAAATTGTCCTCTTTTCACACAACATGCCTAAGAAAAATTCACCGAATCTTTTGGCCGAATACCATCACTAACCAAGATCTGCTTACTCGTAGCAAGCAAGAGGACATGCACACCATCATAGCTGGCAGACGCTGGAGCTGGGTTGGCCATGTCCTCAGAAGAGACCCCGATGCCATCACAAGAACAGCTATGCTTTGGACCCCTGAAGGAAAACGAAAGAGAGGCCGACCAAAAACAACTTGGCGGAGGACTGTGGAGGCTGAGATGCAAAGAATGAACCAGAGTTGGGGCACTGTACGAAGGATGGCCACCGACCGAGCAAAGTGGAATCAATTTGTTGTTGCCCTACAAGACGCCACTAGGCGTGATGGCCACTGACTGCTTTGACGGTCGGCGGCTAAGGATCAAAGAAGAAGAAGAAGAACCACTGGCAAGAGAATATCTGCACGTTCCTATTTCTCTAGTTTTAACGCTAGGGAATAGGAGTGAAACAAATAGTAAAACTGTTAACACATTTAAAACTTAAGCACAACTTAAAATATTACCACAATCAGAAATATGAAACAATCTCCATGAAATCGAATAATCCACTTTTTACAATGGCTCTAGAATGGCGAGCTAGATTATCCAAATGTTTCTGAGCGATTGATAAACTGACTACGGAGTGCAGGAAGAATATATATAGAAAGGGTGAAATTATATCAAAAGGATGCGAATTTTCGCACCTTCGTCCTTGCCAGGGAAATTAGAAGCTTCGTTCCCGAGATACAGAATTCTACGGTCCCTCTGTTCGACGTTGCCAATCGACAACAAAGGCTTCTGATATCAGCGATTGTCTCCCTGTATGTACAACATCACAGGATTTGCTTCCCCTTGTAGAGAACTTCAAAGCTGTTTACCTTCCACGTGTTTTGGGCACGTGCAATCTGCCAGTCATCGTAATACTGACTTCTCCGCTGTCGTGAGAACTTCTGTTAGACAAGCGTTCTATGCTCACCTGAATGAGTGACAGTTTCAAAAGTACCCGGAAAAAAATAGGCGTGGCTAAAATATGAGTCAAGACAGTCGATTTGCGTGGGTTTTTTTCGTAGCAAAAATTATACACGCTGGAGGGGGAAGCGAAGGTATACGGAAAAGAAGCGGTATTTGTATATACATGTCACAGCGTCCATCATTCAAGATGGTAAGGTTCATGTTCAGTGCCTGAAAACATACCTGAAAACGAGTGCCTGAAAACATACCTTTATGTTTGTCTAATATTTATTTACTGTTTACAGGCCTCTGGTTTCCCTTCCTTATGTGTTATACATGTGTATGCAATACCAAAAATGAAGGTAAAGGCACAAACAATGCCACGCATATTATAAGAACTTTTACAGGGAGAGTCCTGAAAAATAAAGAAGATGTTTACACATCTGTTATGTACTACACTAAGATATATGACAAAATGTAATATACAGAATGATCAACATGCTATAAAACACAATCACTGGCAGCAAAGATATATATTCACAACAACATGCCTCAGTGTAAGAGCGACTAATATGAGGCTGAGCATGGGGCTGGCATCATCATCATGTAAAACTAATTACTACAGAAACCACAGCTGCAAGATCACGTAAATACTTTGAGGCAGGTTTCCAGCAAAGAGACCAACTACAGTGGTTGCTCCGTACAGAACAAAAGGTGAAAAATATGAGAAGAATATTCACAACCACAGCCATCTCTAAGACAGACCCAGGGCAAACCAATTTCTATAACATATAAGGAAGGGAAACCCGAGGCCTGTAAACGGTAAATTAATATGAAACAAACATAAAGGTATGTTTTCAGGCACTCGTAAGAAATAAAGAAGTAGAACACTAGACAACAAAAAACAACAACAGACATGAGTGGCTTACCCAGGATTTGAACACTGGATCTTCCGTGCAACAACCCCGCCTAGCTATGCAAGCGAATCACACTATCCTCCCTGCCATCTACGCATCACAAAAATGATGCTCTGATGACAGGTCAATAGTGCGAACCGAAAGACATAACACCGGAAGTCCACCATGGGCAGTACGGCCTATTAATGACGCAATCACTTCTGTTGTTTCCCTATCAGACAGCATAGGCCAGTCCACACAAGACAAAGAGACCTTAATACTGTGTCTAGTACATGATAGTAGACTTAGAACAGTAAGTACAGGACAGAGGGTAGGTTTTGGTATTGTCTAGGCGGGGTTGTCGCACGGAAGGTCTAGTGTTCAAATCCTGGGTAAGCCACTCATGTCTGTTGTTTTTCTGTTGTCTAGTGTTCTACTTCTTTATTTCTTACGAGTGCCTGAAAACATACCTTTATGTTTGTTTCATATTAATTTAACAAACCAATTTCTGCATTGTCATATTAAAATGTCTTTAAATATAATTACCACATATAAACTATCAATATGTGTTTAAAAAATGAATATATCAATTTCTTCTACTTTTAGGCATAACAAATGCAGATACAGTGTACTTGCATGAAAAAAAAGTAAATGTATTCATGTTACTCATCTTGATCACTTAAGCTATTTAAAAGTGTCATGAAATTCACCTTCCTCAATTTCTTTGCTCGCTCTTACGTTACCCTTCAAGAGGGAAGCCAAGAAAAATAGCAACACTGAACCCTGTGACACATGTCACAGAAGGCAACTACGGAGGGTTGGGCATGCCAGCTACCTATCCTGTAGAACTTTAAGCCAAAAAAAAAAAACACCAAAAAACTTAACAACAACATGGATAAGTTAATCAAAGCATACACTTTAAATAATTCAACTCAACCATCTATGGTGGAGGAGGGCCCATGACATAAACTAAAAAAAACTGAAAGGAGTCTGGGCTGTGAAATCACTTTTTTCTTCTAGGAAATTCTTCAGACTGGGCACCTGGAATGTTCAAAAACTAAACAAGCAAGGGAAATGTGCACAGGTGGCAGCTGAAATGAGTAATTATAAAGCGGACATACTGGTTTTGTGAGACACATGGTGGAGGGGAACAGAAAGGAAGAAACTGAACACAGGATAGACATGAGGAAGAAAATGCACACCATAGTAAAGGTGTGACTGTTTTGCTGTCAAAGAAAGTGTATAAGGCACTCACAAAATCAGAAGTAATAGGACTCAGGCTAATATCAGCAACATTTAAAACTGGCAAAAGGAATATACAATTGTACACCAACCAATGCAGTGTTATGATCAACTTGCTGGTCACAACATTCCCCAGACATCCCTTCAGCAGAAAAGGTGTTACATGCTTCATGTGTAAAACAAAATATGGAAGAAATAAAGTAGCCATAAAAAGCTTTTAAGAGATAGAAAAGCTGTTGGCACAGATGGCATTTCAGCAGAGACCATCACAGCAGATATCAACACCTCTATAAAGATATTATACAAAGTACATGCTAAAGTCTGGAAGAGAGAAGAAATGGAAGGAAGGATATCCAGTCAAGATGTCAAAAAAGGGAGACATGTAAGACTGCACAAACTGCTGAGGAATAATGTTTTCAACCGCAATGGGCTATGGAATTCACGACAAAAGTTTATTTTCAACATAAGGGTTACTTTTGCATTAGCCTCAAACTGGCAGAAAATTAGGAGTGAAGTTGAAAGCTGCCAAGGTGGAGTGGGTTAAATTATCTGCACAAGACAATAGGAGGCTGACACTTGGGAGTCATGACCCAAGCCTCCCCCCCCCCTCCAGCGTTTGGGGACGAAACACTTGATCGATGGGGGGACTTTTCTGATGATCAGATTGCCTCCTGTTGTATCGCTCTGTATAGAGTTTCTTATCTTATCCTCCTGAAAATAGGTCGCCCAACTTAACTGCTGGAAATGATAAAGTCATTCCATGAAGACACGAAGGAAGCAGTCAAATATGCTCGAAGCACATCTGTGGTGGGTTTGATGTTAATACAGTTTGTTGTAAAGAAATCTTAGTGTACTGAATGAGGTCAGCTGTGAAGGTCCCTGAATATAATAAATATTAGAGTAAATTTCCAGGGCACCTTTCTACTACCACCACTATGATCTCATTCAGACTTATTCTAGATAGAATGTAAGATGACTACGTTTGGTGTCTAGGGTTATGAAATGTTAGTGTAAGGTTGCATTAACCAACTGAACATATAAACAATTACACAAATTATTTTATTATCTAATACAACACAACAGTACCACGACAATCACATACGAACTACACTTTAAAAGACTATCTTTAGTAAGTCAGTGGTTGAAAGTTTGGTAAAGTTAATGTTTTTCAATTTATTGTCCTGAATCTGATTTATTTGGAATCAGGACTGACAATCAAAGTGAAATCATAGAAATTAATTACATCAATCAATTTACACAATGGGTCTTCTGACCATAATACACATATTATTATATAAGAGTGTAGTTGTATTGTCTAACTGAGGTGACTTCTAGTATACACTGGTTGATTGTTTATTATCATCATCTCTGCATGTTGTTTGTAAGTTTTTATGGACACTGATGGAATGTTTATATCACTATTCCCAGTCTCTTGTCTAATATAATGTTAGTTGAGCGATCAGGTGCCGAAACATGCACCTATCTTTGTAATATTATGTAGGAATCTTCCTGCACTTCGCTGAACGACAACCTTCAGCTCCCACTTCTTCAAGAATGATGGTGGTTTACAGTTGTCTCCGAAAAAGGCAAGACTGTGGCATGAATATATCGGCCCACTGTAGTCTGGCACCAGTTATTGACAGCAACCAAAACCCTCTGAAATCAGAAGGATATGCCTCCTTCGTAATCAACAGCCTACAATAATACTCAACAACCAGTACAGGCACATTACAAACAAACATGCAAGATCAGCTCTTTACGACAATCCCTTTCACCAGTTTCTTTTGATGTGACCAGGTATACCAGTATTCCTCTCCCCTAATAGTTACAACGCCTCTGCAATTCCAGCAATAATCTGTTGTCCATACAATAGGATAGGTATTATGCTCCTGATGATAATCCTATATAATTTAGTTGGTCTACACCTCTCTGATAGTCTTTCATATGCTGGATCAATCTCTAGACTCTGTTCTGAGTCTGCCATAGACTCACTTACTTACAGTCGTATGTTAGTATTTCACATTCAAATTTTATTTTAAATAAAATGTTAAGAAAATCAATCTTACCACAGATGCAAGGAAATAACACAAGTAAACGATGACTAGGCAATAGAATATGGCACATTTTCGATCTGCCCTATGTCCAGGCTTTTCCTATGTTAGAAAATTTTCCGCCTGCTCTCATCGATCTTGCTTTGCACAAAATTTACTTGAAATGGCAGTGAACAGTCCCCGTTTCGTACCAGTATCTACTGCTTTGTCCAATGGGACCATGTTTACATTTATTTTTGAATCTATCGTTTCAAATAACAACTCCCAATATGTTTCCAAGGCAAATATATTTTTAGTTTTAGGTCAACCAATCATACTTCGCCTTCCTTCAAAATCCACCTAATCAAATATCCCGTACCTTTTAACCTCATTTACCCAAAGTCGTTTTTTCAAAACATGCCATAAAAAATTACAAGCAGGCATGATCTTTACTTGACAGTCTGGTCGGGTCCACTATAGTATTATGGCTATAATTAGTTAATTAATGGACTATTTGCATAACTATTACCATATTCTTTGTCAACAAGTCCTAAGGTACACGAATATACAATTTATATGGGACTAGTTGGCTTGGTTCAGAAGTACACAGTTTTTTTTTTCTAAGTTAGTGTTTTTTATTTTTAGTCTACTACACGTTCAATTCTTTTCCATGTGCTGTCTTCTCTATTTACGTGATAATTGCGTCCTTTGAAAGGTTGTTTTTGTGACACGAGTTGTCTACATGTTCTAACTTTTTCCTCGTATTTTGGGGAAACCCCTAAGGCAAGGCTTGCCCCTGTGCTAGTATTGGCTTTTAGTTTAAAATCAATGCGAAACGAATTAGCATTTCATCTATCCTTTCCCCTCCTCGTTCCACAATGCATTTTTAGGCACATATTTTCTTAGAACTAGGAAAAGTGATTATGTCAAGGACGAATCTGAAAAATTTGGGTACCGTTTTGTTCGGCTATTCGTTAGCAAATAATAATCTGAAGGCGTAGGCGATACCAACAGTTCTAGCAGAAAATTCTTTTATACTTTCTTATCTTTTCCTTTATGCCCGATATTGTTATATATTAATTTAGATATTGTATTTAGAAATTCACTACAACATCACAGCCCTTTGACCTACGCATCTCTGGTTCCGACCCTCTTCGGGATCTTCTTCGCCTTGCTCTTGAAACATGCATTCAGAGATGCAAATGAAGGAATATGCCTTCACAGTAGGTCAGATGGCTGACTGTTTAACCTTGCAAGGCTGAAGGTATAAAAAAAAATCAGAAGGGTCACTATAAGAGACTTGTTATTCGCTGATGATGATGCAATTGTCACTCAAAGTCAACAGTGGCTTCAGAGCTTGATGAATCACTTCACCGAATCATGCAAGGACTTTGGCCTCACAATAAGTCTAAAGAAAACAAATATGCTGGGTCAGGATGTGGATATTGCACCAGTTATCACTATCGATAACTATGAATTGGCAATGGTGCACCACTTCACATACCTGGGGTCTACCATCAATGACATGTTGTTCGTCCATCACAAGTGATGAAGACTGTAGTGGTGTTGATGGTATTGTATGATGGTGTTATTACTACATGTAACTTGTATGAGGCCAGCTGTGAAGGCTCCTGAGATAAAATGTAGTTGAGAATTATCAGAAGGCCTTTCTTGCTACCACTACGACCTCACACTTAATTTTTTTTTTCTTAATGAATGTGGCTACGTAAAGTGTCTAGGGTAATCATGTGTAATGTGGTGTGTAAGTTATAAATACACCCACAGACATTTAAGAAGACTAATAAGATTAACAAGTGTTAAAATACACTGAACTAACTCACGTGTATAAAGTTTTTGATATAATTATATTACATTTATTGGTTCTGGATCAAGTTTTATGTGACCAGAACTTGTTTTAAAAGAAGGATTGAAAATTTATGAAAAAAATGCATGGAATGTTACATAATAAATGCAAGAGCGTACCTATTTAAGTACTAGACTAGTTAGTTTTATTAAAAAAAGTTCGAGTAGTCATCTCTTTGGGAGGATATTTACTGTTTGTGCTGTTGGGGTGGCCTCATCACACCTGTCTATATTGACTACACATTGTCCAGAAAATGGTGGGAATTTTTATGGGGATATTAGTCACTACCAATAGTTGGTGAATGTCCAGCAGACCAGAGGCTCACTCATCTTTTTGTAGCTCTGGTGCTGAAAACTTGCGGTCCCACCTCTCCGTGCTGGCGGGCAATAATGGTGGTCTCTGTCACAAGAACTGCACAGATACACTCGAGTAAAGTCACCCACCGAATAGACTCTGCAGATTATGAATAATTAACACAGAAGTGCTAGCAAAACTCAGCTGAGCTGCTGGCTATAGGATGGCGTCCCTAAATTTACTTCACTTGCTTTCATATGGGAAAACACCACACTTTAAAATCTGTGTCTAACACTGAACAATTATTGAAGAATGACCCCAAATGCGCTCTGAGCGCTAATGATATGCTTGTCTGTGGCCAATCACTGCCTAGTTGTACTTTAAATTTCAAATTTCTACACTAAAGTCATTTCAGTCATGCTTCAGTCAAGTATGGATGGTTATCTGTTAGTCTGTCCGTCTCTACTTGTGTTTCTAAAAAAAATGTGCTTGATTTTTGAAGCAACCTTTCTCTCCCCTTAAAATTTTGTCGTAAAAAGTTATATTTAGACACAGCTACCGCTCAAAAACCCTCTCCTCCATAATAAGTAACTTTGAACATCTGTGTCCAAGGTCGTGTTTTTGTGTGCAAATAACGATATGTTAGATTCAAGGCAGTCTGTCGATGATGTAAACTACACTGTCTTTTGTCATTATCTTCAATATTATCTATCCGTTTGTAAAATTAAGATCATATTATTTCATTGCTCAGAATAGGCCATCCGGCCAGCTAATTTTTATATTCCTAACATTAATATTAAGAAAAATTACTTTTTAAATTTTTGTAATTTTCCTACCATCCGCTTTCTGCCGCTCAATTCAAATCAAAAGCTTGGTATCGTAAAAGCGTCCATTCCGTACCTCGTGTCAATTTGGGGGACGTGAATTTTTTACTTTCCTCCATCCCCCCAATTGCGTCTCCTTAGCCTTGCTACGCAATCTTTCCAGTCATATTTTTTCCTTTTTGATCCTCCGTTCCCCTCCTGTCTAGCAAGTCAATTTTATGGAGGGTGATGACCCGCGGTCTAGGCGATCATGTACATCAGCAGCCTACGCATTATGTTTTTATCCTTAAATGTTATCTTTTGAGTATTTTACCGTTGTATCTCTGTCAATTTCACTACACATCTCCCCACTTGAAAACATGCCTATGGCAAGTTCCAAAACCAGCGATACACATAGGTAAAATTACTCCTCACGTCTGCCACTACTCTAATTTTGATCACAGGGGTGCCGACTGAGGAAATCTGCACCGACATTCAATTTGCCTGGGATATATTGGATACTGAACTGATAAGGTTGAAGCAATAAAGACCACCTCAGCAATCTTGCGTTTTCATGCTTAGCCTGAGACAAGAACACGAGAGGCTGATGATCCGTCTCCACCACAAAAGTCCTACCATACAGATAGATTTGAAACTTCTTTATTGCCCAGATTAATGCTAAACATTCTTTTTCGCTTGTGGAGTATCCTTGTTCCGCCTTATTCAATTTGCGGCTTGCATAAGCGACTGGTTTCAGTTCCCCATCAGGTGAAGATGATCTTTGCAACAAAGCCCCTCCAAGTCCTACATTACTTGCATCGGTTCTTAAGACAAAGTCCTGTGTCAAATCAGGCAGTTTGAGAATAGGCTTGCTAGTGAGTTTTTCCTTTAACTCTTGGAACGCTAGTTCACATTGTGCAGTCCAAATAATTTTATCTGGAAGTCCCTTGCGAGTCAGATCAGTCAGAGGAGCACAAATAGCGTTAAAATTTTTGATGTATTTCTGATAAAATCCGCATAACGACACAAATGATCGCACGTCCTTTTTTGTTTGCGGCCTAGGTGCTCTCTGCAGTTTTTCCAAGTTCTTAGGATCAGGGGTCATATTACCCTGATATACAGTGTGTCCCAAGAATTCCAACTCTTTGCATCCAATACAACATTTTGTTGGCCTAGCAGTTAAGTTCGCCTCCCGAAGTCTATCAAACAACATCTCCAGAGCTTCAATGTGTTCTTCAAATGTCTCTGTGGCGACGAGAATATCATCCATGAAATTTGTGATACATGGGTTATTCAGGGGGTCCAACAATTTTCGCATCATCCTTGAAAACACACTCGGAGCATTTTTCAGTCCGAATGGTAGCATATTGAATTCATAATGTCCATCCGAAGTGCTAAAAGCCAAATAAGGTCTCACTTCAGGCTTCACTGGGATCTGGTAATAGCCTTTACTAAGATCCACCTTTGAAAAGTATTTTGCCTTGTTCAGTCTGGCAAATAACTGTTTTGTGTCTGGTAATGGATCCACTTGTCCTTCTGTGACAGCATTCAGTTTCCTGTAATCTATGCACAGTCTGTGTTCCCCAGACGGTTTCCTCAACAAAACGACACTAGAACTAAAAGATGATTCACTGTGCGAAATAATCCCCTCCTTCAATAAATAATCTATTTCTTCCTTTAATGCCTTCTCCTTCGCGAACGGAATAGAATAGGCTCTCATACAGATTGGGTTTGAGTCTACCAGTTTCATGTCATACTGTAGCAAATTTGTATGGCCTGGTTTATCTGTTAATACATCTGTATGTTCCTCCAGAACCTTTTGAACTCTCTCCCTCTGGTTTTTAGTCAGGTGCTTACTGACTTTTACCTGTGCTGCTGTTTCACAAGGATGTAATGGGTATTCATGTGAGGTGAGTGGTTCTTTTTGCATCTGGGTTGCAATAGCCAAGGTCAATAAGGGGGTGCTTTCCTGGAGTGGTCTGTCCAGATACTTCTTTAACAGGTTTACATGATAAACTTTTTCCTTCCCCTTTTTGTCAATTTTATAGTTTGTTCTAGACACCTTCTCTAGAACCGTATATGGACCTTGCCAACCAATTTGTAATTTATTCTGGCTTCCGGGTAGTAAAAGCAGCACCTTCTCTCCGACTGCCAGTTCCCTGTCCTTTGCCTTCCTATTAAAATATGCTGCATGTTTCTTCCTGGCTTGTTTCAAATTATCATTTGCCAGTTTCCATCCAGCTTTCAAACGAGTGGTCAGTTCGTTCACGTATTGATACGATGAGGTAACAGTCTCTTCCGCCTTCTCATCTGTCCAGGTCCTTAATAAAGTTACATCTGGATCTTTAATTTATCATACTTATTTTTCATGGAACCCATCGGGTCCCGTCCCTTAGAAGCTCTATAATGAGGACTTTTCTTCCTAGAATCATCACTCACAAATCGACCACTACCAATTTTTCTCTGGGGTTTGTCTCCCCACTTAAGATTGTTTATGAGAGATCTTCGCTCTCTTGTCTGTTCTTCCAGTTTATATAAGTCTGACCGAGGGATTGTCATCTTATCCTGGGTAAAATTTCTTCTTTGTACTCTTCGCATAGTGGCCATGTTAATCCATTCAAGTGAAGACTGGGTGTGAAAAGGGGGCTCCCATTCCACTTTGTCTACCCGAGTATAATTAGTTTTCCTTTCAGGCCTAAAGTTGCCCCGTGGCGGTTCTAGGTCCTGCACATATTTTCCCTTTGTGGGTGTTCCCTCATGAAATACGCCACATGCTTCTACAAAGTTTTCAACATCGACATTTACGTCGGGCCAATAGTATTTTAGAGCAATCTTTTGGCAGATGGTACCGACTTTCTCATGGTCACCATCTTTTCCAACATGTAAGCTCCTTATTAAGTTTGCCCTATATATCTTGGGAAGAACTAACTGTCCGTGACCAGTGGATCTAGTTCCTGTCTTCCTGTATAAGAGTTTGTTCTTCATGAAATATTCCCCCTTGCTCGGAGGTGTGTGGCATTTGGGCAATTTTTTAAAACAGGGCTTGAGTGTCCTATCCTCAGCCTGCGCCTTCCTCATCTCCTCTGGATGAGCATTTATAGGTTCACCTTCTTCCTCCTTCTTCTGTGACCTGGTCTGCACTGTCGCCATGATCACAGGTTTCTCGGGATTCCCCAAGAAGACGTATCTACACCCCAATATCAGAGGGTAGATTGGTTCATCTATCACTGCTGCTCTGATTTCTCCTTCCACATAGCGAGTTTTCACCGTTATCCTTGCGATGGGAAGTGTCATGAGTGGTATGTCCTTAGTCGCCCCTTGTATTTCCACTGTTTCTGTGGTATACTGACTTGGGTCCACTAGGCTAGACTTCACAACTGAATCATAATCCAAACCTGTATCATAAAGGCACCTTATGGTGACCCCATTACAAATAACATCCTCACAAACTGGGGGGTGATAAGGTTCCTGTTGTCCCTTAGGATTAACCTTTAATCTTTGCGTCCCCGACTTCATTGCAGCAATGTTTGAAGGTTTCCTTCTACAAAATTCGGTGTTATGGTTATCCTTCTTGCACCATTTACACCATCTTTTTCCTTGGTTCAACGGTTTTCTTTCATTGAACTTTTGGTCATTGAACTGTGAGTTTCTGTCGCGATAGTCATTTCTTGGCCGCTCAAAGTTTGTCCTACCCTTATTTCCCTGCTCTCTATTATCAAATTTATTAAATTGCTGTGGAGCTTTAAAATTGTCTATGTGCTTCTTTTTAGCACCACTTACCTCTGCCTGGGCTGCCTGATACCTCTCAGCAACATTTAAAATTTCCGCCAACTTCTCTGCACCTTGTTCCATGAGAAATTTTCTCATGTCTGGAGCCATGGACTCTCTCAATTGCTCAATCATGATCATTTCTTTAAGATCTTGGGTCTTCCCCAGAGCCGTCCATTTCTCCAAATAGGTTTCTAGTCTGGCAGAGAATTGGTGGTATGTCTCCCCAGACAACAGTTTGGCATTTCTAAATTTCTTACGATAAAATTCACCATTCTTCTCGTACCTTAATAACAAAGCCTGCTTTAACATGTCATAATTGTCTTGGTCTTCCCTGTTCATTTTGGCAAATACTTCATAAGAAGTACCTCTCAATCCCTGTGATAGCTTTAAGCTCCACCTCTCTCTCTCTAACCCATATGTAGTAGCTAATAACTCAAAACGTCCTAGGTACCCCTCTATGTCATCGTCTTTCTCAACAAAATGGTCTAAATGAAACCCCATAGCTGAGTTTGAGGCTCCCATACTGGGCGTAGCATCTGAGGCAAAAGGGCTGGCACCATTTTCAGGAGCCGGGCCTTGTAATTCCAGCTCCCTTAGTCGTAATTCATGCTCCCTCTGCAACCTTCTATCTTCTGCTCCCTTTCGGCCTTTTTATCTTCTGCCTCCCTTTCGGCAGTCAACCTTTTTTCGTCTGCCTCCCTTTGCTGTCGTTTTTCTTCTGCCTCAATCTGCAGCCTCTTAATTTCTCTATCAGCCTCAATTTGTAATCTCTTTTCTTCCGCTACCTTTCTATCTTCCCTTTCAATATATTTATCACATTCAGTCGTTACGTATTGAATTAAAATTTGACCATCCATCCCCATCTCCTTCGCAGTGAGCACAGCAGCTGATCTAAACTTTGCTAGCTCGGCCATACTTTTTGGACAATATAATAATATACAAGATAAATCTCTAACCAGTAAATACACTAAGTACTTCTAATTACTATATGACTATAGTCTAACTAATTCTAACTAACCAGTTAACTAATTAATTATTACTGGCTGTGAAGATTCACCAACTTTTATCTGCAGGGACACTTTTAATTTTAAAGGAAATTTTACAATTTATTTCCCTACTTTTATTTCTCCCACCAGGAGATCCTAATTTTACTGTTGGGCTAATTATCCCTGGACAAGACCCCAATTTATGTAGTGGTGTTGATGGTATTGTATGATGGTGTTATTACTACATGTAACTTGTATGAGGCCAGCTGTGAAGGCTCCTGAGATAAAATGTAGTTGAGAATTATCAGAAGGCCTTTCTTGCTACCACTACGACCTCACACTTAATTTTTTTTTTTCTTAATGAATGTGGCTACGTAAAGTGTCTAGGGTAATGATGTGTAATGTGGTGTGTTAGTTATAAATACACCCACAGACATTTAAGAAGACTAATAAGATTAACAAGTGTTAAAATACACTGAACTAACTCACGTGTATAAAGTTTTTGATATAATTATATTACATTTATTGGTTCTGGATCAAGTTTTATGTGACCAGAACTTGTTTTAAAAGAAGGATTGAAAATTTATGAAAAAAATGCATGGAATGTTACATAATAAATGCAAGAGCGTACCTATTTAAGTACTAGACTAGTTAGTTTTATTAAAAAAAGTTCGAGTAGTCATCTCTTTGGGAGGATATTTACTGTTTGTGCTGTTGGGGTGGCCTCATCACACCTGTCTATATTGACTACACATTGTCCAGAAAATGGTGGGAATTTTTATGGGGATATTAGTCACTACCAATAGTTGGTGAATGTCCAGCAGACCAGAGGCTCACTCATCTTTTTGTAGCTCTGGTGCTGAAAACTTGCGGTCCCACCTCTCCGTGCTGGCGGGCAATAATGGTGGTCTCTGTCACAAGAACTGCACAGATACACTCGAGTAAAGTCACCCACCGAATAGACTCTGCAGATTATGAATAATTAACACAGAAGTGCTAGCAAAACTCAGCTGAGCTGCTGGCTATAGGATGGCGTCCCTAAATTTACTTCACTTGCTTTCATATGGGAAAACACCACACTTTAAAATCTGTGTCTAACACTGAACAATTATTGAAGAATGACCCCAAATGCGCTCTGAGCGCTA
Source organism: Oreohelix idahoensis (assembly GCA_024509875.1). Lineage (NCBI taxonomy): Eukaryota > Metazoa > Mollusca > Gastropoda > Stylommatophora > Oreohelicidae > Oreohelix > Oreohelix idahoensis. The sequence continues at coordinate 100,936 of JAMPIV010005280.1, read as the reverse complement.
ATGATATGCTTGTCTGTGGCCAATCACTGCCTAGTTGTACTTTAAATTTCAAATTTCTACACTAAAGTCATTTCAGTCATGCTTCAGTCAAGTATGGATGGTTATCTGTTAGTCTGTCCGTCTCTACTTGTGTTTCTAAAAAAAATGTGCTTGATTTTTGAAGCAACCTTTCTCTCCCCTTAAAATTTTGTCGTAAAAAGTTATATTTAGACACAGCTACCGCTCAAAAACCCTCTCCTCCATAATAAGTAACTTTGAACATCTGTGTCCAAGGTCGTGTTTTTGTGTGCAAATAACGATATGTTAGATTCAAGGCAGTCTGTGGCTGATGTAAACTACACTGTCTTTTGTCATTAATTTCAATATTATCTATCCGTTTGTAAATTTAAGATCATATTATTTCATTGCTCAGAATAGGCCATCTGGCCAGCTAATTTTTATATTCCTAACATTAATATTAAGAAAAATTACTTTTTAAATTTTTGTAATTTTCCTACCATCCGCTTTCTGCCGCTCAATTCAAATCAAAAGCTTGGTATCGTAAAAGCGTCCATTCCGTACCTCGTGTCAATTTGGGGGACGTGAATTTTTTACTTTCCGCCATCCCCCCAATTGCGTCTCCTTAGCCTTGCTACGCAATCTTTCCAGTCATATTTTTTCCTTTTTGATCCTCCGTTCCCCTCCTGTCTAGCAAGTCAATTTTATGGAGGGTGATGACCCGCGGTCTAGGCGATCATGTACATCAGCAGCCTACGCATTATGTTTTTATCCTTAAATGTTATCTTTTGAGTATTTTACCGTTGTATCTCTGTCAATTTCACTACAAAGACCACTCTGTTCATCCAATTATTAGGATGTTAGGATAGTCTATGAGTACGAAGGTGACTGATGAGCCCGATGCGGGCCTGGAAGGATCTCGGACAGTGTGGGCAGGGAATGTTTGCTTCATGTGAAGGTTTTATTTAACGATCTTTTCTAGCTTGTCTCCGCTGTTCCGCTTCTGGAAGATTCGCATGCCACTGCACCTTTACGAAGAGATGTGCGCCAGGCAGTTCGGTCTTGCGCAGCAGCTTCCCATGTGTCTGGGATTATGTCAAAGGTTTTTAATGAAGCCTTAAGCGTGTCTTTGAAGCGCTTTTTTTGGCCACCATGGGAGCGTCTACCCTTCTGCATCTCACCATAAAAGAGTATCTTTGGCAGTCGATGGTCTGGCATGCGGACTACATGACCTGCCCAGCGAATCTGTGACTGCATCAGAATAGTATCGATGCTAGGGATACCAGCTCTGTCAAGAACGGCGGTATCTGGGATCTTGTCTTGCCATTTGATGTTCATTATCTTCCTGAGACAGACTGTATGGAAGTGGTTGAGCTTTTTTACGTGGCGCCTGTATACAGTCCATGTTTCACATGCATAAAGCAGCACTGGAAGCACCGCAGCTCTGTATACCTTCAGCTTTGTTTGTAGACTAATGCCACTTCGATGCCAAACGTTGGTGTATAGTCTGCCAAATGTGCTGCTGGCTTTGGAGATCCTGGTGTTCACCTCATCATCAATGACGATGTTCTGGGATAGTGTACTACCAAGGTATGTGAACCTGTTCACAACATTCAGTTTCTCACCATTTACCTTGATGACTGGCTCAGTATAAATTGTGCCAGGAGCTGGTTGGTACATGATTTCTGTTTTCCCCGTGTTGATGGTAAGCCCAAAGTTGGAGCAGGCTTCGGAGAATCTATCAACGCTACGCTGCAGATCAGCCTCTGAGCCAGCACTGAGGGCACAATCGTCAGCAAACAGAAGATCCCTGATGGTGTGTGATTTGACCTTGGTTTTTGCTCATCAATGACATACTCTCTCTCTAGACACAGAAATTGACAGCCGCATTGGCAAAGCTGCAGCCACCTTTGCCCGCCTAACAACGTGTGTTTTGGGGGAAACTCCAAACTCACAACAAAGACCAAAGCTGCAGTATGTAATGCCCTTGTTACCAGTACACTTCTATATGGTAGCGGGACATGGACAACCTATGCCAAGCAAGAAAGAAGGCTCAATACCTTCCATCTACGGTGTCTACGCCACATCCTCGGTATTTCATGGAAGGACAAAGTGACAAATGTCGAGGTGTTGTCACATGCTGGCCTTCAAAGCATGTATACACTGCTAAGCGCAGACTACGCTGGCTTGGCCATGATCGCTGCATGGAAGATGGTTGCATCCCGAAAGATATCTTCTACAGACATCTGGCAAATGGCAAAAGAACAGTTGGGTGACCACAGCTGAGATTCAAAGATGTGTGCAAGAGAGACATGAGGGCACTTGACATAAATCCAGCAACCTGGGAGGATGAAGCTGCTGATCGCACTAAGTGGTGATACTCTCTATGGCACCACATCAGATTGGGCGAAAAGCTCTCACAGCAAGCAGAAGAGAGGAGAAAACATCAAAAGAAACATACGGAAAATAAGCAGCTGAGGGTTGTCACCTCAGGGGCGCGTTCCCATAGTCAGTTACGACTGAAGGGGCTATTATTATTATAGTGTTACTATTAGTACAATGGAAAACATTAAACAGGAGATTTCCTTGTGAGATTATACGAGGCCAGAGACAGAAATGTGCAAAGAACAATCAGGTTTTAAAAAAAAAAACTAAACAGATCATGTATAGATCAGATAACCGCCCGATGATTAATAATAGAACACAGTTTGGAACTGAACTGACACCTTCACAATGGATTGTGAACTATGCAAAGGCATTGATGCATAAAAAGAGAAACACCTTGGGACTGAACACACACCTTCACAATGGATTGTGAACTAGGAAAAGGCATTCAACTGTTTAGACAGAGAACCACTTTGGAAACTGAAGAGGCATTATGGAGTTCCCCTCAAGATCATTAATCTAATTTTTTTTAAAAGACATATAAAGACATGAAATTCAGAGACGTTTATGATGGACTGCTTAAAGAACAATTTGAGTTAAGAACTGGACTATCTGTCAATTATTCTTCAATTATCATGGCTGTCGGCATAGGCAATCATGTCTCTTCACAACTTCTTGTTTCCAGAGTCGTTTGTTGGCCTCTTTCCATGACGCCAAACTGTCCAGTATCTTCTCTCACCTCTACCTATTGTTCCTTCAGTCCTTTCATAGACTGGGTTATCACAACAATTACACAAACCAAAATAAAAGGAATTTAGTGAACTCCGACAAAACAGTTTGGCAATCTTGATTTTCAGATGACCTAGCTCATCTATCCCATAACCACACCTAGTCAAAATAAAAATAACTAATCATTTGATCACAGGATAATGCTCTAAAAATAAACAAGGAAAATAATGAATAAATGAACCAATAAAATCTTTATTTCATCAGAGTAAAGAAATAGGCATTATTGCCTTTTTACATTTCCTGCCCTGCAATAATGCAGTTCTAAAAGTGTTTTCAAACTAACACATTCTTAACTTCAACAGTAAGTACTTATATTAACATTGCATCACTAATGTAATACATAGAGAGAGAGAGAGAGAGAGAGAGAGAGAGAGAGAGAGAGAGAGAGAGAGAGAGAGAGAGAGAGAGAGAGAGAGAGAGAGAGAGAGAGAGAGAGAGAGAGAGAGAGAGAGAGAGAGAGAGAGAGAGAGAGAGAGAGAGAGAGAGCAATGAAGTAATTCCATTTGTAAAATTAAAGTTAAAGCTATAACATAGAAAAGTAAATACTCTTGAACAACATTGTATTAACTAAAACAGAGATTTGTCAGTTAAGTGGTGTTCAAATTGTCATGACTTTGGCTTATGAATGTAGATGTATTTTCAATGTGGTGTTGCTTTTAGTATTGACAGATCTCGGTAAAGCATTCCATGATAATGCACCAGCATAACTAAAGCAACTATGAAATAGATCAGTTTGAGGTTTTGCAAGATTCAAAAGTAGGTTACCACATATAAATATCAGCAGTATTTATAGTAGAATTCTGCAAGTATGAAGGTGTCCTACCATGATAAATTTGACGTAGAAACAAGTGATCATGGAACAGAAAGTTTTTAAGAGGAAGCATATTCAAACAAAGATTATGAGAATAAATATACAGCAAGACTGCATTTAGAAAAACATTCCTACATGATGTAAACTCATACGTATATCTTAGCAGCAGTTAACAGAGGGATTGAAAAGTCATTTCCTATTTTTAAATTTGTTTTATGCTTACTTATATCTATTGGATACAGAAGAAACAAATATTGAAACAAGGAGCAATAACTGCCATTTTATAAATATGTTTTATTTATTTTTTTATCCCCAGAAACAAAATAAAATCTAAAATGGCCAATAAAACTGATGCTACAAGACAGCAAAAAACTGCTGCCAACTATGAAATCATGTGTCGAACAGACCGGATCTCATGTTGAGTTGTAATGTTATGGTGATGTAGCATTTTTATTTTATGTAATAAAGTGGAGTTGTTTTTATTTTGATGTTTATTTCATAAAAAATAGTTGGATAGGAGTGAAGATGTTAATAACATCGGATGGAAGATGCATTTCAGAAGTGAAAAGCAGAGTAGCCCAGGAAAAAACTGCATGCTATAAAATGAAGAGTATTTTATGCAACAATTCTTTGTCAATGGAAGTAAGAAAAAGAGTTTTTCAGTGGTTTAGAGAATCAATCCTGACATACTGGAGTGAGTCATGGACAATTAGTAAACAAGTGGTTTTACAGAAGAATATACAGCCAAAAAATGGTAATGATGATGTCCCGAATGAGGCAAATGCACGAAGGAAGCTTATTCCTCATGTTAGGAAGAAGCAATCCACTTTCTTTGGGCAAGTTATGAGAAGAAGACAGCTGGAATATATCATAACAACAGGAACGATTGAAGGAAAAAAAGAGACAGAGGAAGACAAAGAGAGCAGATACAGGACAGTTTGACATTATGGCATGGAAAGAAGTCAACAACAGAATTGGTAAATAGTACTGGAGACCGGAAGTTGTGGACATACTGTTGGAGTCGGATTTTCTTATGTTATTACGTTTGAAGGTGTTGACGGTGATGGGTGAAATTGCCAGTTCGTGCTATTAACGCGAATTCAAAATCAAACTTCAGACGTGTCAATTCCGAACTTTAGTAACTGAAGTATACTGAAGTAACTGAAGAATAAGTCAGAAGAGTTCAAGACCACCACTGGTGTAAGACAAGGTGATATCCTATCACCTTACCTCTTCATACTCCTTATGGACGATGTCATCAGGGCATGTAAGGAGAGAACAAGAAAGTATTCAGTGGGGTACTGGAAGATGAGACAGGTCTATATTTCGGAGCTGGCATTTGCTGATGATGTTGCCCTGATTGCTAAATCAGAGGCACATCTCCAATCCAACCTGCAAGTCTGGAAGGAAGAGCTGGAGAAGAGAGGGATGGTCATAAGCAGCTCTAAAACAAAATCCATGGTGATATCACGAGAAGAAAGAAAACATCAGATTAAGTTGGGAGAACAGGTCCTGGAGCAGGTCGACCACTTTAAATATCTCGGAGCTATTATAGACCGAAAGGGAGGCATCAAAGAAGAGTTGGCCACTCGAAAAGCAGCGGCTGGGAGACTTTTTCAGGCCATAAATCGTGGATTCCTCAGCAAGAAAGAGGTTGGTAAGAAAACGAAGATGGCTGTATACCGCTCCACCTATGTCCCAGTTTTGACATATGGATGCGAGTCGTGGGCAATGACTACAACCCACAAAAGCCAGATCCAAACCTCAGAAATGAGGTATCTGAGGAAAGTGGTTGAAGTAACAAGAAGAGACATGGTCCGCAACCAGACGATCCGTCAAGGCCTAAAATCCCATCCGCTGCAGACCCAAATAGAACAGTCCCAACTAAGATGGTTTGGCCATGTCTGCAGAATGGGAGAAGATCGGTTACCACGACAAGCATGGGAAACAAAGAGCCAGGGATCCAGACCTCCAGGACGACCCAGAGTCCGCTGGGAGGACAACATTAGACAATCTTTAAAGGACCGAGGACTAGAATGGAACCAGGCCAGGAAGAAGACAGCTGATAGAATGGTCTGGCGCTCTCTCTTCCAAACCTCTACACCTCACGGTAGAAGGGGAACGACTAAGTAAGTAAGTAAGTATACTGCCAAGGCGGGTCATAAAGTTCAACGAATTTATTCACATACACGATTCACAGTTACGAACATGGTATTCAATAGCAGACTAGACGTTTGATACATGGACGATCAATAATAAAATAGGATGATGCAAATCTGGCATAATGTTCCTAATGGCAATATACTTAACCCAGTCAGTTCCATTATCAATATACTTCGTTGCTAAACTAGAGTTCATACAATTAATCTGTCTTTATGATAGTTTCAAAGGCATCGGCCGTTGACCTTCTCCAAGGACATCGGTCATCATATTAATAATACTCGAACATGCATCCATAAATACTGTCCTACTCAATTGACTCTTTCAATAAAATGCTCAGACAGTTGATTAATCATCAGATTCAAACATTTCTTCATCAAGATAAAATACAGGTTAGATACTATCCTTGGCTAACCTCTCCATACGTGCCAAGATCAAGATGTCGGCACTTCATAATACATTTTTTTAAGATCCATCTTTATCATACTTTCGCTCGTAGAATTACCACTACGTTTCATAAGTGAAGCTAACAGCTCAGCTGATCCATTCATGAAATCCTGACGTGTGGATTCCAGCTAGATGCCAGCAAGAGTGGAGACATCACTAAATTCATATATAATATATCTTATTAATCTCTGGGTGCGAGACTTACGTATACCACATTGACATGGGCTTCTGATAAGAAGGCCAGTCCTCCATTATCGAAATAATTCCCACTGATAAGGGACACAATAATATATTACGGACGAACGGTCCGGCTTGACTCTTCAACATCCTCTGACGTCATCTCCCGATCTTCAAAACCCGTGCGCTATGAGTCTCTCATACACTACATAGAGCACACACGTGCGTGATAAATCATACGCACAAATAATATTCCAATCATAAGAATGGTGCGTAATCTTTTAACACAGGCAGGACTTAAAACTGCCATATATGTAAAAGTACGCAACACATACATAATCGCCTATTCCACTAGGCATGGTACTTGAAGGAGTGAAGAAATAACAATTTAAAAATAGGAAGTTACTGGTACTTTTTAATCACCCTATGACAAAGTCACAAATGTGGAATTGATGACAAGAACCAGACAAGTGCCAGTGGAACAAGAGTTGAGAAGACGCTGGCGATGGATAGGACACACATTGAGGAAACCTGTTGATAGTATTACAAAGCAGTCCTTGTTCTGGAATCCACAGGGCTTTCCCTGTGGATTCCAGAACAAGGACTGCCTTGAGGCAGAGGTAGACCAAAAAACACATGGAGAAGAGAACTGGATGCAGAGGTGAAAATGGTGAGGAAAACATGGAAGGAACTTGAGCAGATGGCACTGGACAGGAAGACTTGGCCTATGCTCCTCGGGGAGCTAAAGGGTATTGATTGATTGATAGATAAAGTTGTAGGAACATACAATGGTATGAAAATGAGAATACAAAAGGCAAGAATAGCTTTTAATGCAAGGAAAATACATGGAAATCAAAAGAAATTGAGTCCAACATAAAAATGATAGTCTTCAACTCAAATTTCAAGGTAGTCCCACTGTACGGCTCTGAAACATGGACAAGAACATAAAAGACAACCTAGTAGTCTCAGATTTTCATTAATACGTTCTTGTGCAGAAGTGGAGGATTGAAATGGCAAGATAAGATAAGATCACCAATGCAGAACTGATGGCAAGTACTAGTAGAACAAGAGGTAAGAAGAAGATGCTGGCAATGGATAGAACATACACAAAGAAAACTTGTTGATAACATTACATGGCAGCCTTGCTATCGAATCTCCTGGGTAAAAGAGGTAGGACTCAACAACAACAAAAAACACACGATGGCAATTGGTGACAGAAGACACGAAAAGACCTTGAATGAATGGCACTGGACAGGAAGGCCTGGCATCAATTTGTTGGAGATCGTATGCTCCTCAGGGGGACAAGTAATGAATAAATGAATTTCTTTGCTGCAAACTGTGTTGAAGCCATATAGTCTACGTTGGGTGTGACGTCTTTCTCAATAGACAAAAAGAGTTTGGTTCCCCATCATTTACTGGACAACTACTATTCTCAAACAATTTTTAGTAATTTCATCTCAGAAATAGTTGCTCTCCTGCTGCCGAAACAAAGATGGTTTTTGATATTGTAATTTACTCCTGCATTTGGAAAAGAGATGTCTAATGACTTAAGAAAATGCCAAAAGTGTTTTTGTAGAAATGAACATAAAATCGTAAGTATGAATTTAATATTCACACTATGCTGTGAGAATTCTTATTAGATAGACAATGTTTAGTTTCTTGCACTATCTTTTCAAACCTTTCTTAATTTCTCAAAGAATCCTAAAATTCTCAGCAAACACATCTGTTTGTTTCAGTTAAGTATCTAGAGCCAGATATGCTCAACCCATGGTAACTAGAAAATCCTAGGCTTAAAATTTTTATTTTACGGGAGAATAATGCATCTTTTTTTTTTCCAGGAGTATTTCAAGAATTTTAAATACACATTCACTGCTGTGGCTATTGCAGCAATGACAAAATCATGTGCCCAGTTTTAGTTATGCTATCTCAAACTGACTGACCTGATCATCTCCAATATTCCTGTTTATTGTGCCAGTCCTCCCAGCATGTAGACCCTTCCTTTAGGCACAGATAACTTTCACAGTATTTACACCAAAATTTAGTTTTTGCTTGTTTGAATGGTCTGTCTTTGTAGGCCATGTTTGGGAAGTCACTGACATATTTGTTAAACTTAAATGCGCACACAACACAAATGTTATTGCCTGTAGCTTGTGGAGACACATGAGGATGATGCAAGCCCACATTTTGCAGCCTCTGATGTGCCTCGACACGGCTGTGGCACACACAACACAAATGTTATTGCCTGTAGCTTGTGGATACACATGAGGATGATGCAAGCCCACATTTTGCAGCCTCTGATGTGCCTCATCACAGTTGTGAAGCTTAATTGAGGATTTTAGTGATTCAAAAGTATGTAGGCATTATTGCATGCTCACATGGAAAATTTCACTGAGCCATCGATAATGCTGACATGTTTTGCTGAGACGACAAACTTGATCGATGTCATCGCAGCTGCCCATGAAAGTATTGTAGTCAATACAAAGTTGTGGAGTTTGAACATCTACAGTTGTTCCATCCTTGTTTTTCTTTCTAACAGTTCCCACTTCTGTTGGGTTATAACTGGATATAAAATTGATGGGTCTTTGGTCCATCCAGACAAGACATACAATGTTATTGTAACAGACAAATTCAGATAGCCCTCTGCCCATTTACTCTCGGGAGAAATAGATTCTAGGCCGTAAAGAGGCAGCCCCTCCACCATGCAAAGGCACAACATGCCAATCACCTGTTTGTCTTAAAACCTGATTATGCGAAACGTAAGAGAGAAAACCGGACTGATTCTAAAGGTGACGAACTGGAACGAACTACGACTTATGGAACTTGGAACACAAGAAGTATAAATGGGAAGGAAGAGGAGCTGGTGGAAGAGATGAGGAAAACAAAACTAGAAATCCTGGCTATAACGGAAACAAAGAAAAAAGGACAAAGAGTCATGGATCTCGATGGCAACACGCTGCTCTACAGTGGTGTACCCATATCTGAAAGAGCTAAAGGGGGCGTGGGTTGAATTGTGGCCCAAAATCAAAAAGATAGTATCAAGGGATGGAACTTTGTCTCGGAGCGCATTATGGTTGTTAAACTAAAAGAAGGAAAAACCATAGTCAACCTGGTCATAGTGTATGGGCCAAATGAGGATGAGAGAGCAGAGGTCAAGGAGAAATTCTTCGAGCTGCTTCAAAGGACAGTGGATGACTGCCTAGATGAAGTTATCATGCTCGGAGATTTTAATGCCAGAGTTGGAAATGACCATGCTAGATGGGGTGGAGTTATCGGAAGATATGGAGAAGATACTCTCAATGACAATGGAAAACGACTCCTTAGATTCTGCAGTGAGCAGAATCTGATCATTACAAACACAAAGTTCCCCCATAAGCGCATACATGCATATACTAGATGTGAACCAACAAAGAATGAGAAGTCAGTGATCGACTATGCCATTGTTCGGAGAAGCTCATTCAAATATGTCCGAGATGCTAGAGTCTGGAGGGGGCCAGAGATTGGAAGTGATCACTACCTGCTAACAATCAAAAGAACAACTGAAAGAGTTGCTCAGTCTAGGAACTGCCCAACATCATGCAAGAAACCAAGTAAACGAGCGGGAGAAATGAGCATTATGACCTACAAGCTGAGAGAGCCAGAAATTAAGACCAGATATCAGGGGCTTATTGCTGCAGCGGTGAGCAACATAGAAGAACGACCTGATGACTTGGAAACCCTCTGGATTAAATTCAAGGATATCATAAAGACAGCTGCTGCAGAAACATGCGGTGAAGTCCGACTTGGGAACAAGAGAAAGAGGACACCTTGGTGGACAGAGGAAGTCAAACCCAGATCAGTATACCACAGAAACCGTGGAGATACAAGGGGCAACTAAGGATGTAGCTACCATGACACTTCCCATCGCCAGGATAACTGTGAAAACTCGCTATGTGAAAGGAGTAATCAAAGCAGCAGTGATAAACGAACCAATCTACCCTCTGATATTGGGGTGTAGATATGTCTTCTTGGGGAATCCCAAGAGACCTGTGATCGTGGCAACAGTGCAGACCAGATCACAGTCTAAGAAGGAGGATAATCCTATAAATACTCATCCAGAGGAGATGAGGAAGGCACAGGCAGAGGACAGATCCCTCAAGCCATGTTTTAAAAAGTTGCCAAAATGTTACACACCTCCAAGCAAAGGAGATTACTATATGAAGAATAAACTCTTATATAGGAAGACCGGAACTCGTTCAAATGGTCACGGACAACTGGTACTTCCCAAGACGTTTAGGGCAGACGTAATAAGGAGTTTACATGTTGGAAAAGATGGGGACCACGAGAAAGTAGGTACCATCTGCCAAAAGGTTTCTCAAAAATATTATTGGCCAGATGTAATGATAGACATTGAAAATTTTGTAGAAGCCTGCGGCATATTTCATGAGGGAACACCCACAAGTGGGGAAAATGATCAGGACCTAGAAACGCCACGGGGCAAACCTAGGCCTGAAAATAAAAATAAATATAATAAAGTAGACATAGTGGAATGGGAACCCCCTTTTCACACCCAGTCTTCAATTGAATTGGTTAGAATGGCCACTATGCGGCGAGTACAAAGAGTGGTTCTACCCAAGAATAAGCCGACAATCCCTCGGTCGGAATTATGTTAACTGGAGGAAGATAAAAGAGAGAGAAGATCTCTCACAAGGAAAATAAAGTGGGGAGAAAACCCCCAGGAAACGAATTGGTAGTGGACGATTTGTGAGTGATGATAAAAGGAAGAAACGTCCTCACCATAAGGCTTCCAATGTCAGGGACATTACCGGTGCCATGAAAAATAAGTCGACAATATTAAAGGTCCATATGTAACCTTATTGAGGACGTGGACTGATGAGAAGGCAGAAGAGACTGTTACCTCATCCTATCAATATGTGAACGAGCTGACCACTCGTCTTAAAACTGGCTGGAAACTTGCTAATGATAATTTGAGACAAGCCAGGAAAAAACATGCTGCATATTATAATAAGAAAGCGAAGGACAGGGAACTAGCTGTGGGAGAGAAGGTGCTTCTTCTACTACCCGGCAGCAGTAACAAATTGCAAATTGGATGGCAAGGTCCATATACCGTTCTAGAGAAGGTGTCTAGAACAAACTATAAAATAGATAAGAAGGGGAAAGAGAAAATTTATCATGTGAACCTTCTAAAGAAATATCTGGACAGACAAGTCCAGGAAGGAACACACTTAATGACCTTGTCTACCGCAACGGAGATGAAAAACGAACCACTCGCCTCTCACGAATACCCCCTAAACCCCTGTGAGACAGCTGCACAGGTAAAAATCAGTAAACACTTGACGAAAAATCAGAGGGAGAGGGTTCAAAAGGTTCTGGATGATCATACGGACGTGTTAACGGACAAACCGGGGCACACCAATGTGTTGGAATATGATATGAAACTATTAGACCCAACATCCGTCGGTATGAGAGCCTATTCTATTCCGATCGCTAAGGAAAAAGCGTTGAAAGAGGAGATAGATTATTTGTTGAAAGAAGGGATTATTTTTCACAGTGAATCTCCTTATAGCTCTTGTGTGGTTTTGTTGAGGAAACCATCTGGGGAACATAGACTGTGCATAGATTACAGGAAACTGAATGCTGTCACAGAAAGTCAGGTGGATCCATTACCTGATACAAATCAATTATTTGCCAGGCTGAACAAGGCAAAGAGACCCAAAGATGCAGCAATAGAGAATGCAGTCAGCGACCCATAGCTTGACTGCTTGCGTCAGGGTCAGCAAACCAGAGCTGACCAAGACCCTACTCCACCTCCATGTGGTGGTCCTGGAAACAGGCTGCATCACTGCAGTCTGGCTGAGAGAGTAGGGATCGAAGAGGGAAGGCAAACCCGGTCCCAAAAAATGCCGTGCTGAAGTCGGATAGGTCGGCCGAAAGGCGCAGATATCGCAGCTCTGGTGTAAACAGACACAACGCAACCAACGTCCTTTTCAGGACGAACGAGGAAGAAGAAGAACAAGGCAAAATATTTTTTAAGGTGGATCTTAGCAAAGGCTATTATCAAATTCCAGTAAAGCCTGAGGTTCGACCTTATCTAGCCTTTAGCACTTCGGAAGGACATTATGAGTTCAACATGTTGCCGATTGGGTTGAAAAATGCTCCGAGTGTGTTTTCTAGGATGATGCGAAAATTGTTGGATCCCCTGAAAAATCCATGTATTACGAATTTCATGGATGATATTCTCATCGCTACTGAAACATTTGAGGAACACGTTGACTCGTTGAATATGTTATTTGATAGACTCAGAGAGGCAAACTTGACTGCTAGACCAACCAAATGTTGTATTGGATGTAAAGAGTTGGAGTTCTTGGGACATACCGTACATCAGAGGAGCATGACCCCTGACCCCAAGAACCTGGAGAAATTGAAAAGAGCACCGAGGCCACAGACAAAGAAAGATGTGCGATCTTTTGTGTCGTTGTGTGGATTTTATCAAAAGTACATTAACTCTATATATGCTCCTCTGACGGATTTAACTCGTAATGGAAATCCTGATAAAATTACTTGGTCAGCGCAGTGTGAATTGGCATACCAAGAGTTAAAAGAAAAGCTCACAAGCAAGCCTATATTGAAATTGCCTGACTTGAGTAAAGAATTTGTTGTGAGAACGGACGCAAGTAACGTGGAATTGGGCGCCACATTGTTACAGAGGTCCACCTCACGAGATAGGGAATTAAACCCAGTCGCTTATGCTAGCCACAAGTTGAACAAAGCGGAACAAAACTATTCAACAAGTGAGAAAGAATGTTTAGCTTTAATCTGGGCTATAAAAAAGTTCCAGATCTATCTCTATGGTAGAACATTTGTGGTCCAAACGGATCATCAGCCGCTCGTATTTCTGTCACAGGCACAGCATGAAAATGCTCGATTATTACGATGGTCGTTGCTCATACAGCCTTATTCATTCACTATGGAATACATTCCCGGGTCACACAACGTGGGTGCAGATTTTTTGAGTAGACACCCTTATGACGAAAATCAGAGTATTCACAAGGCATAGGAGCAAAATTTTATCTGTGTATTTCAGATTAAACGAAGATGGCTGTATACCGCTCCATCTATGTCCCAGTCTTGACATATGGATGCGAGTCATGGGCAATGACTACAACCCCCAAAAGCCAGATCCAAACCTCAGAAATGAGGTATCTGAGGAAGGTGGTTGAAGTAACAAGAAGAGACATGGTACGCAACCAGACGATACGTCAAGGCCTTAAATCCCACCCCCTGCAGACCCAAGTAGAACAGTCCCAACTAAGATGGTTTGGCCATGTCTGCAGAATGGGAGAAGACCGGTTACCACGACAAGCATGGGAAACAAAGAGCCAAGGATCCAGACCCCCAGAGTCCGCTGGAAGGACAACATTAGACAATCTTTGAAGGACCGAGGACTAGAATGGAACCAGGCCAGGAGGAAGACAGCCGATAGGATAGTCTGGCGCTCTCTCTTCTAAACCTCTACACATCATGGTAGAAGGGAAACGACTAAGTAAGTAAGTAAGTATTTCAGATTGTGAACTTGCTTCAGATAGCATGTTCTAAAGTGGGGAGATGTGTAGCAATATCTTCAATACAATAGATAAATTAAATAAAACATTATAAAATATAAAGTCAAAATAAGGTAGAAATAAAATATTGGGTTGCGATTAGCTTCTTCACCCCGCCTGCAAACGTTTCGCTTTCCATAGGCCTTACTGTAGTGAAAATAAATGTAACATGTTTGAAACAAATCGTAGCGTAAAATTTGGTTCTAGACGGAGTGAGAGACATGAAAGGAACGACAAAAAAATTGCCATCGACACGCGTTGTTTGGAATCAAAAATAGAAACGTATGCGCGATCTTGCTAGCGGCAGATTTAAAATTACGACGCAAGGCCACCACTTGCCTCGCCTTCTATTCACGCTGTGGAAATGTATAAACACACACACCGCTCTCATTGCTTGTAGTGTAGCGTAAATTTTGACGAACACAGAAATTGTCGTTTTAGTTTGAAAAAAAAAGCGTTAAAGAGGGGGAAAAGGAGGGTGTTTTTCTAGATTCAAATAATATTGATGACTAACATGGAAAAAATATGGAAATACGAACTATAATACTTAGGGCCATAAAACTTAGATATATAAATGGCATATGATCTCCTGATCAATAATATGTTTCAAATTACAAAATCGTCCAATTAATAACCCAGCTATTGCTAAAATACCATATATGTTAGAACAGACTGACGAACGGACTATCGTCCTTGCTTGTCTTATCGGTAACATTTGGGGACGCAAATTCAAAAAGAGAGGCAGAAGAGGGTAGACAAAACCAAGTGGGGAAGTCTAGGAGTAAGTGAGAGGTGGTATTGAAATTTTGTTAGCCCAAAAACCAAGCCTATTTTTAGATGTAATGCCAAGTTCGGACGGACCGACCGACAGAGGAACACCTAGTTGTTTGGAGTTTTGTTTTTGTTTTTTAAACTTTGAATTCAAAATTTGATAGACGCCGATTTCTATTGGCCAGAGTAGGGAATATTGAGAAAAAAATTGGAAGGCTAGATGCCATTTGAAATAAACGTTCCCTTAAACAGGTCGATTGATAGACCAGAAGTTTGACTTGCTTTACCATATAATAAATACAAGCAGTCATAGTCTTGCAGCGGCTAAGCTAGATTTGTGCCAAATCAGCGTACCTGTGTGTGTATTTCATTGAATTTGTGGTAAGAAAGAAATTATTAATATTTTATTTAAAAATTTGAGTGTGAGATACTGCCATATGAAAAACAATTTACGACTGTAAGTACATAGGTCCATAGCAGACTTATGCAGGGCCTAGAGGTTGATCCACCATATTAACAAACTACCAGAGATGTAGAACCAAAAGATTGTATAGAGTGTCAGCAAGTATCATATCACCCATCATATTTTGCGGAAAAAGATCAATGATAATGGCAGAGGTGGTGCAGCCATTAGGGGAGAGGAAAAAGAAAACTGGTACAAACTGTAACATCAAACTATGAGGATCAGCTGGGTTGGTCATAGAGATCTGACCATGTTCTTTTATTTTGAATGTGTTTGTGGAAATGGTAGCATAAATACTATGTAATGAAGGAACCATAAATTTCATGTTGCAGAGTTTCTTTGTCTGGCACTGTGCTAGTGCCAGATGTTCTGAAGTGAACGACTCTGTATGAGAGTGGATGTGTCTCTAGTGGTACAAGCTTTCTACCACTGGAGTAGTAATATTGGTACACGCTGTCTACCATATTACCTCAGAACAAGTGAGGCAGTGGCCGTTGGCCAGAAAGACAACTTTATTTCAACTACACATGCCAGATAAGTGATTATGATCTGGCACATGACATTTCATCAACCAAGAATATTATAGACTGATTATATTATTAAAACCACCATTTCCACCCAATAAAGTTAAACTGAGATTAGTGAATAGGAACATGGGTATGATGTAAACACCCCAACCCGCCATCGACTATCAGTTAATTAGTATTAGAGATATATTAATACTATTCTTAGATTTTAAAAGTATGTGTTTGGACAGATTGTCCCTTATGTGTAATTGCATTTATCTGTATACATATATAAATATATAATTTGATTTCATTTGATTTTGATAGTCCTGACCAAAATAATATTAGGTTCAGGACTAAATAAATTGTAAAAAGATTGTTCAGTACCAAAATTTAAAACACTGTTAGTTGAGTTGATCATAGAATTAATAAGAGTGTTTGGTTACTTTGGTATCATCACACCACATTTGCATTACCCTAGACATTGAGACGTAGTCATCATTTATCATAAGTAAAATATAACTCTGAGTGAGATCTTAGGGTGGTAGCAGAAAGGTACCCTGAAAACACACCCCATCAATTGTTAAACTCAGGAGCCTTCACAGCTTGACCTCACTCATTTACAAATTAAATACAACACCAACATTCATAACATCTAAACCCACCACACATTTAAATGATTTATCCTTCCTCAGTATTTATGTCACTGTTCTGGACAACAAGGAAAATTTGTTCTTGATGACCCAGGCTGGGTAGGCAGTCAACTATCAGTGAAAACATGTTTGCCATAACATAATATCTACTTTTTTCCCAATTAAAGTGCCACCACTAAAATTAATTTACTTTGGTTGGGAAGATCAAGATATGGATCAAGAATTTTGTTTCTCCTAATGCCCTTGCTATCTAAGATCAAATTTGTTTTACATTTCTATTAACTGTAGAATCTATTTATTGCCTTCATGTATTAGTGCACTTGTGTAAAATATTAGACAATATTATGCACGTTATTTTACAGCTAACGTTACTGAAATTAATATGCTTCACTTTCGTAGATTTTAATGAGATAGGTTGAAGATGTTTAAGGTCCCGACTGAGCAGAGGTGATAATGGTAAACTATGTGAGAATAAGGGTTAAGAAATAGCTTTACTTTTCACAAGGTGAGAGTGTAAGAGAAAGGACAGTCTCTGGATTGAGTAATTGCTCTAATCCCGCCTATCTCACGACAATATTTAACTAGACTCACTTTCTCTCCTGGTACATATATATATATACGAGTTACACTCCACTTACATATACACAATTCTGTGACATAATACGTACAAACGTGAACCAAGATATGGATAACATATACTGGGCAGGTGTTTTGACCAACACGATAACTAAAGGTTTATTATGTTTATTATCTTAGAAAAATCACAAACATCAATATTATCTATAAGAACATATAGTTTACAGACATAAAAATGCAAGAAAATTTATTAACCCAATAGGCTCTCCTCTATTGTAAAGGAATCCCAAAGTAGATCCCGACAGAGGTAATTATAATAATAATAATATAATAGCCCCTTCAGTCATAACTGACTATGGGAATGCGCCCCTGAGGTGGCAGCCTTCAGCTGCTTATTTTCCTGGTGCTCCTTTCGACGTTTTCTCCTCACCTCTGCTTCTTGTGTGAGCCTCTCTTCGCCCAATCTGAGGTGGTGCCGTAAATAGCATTGCCACTTAGTGCGGTCGGCAGCCTCATCCTCCCATGTTGCTGGATCCATGTCCAGTGCCCTCATATCTCTCTTGCACACATCTTTGAACCTCAGCTGTGGTCGCCCAACTGTTCTCTTGCCATCTGCTAATTGTCCGTAGAAGATATCTTTTGGGATGCGACCATCTTCCATGCGGCGAACATGGCCAAGCCAGCAAAGTCTGCGCTGTCTAAGCAGCGTATACATACTTTGAAGGCCAGCACGTGACAACACCTCGACATTTGTCACTTTATCTTTCCACGAGATGCCGAGGATGCGGCGTAGACACCGCAAATGGAAGGTATTGAGCCTTCTTTCTTGCTTAGCATAGGTCGTCCAGGTCTCGCTGCCATATAGGAGTGTGCTGGTGATGCAGGCATTATATACCGCAGCTTTGGTTTTCATTGTGAGAGGTAATTAACCCAAAAGATTACAGTGAATATTAACATATATAGGGATAGACGATAAAGTAAATGAACCAAGTCTCTAGTTAATCTATCCGGAAAAACAAAGAAGATAGGAAATGATATAACAGTATTTGCGAACCCGAAAAAGACTGAAGTGAGTATAATGATTATACAAAATATGAAATATTCATTTCTCTTTCTTACAATCTGTCAGTCTGTGGCCACACGCTCTCACACTTACCTACTACTCTTGAACATATGTGTATCTTTGACATATTTTAGGGTGGTGCTATCCAAGGGACCCCAGTTCCTCCAAGAATGATTAATTTTTCCTAATGGGGAACGTCCGCTTAAATAGTGCTAATTTTATGTGTCAAAAGTTCACGTCAGGTAGTGCAGGTAAATATATACCTGTCACAAAAAGTAGGGGATATTGAATTTAAAAGTTATTTAAAGACAATATATTTCAAATTAGTTCATTTATTCCTTCGTACAAGTAAACTTGAGCATCATAAAAAGACATTTGCGGTATAAGAAGTGTTATGGCTTTACTCACATGATTTTAGTGGCACTGGCAACCAAGTAGGTACTTCATTTTCACAAAAATATTCCAATATTTCTAAAAAACATGTAGGGCCCCCGTTTGCGGCTAAACGTGCATTGCAACGACGTCTCATACTGCAAATAAGCCTTCTGATGTTGTCTTGAGGAATTCTCTGCCACTCCTGCTGAAGGGCCTGGGCTAACTGCTGAAGAGTCCGTGGAGCAGCCGGACGTTGTTGGACGCGTCTATTCAGGAGGTCCCACAAATGCTCAGTAGGAGACAGGTTGGGGGATATCGGCGGTCACGGTAACGTTTGGATATGCTGCATCTGAAGGTGATCTTGGACGACGCGAGCACGGTGAGGACGTGCACTGTCATCCTGGAAGATGAAATCTGGTCCGTGCCGTTGAGCAAATGGCACAACGATAGGCTCGATGATGTTGTCACGGTAGTAGAGACCTGTGATATTGACCTGGCATATGTGAAGGTCGGTACTATCATTCATACAGATGCCTGCACACACCATTATACTGCCACCTCCATAACGGTTGTGTGCAACAGTTGCAGGAGGCTGGTAACGCTTACCTCACCGTCGCCAGACACGTATTCAACGATCATGAAAATCCAATACGAAACGGGACTCATCAGAAAACATCACTGATGCCCACTGTTGATTGGTCCACCGATGATGACGTTGGCACCAATCCATTCTTGCTCGCCTGTGTTGTGGTGACATGGGCAAAGATAAAAACGGTCTGCGTGAGGCCAGTTGCACTTCGTGCAAACAGTTTCGTACTGTCTGAGTTGAGACCCGGATCCCAGTGGTCTGTTGAAGGTGTTGCTGAAGTTGAATAGCATTTAGAGTCCGAGTTCTGAGGGCCTGAGTAACAAGAAGTTGATCTTGGCGGCGTGTAGTGACTCTTGGGCGGCCAGTCCGAGGCAGATCAGCCACTGTGCGGAAATGTTGATACCTGTTCCACAGTCTGCTGACAACTGACTGTGAAACATTGAGGTTCCGAGCAACATTCACTTGCCGACTTCCGGTTTGCAACATGCCTATGTCTATCCATCTCTGCTGTTCTGTCAAACGTTCCATGACGAAGAACAGAAATTTTATCTGTTGCAGAGTCTTTTTATACCTGTCCATGGTGAGTAGTGTTCATCAAACCCGAGATACACGCATTTTTGTGAAAAAGAATAATGTGTGAACTTTACGGATGGGCCCCCACCTCTGTTCTTGGGATTGGCTTACTCATCACGAGTCACCAGGTCAACATGATATTGCACGTGAGAGTGGAGAAGAGCGTGCTCGATATGTCCATACAACCATTAAATTACGAAATCCACTCTTTTGTAAAATAATACATACCATCTTAAAATATCCCCTACTTTTTGTGACAGGTATATATTGTGATCAAAATGTTCACCATGGGGCAGTACACAGAAGTCCGATATTTAAGAAAGATGTCTGGTGGGTACAATGTTAGAAAACCAATAAGGATAAGCAAAGGATCTCCTATCTGTTTTTATGTCTCACTCTTGGGTTGGGTGCCGGTTATAGACCCAAGTATTCCTTTTTCTTGATAAATCCACTTGAGAAAAAAAAAAAAAAAAAAACTACAATAGTCAATATTCTGGAAACAAATGTTTATGTATAGATATTTGTCCACCACAGGCAGATCAGATTTGCTGTGAACAATCTGGGTAATTTCTTGTCCAGTTCTGATTTTTATTCTTTAAATGTTTATATGTGGGTACTCTATCTCTGTAAGAAAACCAAGAGAACCACACAGGTCCAAATCTAGGACCCAATAATATTTTAAGAATGTTTCTGGAGCTATTCAGACTGCTAGATCGCAGGGTTGATCGCCTAGATGTAGAAAAGAACAAAATTTTAACAATGATATCATTATTATATTCTACACTCGTTAGGTAAGACCTCTTGATATTAAATTATATTTAAAACCCACAAAGAGTCTAGCTAATATTATCGCGCTTTAACACGAGATATAAACTCTAGTAATTCACAAAATTACGCATGATGAATAAAAGTATATTTATCTCTAATTATCAGTCGCCTAGCGTACATTAATTAATTTAAAGCGTCTCTTACTGGGGGAATAACAAGAAATTAAATTTACTTATTACTAAGTTATTTAATATGCTTATTTAATAAACACACTTTAACACGTTAAGACACTCAAAATTCTAATATATATTATGATTACCACCATGCAAGGAAAATGACCCTCTCCACGAATCTTAAGAAATTATCTCTATATATCACAATTCCTGGGCAGACTGATGATGAATTTTCTATAACTCCGCATATATACTGAATCGGCCCATGTCCCCATGACTGGCAAAAACCCACCTGCGAATTCTTCGTCCATTCTATTATCAGGTGTTAAACAGAGGTTTCAAACCTCGGCTCTGACATCGTAACCTGATTGCCAGTACCCCGCCTCCTGACGGAATGTCAGTGCGAATGTCGTGGCTGCTAGCCCGATAACTTATGGCATACCAACACAGCAAGCATGGGAATGACTCGAGTTGTTTAGTTGTAATTAAAGAGAGGCTCGATTTTCATACGTCACATTCACCAGTGTTCCTTCTCCTTGTTGTTTTTTCTTAGCAAACACAAATTTTATTGTGCTTGCTTTTTTTTTTTTTTTTAAATTTTTTCTTCATCTCTGTCCATTATGCATGGGTGCTCTCCAACTATGCAGAGCTAAAATACTGTACTCTGGTTCTGGGCTCTCCTAAGGAATTGTCATGTCCTGCACAGAGCCACTTCTCAGCTTCCCCTACCGATCATAGGGTCCATAGTGAGATCCTCCTGCATGCAGGCAACCAGGTAAAGGCTAGAGTTAAGTCTGGGGCTCAAGTGATTCCTTCAAGCTTCACATGCAATGCTGGGTTCTCAACAAGTTTCACCACAGGGGGAATTCCTGGAAGTGTGTGGATGATTTCAAGAGTCAATGAGGATGTAATTAGCCTCACAGACATAGGTTCACTTCCACTACATATATTGTAGCATTGTGCATAGCTGGTGATGGTGGGGAATGCACAGTATGCCACACACTTCTTACTGCTAGCTTGGGACCAGATGTGACGATAATTTAAATGCAGGCCAAGCTAGAGAAACTGGAGCTCATGACTTCAGCTCAACACATTTCGGAATGGCAGAAAAGCCACAGGAAAAGCTTAGATCTACAGTGTAAATAATACCAAGGAGTCTTCAACTTGGTATTGGCTGCTAAAGAGCGAAAATCTCAGCAGCCCTAGTTCAACAACAACAACAACATCTCAGTCCACTGACTTAAATTTCAAATGAGTTCCTCAGATACTGCATGAGTTTTCAACCCCTTTAACATTTCAGTCAGTTCACTAGTTTACCTTATGTTCTACTTCTTTCTATATTAAAAAAAATACTTTCATAACATGAGGAATTTCTATTTACTAGCTTCCTTTAATTAATACAAATGAAGGAGTCCACTAACAGCAGCAACAAGAAACTATAAACAGGATATTTCCAACAGATAAGTAAGGAATTTTGGCATGGCCATCATCTGCAACATGTATTACTTTCAACACACAGTGAAAACAAGGAGATTCATGAAAGATGTACCAATAACATCAGCTAGACAACACAAAATAAATAACTTGTAGTGTGCTAATGACAATACTAGCTGCACAAGAAAGAGGTACAGTATTTGTTGATATTATAATGACAGAAGTAAACATAAAAAAAAATAACATACTGTGACAACTGACAATATTTACTATATAAGCAACACACAAAGGTAAAGAAAGAAGATACTGGAAAACTTAAAGACACAGTATGGCAGAAAGTTAACAGAAATGAAAGAGAACAGCAGGGACAACAAGCTCTTGAGAGAAATGATCATCTACATCATTTAGCTGGTACTTAACAATTATGACTGCTGAAGGTAACCTTTAAGCCTGATTGAATTTCAGTATTAAAAGTGTGCATTTTAAAAAAATTTTTTGTTTCCATAGACCGCCAGTCAACTACTGAATTTCATAATGCATGGATTTCATTCACATCCATAATTCTTGTCTTTTTTTATTGCTGGCAGAAGGTTATTATATAAAGTTAACTCTTAAAGAACGTGGTAGTTTTCCTATGTCTGACGCAAGGAATTTTATGTTGCTTTGAGTTTTCATATATTGTTAAAGTTTTATGTTGGTTCTTTGCACATTTTGAAATGTATGATAATGTTATAAATAGCTGTAAAGGAAATTGAGTAAGGATTACTAAAATATGAAATTGGGACAACACAAAACAAAAACTTAGTTCAAATATGCCGGACCCAAAAAAAATGGCCTGCATGGACTACCTCCTGGAAAAATTGCAGTGACTACAGACTGGTCTTTAATTTTCTAAGAGTTAAATGATTAAATGCTAATTTTTTTTTGCACAACAGATGCAGTCTCACTGTAACATCCCAGGCAATGAAAAGTCTGGTTTGGTTTTTAGGGACTATCTTCATTGCACACAGACAACGCCATCAGTGCTCCAATCTCCTCCCTTAGATCACACAAGGAGGATCTCAGCGCAGTGCACGAACTCCATAGAATCCCAATGTGTGTATATAATGTATAGGAATCACACATGCTATAAATATTTTTGTGGTGGGTAGGTTTCCCAATTTTGCAAGGGCAGCGGCCTGATAAGCCCACTCTTACGATTTCCAACTGCTGTGGGATTTTTAACGTGCGCAACTTACACACGGGACCTCCTATTTTATTGCCCTTATCTGAGAAGGCTAGGCATCTGATCTCACTACCCATGAGACCAGGGGGGTGTATGACGTAATTAAGACCACTGGTTCTGAAAACAAGTGGTAATTTTCTAACTCAGTAAGGGCCAC
This sequence comes from Oreohelix idahoensis, assembly GCA_024509875.1. Classification (NCBI taxonomy): domain Eukaryota; kingdom Metazoa; phylum Mollusca; class Gastropoda; order Stylommatophora; family Oreohelicidae; genus Oreohelix; species Oreohelix idahoensis. The sequence goes on along the minus strand of JAMPIV010005280.1, from coordinate 77,246 downwards.
AATAGATTGGGATACCATCTATTCAATAAGCTAAAGATAGGCACTATGGATGTAAATGTGGCACTGATAAAATGACTGCTGCACCTCTGCTTCAAAGATGCCCAATATATGAGGAACACAGAAAGCACATATGGTCATCACCAGTACCATAGCCTCAAGCTGATCACTGCTTTCTTTTAAAATATTCAAGTAGACATCTGAGAGTGTAAGAAGAAGAAGAAGAAAATGCTAAATTTGAATTATTAAGCACTAATGTGTATTCCATTACAAATGCTGGAGTGTTTGGACAATTACAAAGAAAATTCCAATGTATAGGACACAATAATAATAAAATGCAGTCCATTAAAACTTGTCTGCTGATGAAGGACATTTATGGCCATCACTTATCTGAACCCTCCAAAGACTCACATGAGCACTCCACCACTATATGATCACTAAGATTACTCTCAGCAAGATGTCTTTTCCTTAAAAAATAATAAAAGCAAATCAAGAAGAATTAAGTACTTTAATTCAGCAGTACATTACACAAAACATAAATGACAAATCTGTTCAAACATCATTTCAAAACAACTGTGTTCAACTGTCAGTTTCAAACAGTGGTGTTCTGACTTGAAAACAGCTATGTTCCTTAACAACTGTTATGTGAATCACAGAGTCAAATATTGGGGAGTTAAGAAGACAACCACTGCTCCCTACAGAGAATGTCATTTTAAAAAATGAGACAAAAGGAGGATTATGCATGGGGTTAGCAATATCATCATTTAAAACATATTGCTACAGAAACCATGACAGCAAAAGCACATGAAGTACTATGGCAAAAGTTGGTTTCCTGCAACGCAACTGTGATGGTGGTCCTATGCAAAAAGGGACAAGAAAAAGATATACTTCAAAGGTCCTAATATTAACACTTGTGCATAAATATTTAGGCATATTAATTTTTTATTGCAAAGTGCCAGACTTCGTGTCTGTAGAACAGTACTGGATACCAAATGTTTCTTTCAATGAAAACATCTTTCAATGAAAACAACTGAAAAAAGTTGTCTAAATAGGCCGTTAGAATTTTACATAGGCCATCAGAATTTTACAATGTCTTGACACTGAATGAGGTAATTACAACTGTAAAATTTTTGCACATTTTTGCTACAAGTAGGTTCAAAAAACTGTATAACCCCCACCAAGGAATTGATGGACAATGTTCTTATCCTTTCTTAAACAACTCAGTAATGAAAGCAGACCATCCAGATATCACTCTAAACGGGAAGAAAATTGAAAGACAAGACAAGATCAAATATCTTGGAGTAAAGTCAAAAGCGACTTAATACAGTGATTTAGGCCAATATATCTAACTTGACTCAACTTAGCTCATTTTCATCACACAAAACATCTCTACCATTTACCACTGGGTATGGTCATCAAGTCAGATATATACATTACCTAACCTATTCATTTTCCAATTTCAGCAGAGCGGTAAAGATTTAATATACTATTATTAATTACCAAACTTGCTGTAATATTGTAACTGTGTATAGTTCTCTTTCAGTATTTTATGCTTGAAGCAAATATTAGTACTCCTGTTATTTAACAAATTTATGCTAGTTTCCTCCTTTAAAACGAATAGTTGCTTTATTCACTTATTCATTGTGTTGTCCATTACTCTCTCCCTACACACACACAAAACCACTCACACATTAGTGATGGAGGCTCTGTGCCAGATCAGTAGCACAACTTAATAATAGGAATGGTATAGGACCGAGTGGAAATCTACATCCTTCTGTACACTCTTATTCATTCTTATAGCATTGGATTAATCAGGCAGAATTGTCAAAAGAATCTATCAAAAGATATTTAGTTGTTGAAAATTTTAATACTAGGCGTAAGGAGTAGGGAAATGTCACCGAAAATAGACAGGGTATGGCTTTGAGCAGGGCCCTCCTTAAAATGAACCTTACTATCTTGAATGATGGCTGTCCGACAAGATTGGCAATTAAACAGCGGAGACTGATGGTGTCATAGATCTGGCAATCATCGCTAGCATTGCTGCCACCTTAGCATATCGGAGTGTATTATGGTCACAGGACAGTGGTCACCTAACTGTAACTGTCTTTTTCTCTTGTTGAGGTGATCACTGGCCCAAGACAGTATACATGTTGTTAGGTGTGTAGTGCAAGCGTATGATGAACTGAGTGTGGGTGCGAATGAAGGCGCGAATGTGTTTAGGCTCGTATAGATGTAGATCCTGCAACCCATACTCTCACATGCAGTAATCAAGGATGCTTGGACACTGCAGGCATGTTTCAAAACATTTATTGACGAGAACACACATGGTATCAACAGGAACAGTCAGTGTAACAAGGTCATGCTGACCGGAAATCGATAGGTATACATTCGGCATTCAAAAAGGTAAACATCGGAATAGACGTGCATGGTCAATAGCAAAGTTCTTCAATAATGACAGTTCGTAGCGTCGCCCTTGGCATCTCTGACTAAACGCGTCAGATGCCTTAGTCACTTTGACACATAGGTGCAACTTGGCATTCCCCGCCAATTGCACATTATCAGGCTGTAGTATAATAGCCGAAAGCACAGGCCTCGTTCTGACGTCAGCTGTGTGCTTCTGTTAAATAGGTTATCATCAACCCTGCAGTAATGCTTATTGTAGACATAAATCCCGCCAATCTGCGGTTCCCACAATATATCTTCGTCACTGGATTTCTGGACAATATAAAGACTAACAGTCTTGGATGGCTACCTCGAGCACAAAATATAAGTTCTGTAATGGTGGATCGGTGAGCTGCAGTTCACAGACTAGGCAATCTTCTAACATGTTCTGCTACTGAAAGCATAGTAATGGAAAAAGTCGGTATTACCTGTACCCGAATCCACAGAACTAAACAAGGAACTCTGCTGTCATTCCAACGCACAGAGATTCACTGGGGGAAACTGCCATAGCAGTTACTTCGAAGATTCTCCCCGAAAACACAATGGACTCTTGGTCCCTTCAGAAAAACAGGACCTTCACGGCTTGCCGGAACTATATCTCTCTCCCGCTTAAAAAACCTTCCCATAGGCCTACGCCCGAACTGTCCACCTTTGACCCTAAAGGTCAAAACACAATGAATGAATAAACAAGGGAAGACAACCCCTAATCAACCTGACATCGCAGGTAAAGACACAATTATACTTATGATAAAACATAGGCAAATAACTTGACAGATGACTCCGTCGAAAATGACAGCAACACTAACCTGCTAGGAGGACCACCAGTTACAGGAAACCTAAACAGGTCTTCAAATATCCTACAGGCCTGCAAGATCATAACCGCTGTATACATAAGCTGCATCAAAATGCCAGACTACAGATAGCTAGAATCCCTTTCATTCAACCACCCTGGTGGAATGAGACAGTGGAGAAAGCACAGGTTGAAAAGGAAGAGTGACCAAGGAATGGTGGACAGCATGAAATAAAGAAATGAGGAATGATGGACAGGTTGAAGAGGAGGAGGAAGTAAAAAATGGGAGCCATCAATAGATTTAAAAGCTTTGGCCAAGGAGACCAAGAATAAAACATGTCAAATTTTCATCACACTGGTTGGCACAAACAATACTAAACAAAAATTCTGGACCCTACATTGAAGGATGAATAGAAAGAGAACAAACCAACCCTAATATTCAAGGCTTGACCGAAATCAGCCTGAAGACAGACAAAGAGAATGGATGAGCATTACTCATTTGGTATGTGGCCCAGACAGATGTGAAAAAGATGCCTGTCTAGAATTAAGGAATGTGTTCTGGGAAATGACATCAGAGCCATGATATATGTTGACTTAAATCTGTTGAGGACGTTGTAAATACTTTGGGAACCAGTAGGCATACTACCCCAGGTCCTGATGGAGTACAGTACCCCCACATAAAATAGTGTGATGATGCAGGCATTATGAATGTGGTAACAGCCAGCATACTGAAGGCTGAGATGCTGTAATCTGACTACATAGTTAATTATGACCACTTTCTAAACCTGGTTCAGCAGAATTATCACATTACACAAAGTGTATGTAAATTACTTGAAAAGATAATAGCCAGACAAGTAATGCACCAGACAAGTAATGCATGCATCCTCCCTATTACATGAGGTGCCTCGCACCCTTTTACAGCATCTTAAAGCGCCTAGCACCCCTTTACAGCATCTTAAGAAGCCTTGCACCCCTTTACCTTCTAGCTCTCAATACATGCCAGAAATGTTTCAAAGAGAAAAAAAGTTTATTTTGAGAAGATGTTATTTACAAAATGTGACTAAGGTTCGGTATCTAATTCATGTTGTCACTGTTCTATTTTGCACAAATATATTTGAGTTCTGTGTATTATACATTGTTTATGACGAATCGCGTTCTAAGATATCTGGCATATCTCACACCCCTGGAAGGTGAGTCTTGCACCCCAGGGGGTGCATGCCCTGATTAAGAAGCACTGACCTAGAGGATGCATTCAACAGTGTGAACTTTGCAACCTTAATGGACTGCTTGATGGCATGTAGCATAAACCTTTGCTAACAAGATAGATAACAGCTGCCTGAGCAGAGAGATCAGTTGCATTTCGCTTGGGAATGTGGATGTCAGAACCAATGCACATTTGCCTGGGACAACCCCAGGGTTCTCCACTATCACCAATGTTGTTTACATCTATACAGCAAAATTAGCCACAATTCAACCAGTACGGCCAGGACAAATATTCACTTTTGCCCATGACTTAAACATTTACAGGACTGGCTCAGACAGGAAATGGTCAAAAGCATACATGAGACCCTTCAGGCGGTTTCTCAATGGTGTGAGGAAACCAGCTCCAAGGTAAATCCCAACAAGGCCTGTGTGATGTGGTGTTCCTAGAACAACTCCATAGTGAAAGCAGACCTTCCTGCCATTACTCTTGATGGGCAGAAAATTTAGAGGCAAGACAAGCTAAAATATCTTGCAGTAACGTTCAACAGTGGGCTATCGTATAAGTACCATGTTGAGCTAATCATACAGAAGTGCAAGCGAGGTCTGGCAGCCTTTAATCGAGGGAATTCGGCATCAAACATAAGACCAGCAGAGATGGACGTATAAGAGCATGCATCTAGCATGTATACAACCAAAGCGCTACATGAACAGTTAGCATTCACACCCTTCGACATATGCTGAGGGAGACTGAACACCTATGGGTTTGTCCAGAGTGCAGTGATGTCGATTCTGATCAACAATAATAGCAATAATAATAACCATACCAATGGATAAGTTAACCATAATTTTCCTGGATCATTGTCTTTTCAAGGCTACATCTTTATTGCAGATTCCTGTAGAACACTGTATCTGCAGTTCACATGCTGGTTCTGTGAGCTTCTGGGAGACTCAATTTTCACCCTGCTGTTCATTCTTTCATATAATCTTCATCTTACAATCCTGCAAGAGCAGATAGGCATCCATGCATCTCTATAACTACAAATTCACACTGTTTAAAAAAAAAAATTTTTTTTATTCATTACAATGTCTTTTCTAGTCTGCTCCTTTTTCTTGTATCCATCAAAAACAAAATGTGTTTTTTTTTAAATATTTTATTCACAGCTCTTGTTTATTGCTTATAAGATTCCTCATTTATTTGATGTAATGATGATAAAAAATGATTACAGTGCAATAGATGAATCAACAAGGCTAAGACTGCTGGAATTTTGCATCAAACATAAGACTAGCAGGGACGGATGAATGAGAGGATGCATTTGACATGTATTCAATGAGCATGCTACAGGAAGTTAGCATTTATACCCTTCAACATTTGCTGAGGGAGATGGAGCACCTATGGGTTCTCCTAGAGTGCAATTATGTCAATTCTGATTAACAAAAACAATAACGATGAAAAAATTATGTTCTTTGTTGATATTTTTAATCAGAATCGACGTCACTGCACTCCAGGCAAACCCATAGGTGCTCAGTCTCCCTCAGCAAATGTCAAAGGGTATAAATGCTAATTTTTCCTGTTGTGTGCTGGTTGTATATGCATAGGATGCATTCTCTCAATATGTCAATCCCTGCTGGTCTTACATTTGATGCCAAATTCCAGCAATCTTAGCCTTGATAATTCTTCAATTGTAGTGTCATTCTCTAATAGGCGGTCATTAATTGCCCTCTGTATCTCTCCCCTATCCATATCCAATGCCCCTTCGATGGGTTCTCTTGAAGCCAGACAGTAGATCCACACCAGTTCCTGATGATTCAAGGCTTCTATTGAAGTTTTCAATTCATGCCAGAGCCCTCATCCACTTTGGACCTTCCGAAGCATGGATTGTGAGTCTGATACAATAATTGCCCTTGTTAAGGAAGTTTCAGACAGTCACTTTAAAGCTGCAGTAGCTGCCTCTACCTCCATTCTCATGCTGGAGATTGTATATGTTCTTTTTTATTCTATAATGGTGTTGGGTTAATGACAATGTTTGTCTAAGTAGGACAAAGGAAAATTATATATATATTATATTCCCTCTACTGGGAATTGAACCCAGTACTTCTAGAATTTGAGGCAGATGCCATACCTCTTAGCCACTCCGACCCCTAAGGCTTGTGAAAAAGAAACACATGCACACACCAACATGAAACTTCCCATAATGCTTCAGAAAAAAAGTGTTTAGTGCCATTTAGTGGTGCAAGTACACAATACTTTTGAATAGTGTTCTACATGGTCATTCCAGGAACTATTAGATAACACCTTCTTGTTGAGGATTACTGCATGGTTCGTAATATTTTGGTTTTACTTCAATCTATATGGTTGCACCATGCAGCACCTCACTTGATTAGACTTAAAAAAAACATACGCATAAATAACTAGCTGACGTGTGTAGGCTAGTAATGAAAACAGTCAGTAATGAAAACAGTCAATGTGTGGCATTCATGCCTGATGTGTGGCCTATGTGCCAATAGTAGTGTTTAACTATGTGGTAGATCCACTTATTCTAGAAGTATAACCATCATATGTTCAGGTGTTAAGCCAAAATAATAATGTGTGTTTAAAGACCTATGAGTCTAAATAGATATTAAAGTGTGAATATTCAAACGCGGTATGACACGCGAAGAATTATAAAGATGACGCGATTATAGGCGTAACTGCATTGTGAGAAACAATGATAATGGTCACTGTTGTGGCGTATAAGGCCAAATGTAGATTAATGTTCAGACAGTGGTTCTGCAATGAACAGGTGTTAAAGAATATATATATACTTCTTCTTCTTCTTCTTCGTTCGTCCTGAAAAGGACGTTGGTTGCGTTGTGTCTGTTTACATCGGAGCTGCGATATCTGCGCCTTTCGGCCGACACATCCGACTTCAGCACAGCATTTTTTGGGACCGGGTTTGCCTTCCCTCTTTGATCCCTACTCTCTCAGCCAGACTGCAGTGATGCAGCCTGTTTCCAGGACCACCACGTGGAGGTGGAGTAGGGTCTTGGTCAGCTCTGGTTTGCTGACCCTGACGCAAGCAGTCAAGCTATGGGTCGCTGACTGCTGCTGCATCTTTGGGTCCCATATATATATACTACTGCACAAAAGTTAAGGGCCACCATTCAGTTTAGACAAGGTTTATATAACTGATTGGCAAACTGTAAAGACAAGTGAAAATGTCATTAAAACTGAGCTCAGAGAAATGTGTATACATTTCTGTGTGCACTATGTTAATTTTTTTTAAATGTCCAAAAACTGGGTCACTTTAACCCGCACGTGAAAATTGCCATTGTTGCTGCAAAAACTTGTGGTATTTGCAACACGCCCCACTAGTTCAAAAGGTGAAAAAGTGAGTTGAATTTCTTTTTGTTAGTAAGTCACACATTATTAAAAAAACTTGACTGATCTTTTCCACGGATGAATCAACTTTATTTTGTAATAAATTGTTTACACCTGGTTGCATTTATTTGGTCCATAGTGGAGTTTTTCTTGGTGGCCCTTAACTTTTGTCCAGTAGTATTTATATGCCTGACGTGCATAAATGATTCTACATATCAATATTCAAGTGATATATTATGAATACAGCAGATGAAGATACTGTTGACGGTTAGAATGACCGCTATAGGTCAAGTAGATGATATGTGAAATTACTGTGAAGTGTTTCGTATCTTTTGATGGGAATCAATTGCTACTCACGTGATCATATTGCGATGTATGATAAAGATGAATAAAAATGTAAAGTCGTCAACCACGATGTTTCATGACAAGTTATTATGAAGTTGTATTCACGGAGTTGCGAAGTTATGTTGATGGCAGAATCAATGAATTATTGTTCGATTATGGTTCAAGATTAACACGCAAACACATCGACAAGAATGTCAACCAGAAATGAATGTCAAAAATGGAATACGCAACAATGCCAAGCGTCTGAATATAAGGTGACCAGACGTCCCGGTTTTTCCGGCACAGTCCCGGTTTTCGACCATTTTTGATAATTTGTCCCGACTTTTTTTCGATGCAATCCGGGACGCCAATTTGTCCCGGTTTTGGACGACTTTGCCAATTTGCCATAAATCTCACAGATTAAAAAAAAAAAATTATTATTCCGTGGCTGACTTGAGGGAATTTTTAATTATTAGTGAACTGGCGCCGAAACAGCACAAGAGGTTGTCAGGACGGCGAATTAGTTTTGTAGTTCCAATGTGATATTCGCAGTTATTTGAAATTTTAGGTAGTGGTAAAGTACCAAGATTTTGGGTACGGTATACGTTTATTTAATTTAAACGGTGAACTATTTGTGCATATTTTGTTATTGTTGTAAGAAAATGGTACCAAAGCGTAAATGCAGTTTCAATGAAGATTTACAAAAGGAATATCCGTTTATTAAAAAGAGTACATCAAACTTCAATGTACGATGCAATATATGTGCCTCCGGGTTTTCGATAAGCCATAGTGGAAGTGGTGATATTAAGAACCATATAAGCAGTGAGAAACATAAGAGAGCCGTCGTTACAGCTGCATCAAGCTCGTCGTTAACCACTTTCTTCAAAGCTGATAAAATTGGTGACCAAGAAGAGCAATTAGCTGCTATAGAGGGCGCCTTTGCATACCATACAGTGCTACACAATCATACTTTCAGGTCTATGGATTGCACATCAAAATTACTTCAGGTTACTTTAGAGCCAAAATTTGCATGTGCACGTACGAAAACAGAAGCCATTATTCGAAATGTCTTGGCACCCCATATTCTAAATGAGTTAAGGTGTGACCTAGAAAAGTCTACATTTATTTCTGTTCTGACAAGATGCATCCAACCACAAAGAATTCAAGATTTTTCCTGTGCTTGTCAGATACTTTGATCACAGTAATGGAGTGAAAATTAAAATATTAGAGTTAAAGTCATTGCCAGGTGAAACATCTGATATTGTAAGTAGTTTTCTTAATGACTGCATAACTGAAAATGGTTTAGACAGGAAAGTAGTTGGATAATGCGCAGACAACACAAATTCCAATTTTGGAGGAGCTGAAAAGAAAGGACAGAACAATGTTTTCAAAAAACTGCAAGAAAACCTTGGACAAGGTCTTATAGGAGTTGGGTGTGCAGGTCATATTTTCCACAACACTGTTCGAACAGCTGCAGATGTACTGCCTTTTGATGTCGAGCTGATTATTGCTAAAATTTATCTACTCTTCAAATCATACACAGTACGAGTTGAAAGACTCAAGGAGTTTTGCCAGTTTGTGGAAACAGACTTCCAGATAATCTTAGGTTATGCTCAGACTAGGTGGCTTGCTCTGCTGCCTGCTGTTGAAAGGGTTCTTCAGATGTTCCTGCCTCTAAAATCATATTTTCAATCTCAAGACAGATGCCCAGTTTTTATACAGACATTCTTTGAAAATCTTCTATCTGAGGCATGGCTTGTTTTTGTTCACAGTCAGGCCTCTCTATTCCACGAAGCAGTGCAAAAAATAGAGGGACAGACGGTCACTGTGTTTGAAGTCATTGACAGCATCAACAGGTTGAAAACTATTTTGAAGTCCAAACTGGAAGACTGTTTCTTGCCATCAAGAGTTAAGCTAATCCTTGAAAAGCTGGAAATGGAAGGACTTCCAAAGGAGGATGTGAAAAGTTTCATGCTAGCGTTTCTTCGTTCTATGAAACAGCTTTCAATTATTTGAATGGGCTGCAAAAATTTTTCAAGACCTAGAATCCTACAGCTGGGTAACGCTGAACAGAATACCAATTTGGGCAGATATTGAGATATCATCATCACTAGTGACTCAAACATTACCTTCAGCCCACTTTACAGAAACTGAAATTTATGACGAATATGTCTATATGAAGCAGTTTGTTACTTCTCAGAAAATTAGTGAATGGAGTGCCAAAAAAACATTGCCACCACAACGTTGGATTGAAATGGTTTCCTACTTCAAAAACAATAATGTGACATTTTCAAATATTTTGAAGTTGGCAGAGTTTTTTTTTTCTGTCTACCTGGAACAAATGCTGCCACAGAAAGAGTGTTTTCTTTGATGAACAGCTTATGGGCAAGTGATAAAACACAGCTAGGTGTTGAAACTTTGAAAGCTATATTGACAACCAAAGTGAACTGTGAGGAAACATGTGTCGAGTTTTTTAAGATGCTGCTTGCAAAGAAGGACCTATTGATAAAAATCCACTCAGTAACTCAGCTGCACCTTAAGTAAGGATTATTGATGTTTTTCTCTCTTATTAGTTTAAGTAGTTAAACTTATACAGTAAAATGTATGTTATTCAATGTTATTCAAATGTATATATAAAATGTATATTATTTTAAATTGACATCAACTTGATTTTTCCGGGACATGTCCTGACTTTTGACCTTTTCTTTACCCTTTTGTCCCGATTTTTTGCATTGAAATAGGTCAAATCTACTATTTTGTCCCGGATTAGAGTTTTGAAAATATGGTCACCTTACTGAATATAGGAATAAAACTTTAATACGCAAACAAGATAACATGAAGAGATTAGAAGATAAACTTACAGGTTTGCGATACAGTGTAATATCGATAGTCAAAGCCAGAAATCTTCCACTAAGTAGAAATTTCCCACTAAGCACAAACATTCCACATAATTAACATAATATACCCACACAACGGAGAAACGCGGCTCTATGGCCTCCTCTTTATGATTTCTAACTGCTGTGGGATTTTTAACGTGTGCAATTTGCACACAGAACTTCCTATTTTTTGCCCTTATCCGAGAAGGCTAGGCATCCGATCTCACTACCCATGAGACCAGGGGGGAGTATGACATCATTAGGACCACTAGTTCTGAAGAAAAAAATTGCCATATATTATATTCCCTCTCTACTGGGAATTGAACCCAGTACTTCTAGCATTCGAGGCGGACGTCATACCTCTTAGCCACTCCGACCCCTAAGGCTTGTGAAAAAGAAACACATGCACACACCATGAAACTTCCCATAATGCTTCAGAAAAGTAATGCCATTTAGTGGTGCAAGTACACAATACTTTTGAATAGTGTTCATTCCAGAAACTATTATATAACACCTTGTTTTCTTTCTGTTAATGCATGCATTTTGTATTGCGATGAACATCTGTTTGTTAAATGCAGAAGTTTTATTGTATTTGCAGATTAATTTAGGAGGCATGAACTTTTGATCTCTTCACAGAAAATAAAATATAATCACTTTCCAAGAATATGAAAGATGCAAGATACAATAACTTTTGACTAAAATTATGTATAGCATGTTATACTTGCAGACTGAAAAGATTAAAAAAAAAAGATAAGGAAAAATGAATTTTTTTTCTTAAAAACACATGCCTCAAAAGAATTTTAAGAACTGTCAGAAAACAACAATATTTACCTACAGTTATATAAACCCAAAAGAAAGTAAAGATAAACATCATCCAATGCTATCCACCAATCAATGACATAGATTAGTCCGTAAAAGAAGAATTTTCTAGCAGACTACAAAATATAATTGACAAAGAGAGAAGAATGGATCTAATTTTTTACGAGTGACCAAAATGCAAAGACAGAAAGAGACAATAGTGGCAATGAAGAAATCTTGGGAAAACACTGACAAGGAACAATGAAAAAAAAATGGAGAATTATTCAAAAATTTCTGTGTTTCAAATCAACTGGCTATAGGAGGAAGCATGTTTTCACATAAAAGAGTACATAAAGCAACATGGATAAACACTAGACCACAGCAAATTGATCATACATGCATAAAGAAGAAGTTTAGGGAATCATTACATGACGTAAAGGTGTGTAGAGGAGCAGATACAGCATCAGATCACCATCCTCTGTTAGCCAAAATAAAGATGAAACTCAAGAGATATACAACAGTACTTATAGACAACAGTTTTCACGTATGATACTTAAGAAATCAAGAAACAAGAGACAAATACACACTATCCAGTAAATACCATGTGCTCCAACAGCTAGAAGATGTAGGAAATATAGAAGACCACTAGCAACAGATCAAAACTATATGGAATGAGACATGTCGAGAAGTATTGTACAACAGCTCAAAGAAGATAACAGGGAAATATCAAAGGCAAGAATAGAAAACTGCTTAGAAATATACAAGAGCAAATGATGAGATGGACAGAAGATTTTGAGGAACTTCTCAATAGGCCGCTCCACAAAATCCCCCAAGACTTCCAGCAAGCCGATGAGGAGCTACAAATCAATTGTGAAAGACCACATCTTCTTCTTCTTCTTCCATCCTTAGCCATCAACCGGCAAAGCAGTATGTGGCCAGTACGCCTAGTGGCGTCTTAGGGCAACAACAAATTGATCAATCTATCGCTGTTTCCACCACGCCTAGTGGCGTCTTTGTGGAACAAAAACAGACCAAACAATCTATCATTGTTTCCGTAATCAGATTGGTTGGCAAGCAGGTGATCAGCCCACTGTGCGAAGTTTTTTACGGGATGGGGTAAACAGCCCCATGCCCATACCCTCCTTAGTCGCTTTTTACGACATGCGTGGTAGGGTGCAGTGTTACTATTCTTTGCTCCCCTTTCGGGCCCCGGTAACACACGGGTGGAAAGACCACATAAGGAGGAAATAAGCCATAAAGCTTCTAAAAAAAAAAAAAAAAAATGGAAGAGCTGCTGCTGCAATTAGCATTCCAGTAGAGTACATCAAAGTAAATACTGACACCTCCACAGATAAAATAATAATAACCCCTCAGTCATAACTGATTATGGGAATGTGCATCTGAGGTGTCAACCCTCAGCAGCTTATTTTCCTGGTGTTCCGTTTGGCATTTTCTCCTCTCTTCTGTTTGCCATGGGAGCTTCTTTTCACTCAGTCTGAGGTGGCAACATAGAGAGCATCGACCATGGTGCAATTAGCAGCGTCATCCTCCCAGGTTGCTGGATTTATGTCCAGTGCACTCATGTCTCTCTTGCACAATCTTCGAACCACAGCTGCGGTCGCCCAACTGTTCTCCACAGAGATGTTATACAAATTACTTGGTAAGGTCTGGGAAAGAGAAGAGATGCCAGCAGATTGGAAGGAAGGATATCTGGTTAAGTTGCCAAAGAAGGGAGATTTTTAAGAGTGCAGTCTTCTTCTTCTTGCTGGCTGTGGAACAACCGCAACGAGCTATGGAACTCAAGACAGTAATTTGTTTTCAGCATAGGGGTTACCTAAGTGAGCCTGCCCCCCTTAGAGTGTAAAGGAGATTAAGGGGCCGAAACACTTGACCGAAGGGGGGGCCCCTTCTGATGATCAGACTGACCTCCTGTTGTATCGCTCTGTATTGAGTTTCCTATCATCTTCACCTTTCAACTCCCAAAGGAGCATAGGCCTTCAACAAACTTAATGCCAAGTCTTCCTGTCCCGTACCATCAGCTTAAGATCTTTCAATGTCTCCATCAACTTCATGTCACTCTCCAGTTCTCTTTGGTCTTCCTCTACCTCCCTGTCCCTCCAACTGTCTATATTGCTACCAAGATGTATGTATGTTTCTACATCTTGTATTGGTGTTTCTTCCTGTACAATTTTGTTATCATTTCCTGCATTTATTCTCATCTTAGTTTTCTCCTCGTGCATTTTCAGATGTACTTGCTGTGATCTCTCATCAAGCATTTCAATTTTGTCTTGCACCTGATAACAGTTATGGGACAGAAGAGAAATGGTGACAAGTGGCATCCCTGTCGCACTTCAGTTCTTATTCAAAATGGTCCTGTAAGTTGTTTTTTATGAAGAACTCTGCATTTCATGTCTTCATAAGTTTACCTTTTGTTAAGTTAATGATCTTCAGGAGGACTCCATAACGCCTCATCGATTTCCAAAGTGATTCTCTGTCTACACTGTCAAATCCCTTTTTATAGTCTACAAATCCAATGTAAAGAGGCGAGTTTCATTTTATGTGGCTATCTGATCTGTACCGGATCTGTTTTGCCTAAACCCTGCTTGTCATCTCTTAGTTGTCTGTCTATGGACACTTTTAATCTCTCAAGGATAACGCCTCATCGATTTCCAAAGTGATTCTCTGTCTACACTGTCAAATCCCTTTTTATAGTCTACAAATCCAATGTAAAGAGGCGAGTTTCATTTTATGTGGCTATCTGATCTGTACCGGATCTGTTTTGCCTAAACCCTGCTTGTCATCTCTCAGTTGTCTGTCTATGGACACTTTTAATCTCTCAAGGATAATCCTGTTTGATATTTTTCCTGGTGCTGATAGTAACATTATTCCTCTGTAATTTGTATACTCTTATAAATATACTTTGTCAGGCAACATAACTAGATATCCTTCATTCCATTCTGCTGGTATTTCTTTACTCTCCCAGATTTTACCACCTAATTTGTATATTTCTACAGCAGTGTAAATATCTGCTTTGATGGCCGCTGGAATGCCATCTGGACCAGCCACTTTTAAGCTTTATTAATATCCTTCAGCTCCCCAAGGAGCATGGACCTTCAACAAACACATCCCAAGTCCTCCTGTCATGTGCATCAACTCAAGTTCTTTCCACATTTTCCTCATTACTTTCACTTCTGTCTCCAGCTCTCTTCTATATGTGTTTTATGGTCTATCTCTGCCTCTGTTTCCCTGGGGATTCCAGAACAAAGACTATCAACAGGTTTCGATGAGGAAGACATGAAAAGACCCTTCAGCTGTTGACACATGACAGAGGAGTTGGCATGTGTTTGCTGAAGGCATATGCTATATGGGGAAGCTGGAGAGCGAGGAATTAATGAATGATATTTATATTATCCCACCAACAGCGAACAGGGCAGAAATAGCTTTTGGGATACCACCAATTCAACAAGCTAAAGATAGGAACTACTGATGAGTGTGACTGTGGTACCGACAAATGACTGCTGAGCATCTGCTTCAAAGATGCCCAACTGTGATGAGTTACTGTTAATTTTTATTTTCAACTCACCCCATTTCTTGTCCCATTTATTGATTTGGTTTTTTTTTTTTTTTATTCGAATGCACCCTAGTTTGTATTTGTTTTAATTCTGGGTTATTCTGTATGGTGGTAGGATGACTCATATCACCAACACCAACCCTTCTAGGTTGGAGATGGGAAAAAAACCCCTACCCGTGTTGTAACGTGGGCTAGTGAGTCATTCTTGTTGATAGGCGGTCAGTATAGTTAGGTAATATTACGTACATTTTTCAGCGAGCTCCGAGGGGAGTCTATTTCTTTGACCCCCTCCCCCCCTCTCGTTCCAGCAGGGGGAATAACTCTTCGTCGCTAGTGGATTGGTCGAGTTAAGATAATGTTATGATATTTAACGGGAAGCTCATACAATTGGTTTTGATATTTAATTTATGTAGCAGTTATTAGATTACGTCAGAAGTGGGGTTGGAAGCGGATTTTGGGAGACGATGCTAGAAGCTATGACTCACCGCATCGGTCTTGCATCAGAAAATTGGCCCTATATATGCAGGGCCAAATTATTAGTTAGTGCTCCCAAGTCCAAGAATTTTATTGCCGTGAATAGCATCAGTTCAGTCTGCCAGGTTCGTGGATATTCTGAAAGTCTGGGTATGTTTGTTAACTTAATAAGTGGTGTAAGAATTTTAGCTAAAAGAGTTAGCAAGTAAGAGTAAGCTTTTTTCTGGGATTTAATTTTATTGTTAGTCAGTAGTTGCCATCCATTGCCGACTTCTACAAAGCTAGAGCCCGTGTAGTGTAAGTTTTGTTGTAATTATACTATGTCTAGCTAGCGAGTTCTATGATTTTGTGGCGCGGGTTTGAGATATTAACGGTTGAGAATAGAGAGCACTGTGTAACGTTATAACGAAGTCAGAGTAACCACAGTTGATTATGATAAATAGAAGTGTATGTACGCTGGTTTTTTTGTGGGTGCCTAAGAAACGCATATAATTAATGTAATTCAGAAGGAGAGGGGTGAAGAGTGTTTAATATTATGATATATAGTGTAGGCATTTGTGTGTTAATAAGTTTTCTTCTTCTTCTTCTTTGATCCTTAGCGGCCGACCGTCAAAGCAGTCAGTGGCCATTACGCCTGATGGCGTCTTGTAGGGCAACAACAAATTGATTCCACTTTGCTCGGTCGGCGGCCATCCTTCGTACAGTGTCCCAACTCTGGTTCATTCTTTGCATCTCAGCCTCCACAGTTCTCCGCCAAGTTGTTTTTGGTCGGCCTCTCTTTCGTTTTCCTTCGTATGACTGACAGTGGTGAAAGCCGAAAGGAAGCCACTGGCATGAAAACGGATGCCCCGACCGCAAAACACGAAACCAGAATTGGTTTTTGGAACATCAGAACTATGAATGAGGCAGGAAAGCTGAGACAAATCACAGCAGAGATGAGGAACTACAAATAAGTTGTGCTATTTGTTAATGTAATTCAGAAGGAAAAGGGGTGAAGAGTGTTTAATCTTCTGATATATGGTGTATGCATTTGTGTGCTAAATAAGTTGTTCTATTTTGATAACCTTCCATGGGCTGCCTTTAATGTAAGAATAGTGCAGGGGAGGAGAAGGAGTGAGCGTTAAGTCTGACCCGAGGGCAGAAATAATACTTAGAGATGGGAGCTTGTATTTAGGGAAGTTTTATTATGGTATGGGAAACGGGGTGTAGGCAAATCTTGGTTGTTAATGTGTTTTGAATTATGTATTTTTTTGAACTGGTGAAAATAAGTTGTTATTTTGTCTTACAGTGATTCACGGCGGAGGGTAGGTAACCCTAAGCCTGCAATGGACTTTGCCTTCTCAGAGAGGGAGGCAAGAGACAACATCGTAATTGAAGAGAACTGGGGTACGCGCATAGTAACTGGCGCCTAGTTATGTCTGCAATATGGAGAGGCATTAGAAGTTCTCATGACGTGAGGAAACATTTACCTCAGCATGGAATTGCCTAGGAATTAGAGCTCTTAGCTTGTACGGCCCAATACAGAACAGGCTACGTTGCCTGGTATTGTTTACATACTGCCACAATAAAGCAGTAGGCCAACACCCGTAGCGGGTTAAATCGTCGTTGTGTGAAGAATAGGGTGCCATCATCAGAGCTAGATCTACAGCCACAGGCATATATATATTCACCAAGTGGCCCTTCATCAGTTATTCTGGAGAGGACAGAGGGAAATCATACCTCTCTAAATGCTAACGGGAGGAGATATATGATGAGGAGCAACGCATCGGAGCCCCAGACGAAGACGATAGCGTCAGGAAGGCACTGAACCGAAACAGAGGGGAGAGAGTGGAGTTAGTTGTGTTCCTCAGGAACAGTAGAGTTAGATAGAAACTACTAGAGGAGAGCCTCTGAGTTAGTTCTGCAGAATTCAGGAGAGTAGGATTTATGTGGTGTATAAGTTAGTTGTGCAGGACCGCCAAGAGCCCCTTTGAGACATTGTAGTCAAATTAGTTAATAAGTCTTAACCGGAACAGAGTGAACACTAGTCAGATGGCGGAGGACTCCATAGTGTGTTTAGTTAGTAACAATAGAGTAGTCAGGAGTGGTGGCTCTTACCTAGAGACCCCCACCAGTATATTTCCTTAACCTTAGTTGTTTCGTGTAGGTGTGGAAGAGAGCGTGGTAATTTGATAATTATGTCTTTCATTGATTGTTCTTTTTTTCAGGTTGTGTGAACTCGAACATTATTGGGGTGTTTTGTTGTTGCTGTAGTATAGATTTGTTTGTTTTGATAAACTATAAAATGTGCACTGGATCAGTTTGTCTTTCACTGTACTGTACCTGTATTCTTTAACTAGTAATTAGTGCATACCTTATCTCAGCTGAGCGAGAGGTGGTGACACAGTAGCTAATAAAACAAGTCACAGGTGGTGATGGAGAGTCAATCTAGGTTCTCACTCTTGAAGCTATAAGTCTCATCCTCCACAGTCACTTTAATTCTCATCTTAATCTATCTTCTCAGACTTTCCTACAAATTGGTGTCTTGTCTCTTTACTCAGACAGACTCTTAATTAAGCCACTGTGTGACAAAGTGGGCAGCTCATCTCGGATAAATTCTGGGTTCTTGCCTAAGATTCATAGATTGTTTCTTGTTGAGGAAGTCTTCTGAGAATAGATTTTTCTTTATATAACCCATAGACTCTGAGCTTTTAAAACTGATCCAGTCAAAAGTTTTTCCACAGGGTGCATTTAAAATATACTACAGGAGTTGTATTAAGGCTTTAGATCACACAGAGGTCATTGATGGCTAACAGTGATTTTGTTTCTCTAACAGGAAGGTAATTCCAGGTTGTAGAGTAACTACATAAATTTTTTCAGGTTACTAGTGGGTAACAGCTTTTAGCGGTGGCAGTTATCATTCAGATTAGGTGCTAGTCTGATTTTTGGGTTGGGTTAGATACAGTGGATATAGTAAGGGAGTATTTTCCGGGAGGTAACGGAAAGTTTTTGTTTTCTTTTTCCCTTCAGTCCTTCTCTGTATTTGTGAGCTTACTGTAGATTTTACAGGTAAGATGGCTGAAATGGCCAAGTTACGAGCTGCCTGGCGTGAGGCAGCTAAAGATATGGGAATGGATGAGGCCGAGACTAAGGCATACATGATAAGTGAGAAGGATAAACCCGAGCAGAAAGAGAAAGAGGAAAGGAAGGAGGAAAGGGACTGGCAGGCCGAGATGGAAATGAGAAAAATGGAAGCAGAGGAAAGGCAGAGGGCAGAACAAGCGGAGGAACGGAAGTTGGCAGCAGAGAGACAACATGAACTTGCCATGTGTTCTCTGGAACTACAAAGTAGGGCCTCTGATAGCAGTTCGGCGAATAGCGACTCCCCCAGAGCAAAGGCGACAGACCCCTCAGGACACGCAGGCCCCCAGATGGTAGCCATGAATTTCCCATTTGCCTCTTTCCCTAGTGGGAATGAGAAAATTGACGTTTTTTTGGAGAAATTCAAACGGATGGCAACGGCATATGGATTAGATGGAAGTCTTTGGTGCTTAAAGATGTCTCAGTCCCTAAAAGATCCTGCATATGACATTTATAGCAAGATGGTCATCGAAGACCAGAATAATTTCGAAGCGCTTCGTAATGCTTTGTTACAAAGGTTCCAGTGGACCCCACATAAGTGCCAAACAATGTTCCGGGAGAGCCAGCTGGAAAAGGGAGAGTTTCATCCAATTCACACAAAGATTAAGGACTTATCTCGCTAGATCGCAGGAGTTGGCGGGAATGGCAAAAACGTACGAAGGTATGGAAGAGTTGGTAATGACGGAACAATTGAAGGCAACCATGTCTCCGGACTTGAGAAGGTATCTGGCGGAGCAAGGCGCCCAGCAACTTGACCAGATTATTATCTTTGCTGAAAGGTTCCAGACAGCACAGGCCGAAATACTGGGCCAGAAACAGAAAAACCCCGACCCGCAACCCAGAGGAAGTAACGCCTCTCCCAGTAAGCCAACAAATGGGCCAAATGCTAGAGAGCCCTATTCACCGACTTTTAACTCCGCGAGGCCACCCAAACAGCATAATAAATGGGACGAGACAAGAAGTGACCATGACCAGAAGTACGTACCTGGTCGGCAGTGGGGCGGCAGAAGTAATTATAGCTCGCAGTGGAGACCTGAGGGTAGCCGGAAAAACCCCCCGAAGAGAGTGGCATGTTTACAAACCCCTACACAGGAATCGTAGGAGGACAGGAACTCTCTGACTGGAGGTGACCGACCTTCCACGAGGAGAATAGTAACTGTAAATGGGGTTGAAACGGAGTGTCTGTTTGATACAGGATTGAGCTTCAAATGTATTATGGGCCATCATCTAGTTAAGCCAGAACAGATAACTGGAGAATTTGTGGGGTGTTGAGAGGAGATGCTCCGATGCGACTCCCTGTAGCGCAGAGATAGTGTTGAAGTATGTTAGGGGCACGATGAAGGTGGCAGTAATGGAGGGGCCCCTGTATGAGGTCATTTTAGGGTGTCGGTATGTGTACCAACTCTGCCTAGGCCGGTCCCAAACCCGGCTGAAAAAGGAGGAGGGCAGCCTGCATGGAGGCCATAAGGAGGCAGCCCCTCCACCATGCAAAGGCACAACAGGCCAATCACCTGTTTGCTTTAAACTTTTGATTACCAGAACTACAAGAGAGAAAACCGGACTGATTCTAAAGGCGACGAACTGGAACGGACTACGACTTATGGAACTTGGAACACAAGAAGTATAAATGAGAAAAAAGAGGAGCTGGTGGAAGAGATGAGGAAAGCAAAACTAGAAATCCTGGCTATAACGGAAACAAAGAAAAAAGGACAAGGAGTCATGGATCTCGATGGCAACACGCTGCTCTACAGTGGTGTACCCACATCTGAAAGAGCTAAAGGGGGCGTGGGTTGCATTGTGGCCAAAAACCAAAAAGATAGTATCAAGGGATGGAACTTTGTTTCAGAGCGCATTATGGTTGTAAAACTAAAAGAAGGAAAAACCATAGCCAACCTGGTCATAGTATATGGGCCAAATGAGGATGAGAGAGCAGAGGTCAAGGAGGAATTCTTCGAGCTGCTTCAAAGGACAGTGGATGACTGCCTAGATGAAATTATCATGCTCGGAGATTTCAATGCCAGAGTTGGAAATGACCATGCTAGATGGGGTGGAGTTATCGGAAGATATGGAGAAGATACTCTCAATGACAATGGAAAGTGACTCCTTAGATTCTGCAGATAGCAGAATCTGATCATTACAAACACAAAGTTCCCCCATAAGCGCATACATGCATACATAAGGCACAGTATACAAAATAACTAAATAACTAAATTCATCAGCGGAAAACGAGGTGCAAACAATATTACATTAGTAAGAGATAAGCAAGGAAATCTCATCACGACAGCAGAGGGACAGGAAACTAGATGGGCAGAGCACTTCAGAGAAACTCTGAACAAGGAACCACCAGAGACACAATTGAATGTTCCTGAGGCTGAAAACGATCTAGATGTAAATACAGACATTCCACGAAAAGAAGAAATCATCACAGCAATCAAACGGTTAAAGAACGGAAAAGCTCCTGGCCATGATAACTTAAATGCAGAGCTATTTAAGACAGACCCTGAGCTAGCAGCAGAACTATTAGAACAACTATTTGCACAAGTCTGGAAAATGGGGACAACACCATCAGAGTGGAACAAAGGAATAATTGTCAAATTGCCCAAGAAGGGAGATCTTTCAGACTGCAATAATTGGAGAGGAATCACTCTTCTCTCAGTTACCAGCAAAATACTAGGCAGGATAATTATACAGAGAATTTCACAAGCAGTAGAACACAAACTGAGGAAAGAACAAGCAGGATTTAGAAAGAACAGAAGATGTGTAGATCATATATTCACTCTCAGGAACATTATAGAGCAGTGCTCAGAATGGCAAAGACAGCTGTACATTAATTTAGTTGATTTTGAAAAGGCTTTTGACAGCATACATAGGGACAGTTTATGGAAAATACTGAGGACTTATGGAATTCCAAGCTGCATAGTGTCAATCATAAAAAGCCTCTATGCCAACTTTACGTGTAGTGTTGGGCAGAGCAACCTAACCTTTGAGGTGAAGACAGGAGTACGACAGGGATGCCCCTTATCAACCACTCTATTTTTAACAGTCATAGACTGGGTGATGCGCCAGACAACAGAGGGCAGTCCAAGAGGAATAAGATGGACTACATTTTCTACATTGGAAGATCTGGAATATGCAGATGACATTGCACTACTAGTATATTTACATCAACACATCCAGGAAAAAACGGATAGACTTAATAAGTTTAGCCAGCAGGTGGGCTTGAACATCAATTTAAAGAAGTCAGAGGTCATGACGCTCAATGTGAGCAACCCTGATCCCATATCAGTAAGGAATCAGTAACTGGTACAGACAGACACCTTCACATACCTAGGATGCATAGTAACACCAGACGGCGGGGCAGGCAAAGACATCAATATCAGAATGAATAAGGCAAGAACAGCCTTTTTTAGCTTAAACAACATCTGGAAGTCCTCTCAATACAGCACAAGCATAAAATTAAGATTATATCAGAGCTTTGTGCTTTCTGTGCTTCTCTATGGTGCGGAATGCTGGAAAGTTAGAGAGAAGGAAATGTCGAAATTGTCCTCTTTTCACACAACACGCCTAAGAAAAATTTACCGAATCTTTTGGCCGAATACCATCACCAACCAAGATCTGCTTACTCGGAGCAAGCAAGAGGACATGCACACCTTCATAGCTGGCAGACGCTGGAGCTGGGTTGGCCATGTCCTCAGAAGAGACCCTGATGCCATCACAAGAACAGCTTTGCTTTGGACCCCTGGAGGAAAACGAAAGAGAGGCCGACCAAAAACAACCTGGCGGAGGACTGTGGAGGCTGAGATGCAAAAAATGAACCAGAGTTGGGGCACTGTACGAAGGATGGCCACCGACCGAGCAAAGTGGAATCAATTTGTTGTTGCCCTACAAGACGCCACTAGGCGTGATGGCCACTGACTGTTTTGTCAGTCGGCGGCTAAGGATCGAAGAAGAAGAAGAAGCATACATTAGATGTGAACCAACTAAGAATGAGAAGTCAGTGATCGACTATGCCATTGTTAGGAGGAGCTCATTCAAATATGTCCAGGATGCTAGAGTCTGGAGGGGGCCAGAGATTGGAAGTGATCACTACCTGCTTACAATCAAAAGAACAACTGAAAGAGTTGCTCAGCCTAGGAACTGCCCAACATCACGCAAGAAACTAAGTAAACGAACAGGAGAAATGAGCATTAAGACCTACAAGCTGAGAGAGCCAGAAATTAAGACCAGATATCAGGGGCTTATTGCTGCAGCGGTGAGCAACACAGAAGAACGACCTGATGACTTGGAAACCCTCTGGCTTAAATTCAAGGACATCATAAAGACAGCTGCTGCAGAAGCATGTGGTGAAGTCCAACTTGGGAACAAGAGAAAGAAGACACCTTGGTGGACAGAGGAAGTCAAAGAGAAAATAAGAGAGAAGAAAATGGCATGGAAACAATACTTAGGAGCTAAAAACACAACAGGATGAATGGATAAATATAGAGAATATGTGACACTCAAAACAGAAGCAAAGAACAAGGTGTTAGCAGCAAAACAGAAGTCCTGGGAAGAATTTGGAGAAAAGCTAGAAAAAGATGCGCAAGAAAACCAGAAATTGTTCTATAAAACCCTAAAGAACATGAGGAAGGAAAAACAATGCCCTCTCAAATTTATAAAGGACAAGCAAGGCAAATTGCTTACTGCCCCAAAGGAAGTAATGGAAAGATGGAAAGAATATTTCTCAGAACTCCTGGATGGTGAGCATCAGAAATGATAACCACTAGCACAGAAGAGAAAACCAATGACGGTGAAGATGGCATAAAGATGGAAGAACTGAAGGCAGCACTGGAGAAAATCAAGATGGGCAAAGCAGCAGGGCATGATGGTATAACACCAGAAATGGTTAAGTACATAGGAGTATCAGGCGACCTATTACTCTTAAGGGTCCTACAGGCAGCGTGGTGCAACAAGACCATACCCTTCTCAGTGTCCCTGGTAAAATCTACTCTAGAATCCTAGAGCAGAGACTCCGATGCCTAGCTGAGCCACAATTCGATGAGGTCCAGTGCGGATTCCTAGCAAACCGAAGTACTCAAGACCTAATCTCCACACACAGACAGCTGAGGGAACCGGCCCTTGAGTATAAGAGTGAGATCCATCTTTGTTTCATAGATCTGGAAAAGGCGTTTGACAGGGTCCCCTGGAGCAAACTTTGGGACTGTTTGGCAAGGAAGAACATTCCAGCACCTCTGATTCATGCTATACAGAGCTTCTACAAGTCTTGCAGAAATTATGTGAGGACAGCAAACCATAAGTCAGAAGAGTTCAGGACCACCACTGGTGTAAGACAAGGTGATATCCTGTCACCTTATCTTTTCATACTCCTCATGGACGATGTCATCAAGGCATGTAAGGAGAGAACAAGAAAGTATTCAGTGGGGTACTGGAAGATGAGACAGGTCTATATTTCAGAGCTGGCATTTGCTGATGATGTTGCCCTGATTGCTAAATCAGAGGCACATCTCCAATCCAACCTGCAAGTCTGGAAGGAAGAGCTGGAGAAGAGATGGATGGTCATAAGCAGCTCTAAAACAAAATCCATGGTGATATCACGAGAAGAAAGAAGACATCAGATTAAGCTGGGAGAACAGGTCCTGGAGCAGGTCGACCACTTTAAATACCTCGGAGCTATTATAGACCGAAAGGGAGGCATCAAAGAAGAGTTGGCCACTCGAAAAGCAGCAGCTGGGAGACTTTTTCAGGCCGTAAATCGAGGATTCCTCAGCAAGAGAGAGGTTGGTAAGAAAACGAAGATGGCTGTATACCGCTCCACCTATGTCCCAGTCTTGACATATGGATGCGAGTCATGGGCAATGACTACAACCCACAAAAGAAAGATCCAAACCTCAGAAATGAGGTATCTGAGGAAGGTGGTTGAAGTAGCAAGAAGAGACATGGTCCGCAACAAGACGATACGTCAAGGCCTAAAATCCCACCCCAGCAGGCCCAAGTAGAACAGTCCCAACTAAGATGGTTTGGCCATGTCTGCAGAATGGGAGAAGATCGGCTACCATGACAAGCATGGGAAACAAAGAGCCAGGGATCCAGACCCCCAGGATGACCCAGAGTCCGCTGGGAGGACAACATTAGACAATCTTTGAAGGACCAAGGACTAGAATGGAACCAGGCCAGGAGGAAGACAGCCGATAGGATAGTCTGGCGCTCTCTCTTCCAAACCTCTACACCTCACAGTAGAAGGGGAATGACTAAGTAAGTAAGGTATGTGTACCTAGGGGACCCTAAGGAACCGGAAATCGTAGCAGCAGTGGTTACTAGGGAACAAGCCAAGAAGGAATGGGAAAGTGAGGCCCCCACAAACCCGTTGCCCAGGGAATTGAAAGAGGCCGAACAACAGGATCCAACATTGGAGGCCTGTTTTAAGAAATTGCCCACTTCTAAGGACCCCAAACAAAAAAAGGGAATTTCTTTACAAAAGAAGGGCTGATTTATTGAAGGGAAGGAGGGGAAGAGCAGGGCCATAACAAACTGGTAGTGCCAACCAAGTATAGGCCACAAATTTTAGAAATGGGGCATGCGCTTCCATTTAGTGGGCATACGCATATGGGACAAGGGGCCACCATACATAGAATGTCGGACGGGAATGATGCCGGATATCATAAGATTTGTAAAATCTTGCGCCCAAACACTGGACTCCCCCTGTTCCATTGGGAGAGATGCCCATCGTGGGTACCCCATTTGAACGAGTGGCAGTTGACATAGTAGGCCCCTTAGAAAGAACTAAGCAACGGAACAGGTTCATTCTGTCATTAGTCAATGTGTGCACCATGTGGGCAGAGGCAATCCCACTGGCTTCCACGGACTTGAAGCATGTCGCAGAAGCCTTGGTACAAATCTTTACGCGACTGGGATTTTCTCAGCAAGTGTTGACCGATAATGGATCCCAGTTCCGCAGCTTGTTGATGGAGGAGATCTTCAAGATTCTCAGGGCCCAGCATATACATACCAGTATATACAAACCGGCCGGAAATGGACTCATGGAGCAGTTAAACGGCAGCCTGATGATGATGCTTCACAAGTTAGGGCAGGAGCAGCCAGAGGACTGGGAACTTTTTTCTTCCCGCGGCCCTGTTTGCTTATTGAGAGGTCCCACAAGCTTCTACAGGCTTGCCACCAGTCACATTATTATTCGGTTGACCTATCAAGGGCCCATTGGAGGCCTTGCTCAGGTCGTTGACAGATCAGAAGGCCAATGAGACAACGGTGTCGGCCTCTAAATATGTAGAAGGGCTGAAGGAACGGCTACAGTTAGGCTGGAACTTGGCCTCAGCTAACCTCCGTAAGGCTCGTGCAAAAAAGGCGCAAAGATACAACAAGATGGCAAAGGAAAGAGAACTCCAGCGAGGGGAGAAGGTCTTGTTGTTACTTCCCATGGTGGACAACAAACTGCGCATTGAATGGCAAGGGCCATTCGAAGTCTTGGATAAAATTTCTAACACCAACTACAGGATTTCTATCAGAGGGAAAAGGAAGATATACCATGTAAATCTCCTTAAGAAATTTTTAGAACGCGACGCCCCCCCAACCCCTCAAGAACACTTACTAGCTCTGTCAGTAGCTATTGAGGAAGAGGATGAAACAGAGAATTACTGGGAATACCCCTTGCAACAGAAAGAGTTGTACAGAGATGTGAAATTTGGGGACACTCTCTCAGAAGTATCGGCGCAAAAGCTCAGCACTGTATTAGAACAATATACAGACGTTTTGACGGATAAGCCCGGGCTAACACATCTCCTTGAGTATTAAATGAAATTAAAAAAACGACACACCGGTACGGACAAAAATATATCCAGGAGGAAATAGACAAACTGCTTGCAGCCAACATTGTCACACAGTGGCTTAATTAAGAGTCTGTCTGAGTAAAGAGACAAGACACCAATTTGTAGGAAAGTCTGAGAAGATAGATTAAGATGAGACTTATAGCTTCAAGGGTGAGAACCTAGATTGACTCTCCCTCGCCACCTGTGACTTGTTTTATTAGTTACTGTCTCACCGCCTCTCGCTCAGCTGAGATAAGGTATGCACTAATTACTAGCCACAGACACAACTGTACAGTTAAAGAATACAGGTACAGTATAGTGAAAGACAAACTGATCCAGTGCACATTTTATAATTTATTAAAACAAACAAATCTATACTACAGAAGAAAAAAAAACACCCCAATAACGTTCGAGTTCCCACAACCTGAAAAAAAGAACAATCAATGAAAGACACAATTATCAAATTACCACGCTCTCTTCCACACCTACATGAAACAACTAAGGTTAAAGAAACACGAGGGGCGTTCAGAAAGTAATGCACCACATCGTTTTTCTCAGGAGCTGTTTATTCAAAAAGCATGAAATTTATATACAATATACATGGATATGTCATGTAAACATCGGTATTATTCAACATAATCCCCATCAACTTGTACGGCTTTATGCCAGCACGAAACAAGTGCATGTATTCCTAGCCCGTACCAGATTTTGTCTTAATCATGTAGCCATTTCTTCGCTGCATGAATCACTCCTTCATCATCTTCAAACCTTGTCCCACGGAGTGCATCTTTAAGTGGACCAAATAGATGAAAATCAGAGGGTGCCAAATCGGGACTATAGGGTGGATGGGGTAGTACAGTCCAACCCAATTTGCTGATTGCTTCCCTGTTGCCAGACTTGTGTGAGGTCGCGCATTATCGTGAAGGAGAAGCAGGTCTGCTGGATTCTTGTGCGGCCGAACTCTGCGAAAACACTGATTGAGTTTTTTCAATGTCTTAATGTAAGCTTGCGAATTGATTGTCTCTCCTCTTGGCATAACGTCCACAAGAATCACACCTTCAATGTCCCAAAAGACAGTGATCATGACCTTTCCAGCTGAAGGAATTGTCTTGAATTTCTTTCTTCGTGGTGATTGCGGATTATGCCACTCCATTGACTGTCTTTTTGTCTCAGGTTCAAAATGATGTGCCCAAGTTTCGTTACCTGTAACGATCTTAGCCAAATATTCTCTCCATCAGCATTGAAACGCTCCAACAATTTAGAAGAAATTGCTTTCCTTTGCAATCGGTGGTCATTTGTGAGACTTCGAGGAACCCATCTTGCGCAAACCTTAGAAAATCCGAGAGTTTTTATAACTGCATTTGCACTACCAATGCTGACTGACAGCTGTAAGGCCAATTGTTGAGTAGTGATTCGCCTATCAGTAAGAATAATGCCCTCAGCGCATTTCAACATTTCTGCGTTGGTGGCTGTGGCAGGACGTCCACAGCGCGGCCGATCAAGCAGCTCCGTATCTCCACTTCCTGATTCTTTGATTCTCTGAACCCAGCGACTGACTGTACTCCTGTCGACTGCAAAACTTCCACACACATTACATAGATGCTTGTGAATGTTCACAACAGTTTCCTTCTCTGCAACGAGAAATTCTATCACAATTCGCTGCTTATATTGCAAGTTGCTAACACGCTCCATTTCAACGGTTTAGGGCAGCGGTATTATTTGGCCGGTTGCGGTGCAATTTGGTGCACACAATTGGCACAAGCCATATTTAAAGTGTGCAAAATTTCATGCTTCTATCTTCATTATTAGCTGAGAAAAACGATGTGGTGCATTACTTTCTGAACGCCCCTCGTATACCGGGCGGGGGTCTCTAGGTAAGAGCCACCACCCCTGACTACTCTATTGTTACTAACTAAACACACTGTGGAGTCCTTCGCCACCTGACTACTCTTCACTAGTGTTCACTCTGTTCCGGTTAAGACTTATTAACTAATTTGACTACAATGTCTCAAAGGCGCTCTTGGCGGTCCTGCACATCTAACTTATACACCACATAAATCCTACTCTCCTGAATTCTGCAGAACTAATTCAGAGGCTCTCCTCTAGTAGTTTCTATCTAACTCTACTGTTCCTGAGGAACACAACTAACTCCACTCTCTCCCCTCTGTTTCGGTTCAGTGCCTTCCTGATGCTATCGTCTTCGTCTGGGGCTCCGATGCGTTGCTCTTCGTCACGTTAGCATTTAGAGAGGTATGATTTCCCTCTCTCCTCTCCTCTCCAGAATAACTGATGAAGAGGCACTTGGTGAATATATATATATATATATATATATATATATATATATATATATATATATATATATATATATATATATATATATATATATATGTATGCCTCTGGCTGTAGATCTAGCTCTGATGATGGCACCCTATTCTTCACACAACGACGATTTAACCCGCTACGGGTGTTGGTCTACTGCTTTATTGTGGCAGTATGTAAACAGTACCAGGCAACGTAGCCTGTTCTGTATTGGGCCGTACAAGCTAAGAGTTCTAATTCCTAGGCAATTCCATGCTGAGGTATATGTTTCCTCACGTCATGAGAACTTCTAATGCCTCTCCGTATTGCAGACGTAACTAGGCGCCAGTTACTATGAGCGTACCCCAGTTCTCTTCAATTACGATTTTGTCTCTTGCCTCCCTCTCTGAGAAGGCAAAGTGCATTGCAGGCTTAGGGTTACTTACCCTCCGCCGTGAATCGCTGAAATACAAAATAACAACTTATTTTCATCAATTCAAAAAAATACATAATTCAAAACACATTGACAACTAAGATTTACCTACACCCTGTTTCCCATACCATAATAAAACTTCCCTAAATACAAGCTCCCATCTCTAAGTATTATTTCTGCCCTCGGGTCATGTTTAGCGCTCACTCCTTCTCCTCACCTGCACTATTCTTATATTAAAGGCAACCCATGGAAGGTTATCAAAATAGAACAACTTATTTTGCACACAAATGCATACACCATACATCAGAATATTAAACACTCTTCACCCCTTTTCCTTCTGATTTACATTAACAAATAGCACAACTTATTAACACACAAATGCCTAAACCATATATCAGAATATTAAACAATCTTCACCCCTTCTCCTTCTGAATAACATTAATTATACGCGTTTCTTAGGCACCCACAAAAAACCAGCGTACATACACTTCTATTTATCATAATCAACTGTGGTTACTCTGAATTTGTTATAACATTACACAGTGCTCTCGTCTAACCTAAGCCCCTATTCTCAACCGTTAATATCTCAAACCCGCGCCACGAAATCATAGAACTCGCTAGCTAGACATAGTATAATTACAACAAAACTTACACTACACGGGCTCTAGCTTTGTAGAAGTCGGCAATGGATGGCAACTACTGACTAACAATAAAATTAAATCCCAGAAAAAAGCTTACTCTTACTTGCTAATTCTTTTAGCTAAAATTCTTACACCACTTATTAAGTTAACAAACATACCCAGACTTTCAGAATATCCACGAACCTGGCAGACTGAACTGATGCTATTCACGGCAATAAAATTCTTGGACTTGGGAGCACTAACTAATAATTTGGCCCTGCATATATAGGGCCAATTTTCTGATACAAGACCGACGCGGTGAGTCATAGCTTCTAGCATCGTCTCCCAAAATCCGCTTCCAACCCCACTTCTGACGTAATCTAATGACTGCTACATTTTTTTTTGTTTCTCTAACCAGCAGCACTCGAGCTTTCCAGCTCTTTTGGCCCAATGACATGTCATTGCGAGGCTGGGGGGTCAGTGGACTTATAAATTAAATATCAAAACCAATCGTACGAGCTTCCTGTTAAATATCATAACTCGACCAATCCACTAGCGACGAAGAGTTATTCCCCCTGCTGGAACGGGGGGGGGGGGGAATCAAAGTAATAGACTCCCCTCGAAGCTCGCTGAAAAATGTACGTAATAGTACCTAACTATACTGACCGCCTATCAACAAGAATGACTCACTAGCCCACGTTACAACACGGGTAGGGGTTTTCTCCCATCTCCAAACAAGATGGGTTGGTGTTGGTGGTATGAGTCATCCTACTGCCATACAGAATAACCCAGAATTAAAACAAATACGAACTAGGACGCATTAGAATAAAAAAAAGAGAACCAAAATTAATAAATGGGACAAGAAATGGGGCGAGTTGAAAATAAAAATTAACAGTAACTCATCACACCAACATATGAGGAACAGAGAAAGCTTGTTGAATTGGTGGTATCCCATCTGTTGTGGCCCACATGGAGTCTGAAGATTATCACTTGTTCTCTTCTGTTGAGCTGGTAATATGAATCATGTTTTGTGTGGCCTGGATTTGTTCCTGCAGAAAACTGCAGCAGAGGTCCTAATGACAGAAGAAAGCACAGAAAGACAAGCTGCTTTATTTACAGATGCACTGTCAGTAATTGGAACGCTGGAGAGCCAGAAAAATATTTTTGTTCTCAAAAGTGCTAAATGAGATGAGACCTCATTATATTATTTCCATCAGCTAAATAGTCAAACTGAAGATCAAATGGTTTGGGCACTATACCAGAATGCAATCCTTGAAGTGAAGAATATCTGCTTACAGGGGAAGGGGACATCCAAGAACAAGGTGAACAGACAGCATTAATGAAATCTTGAAGAAACATAATATGACCAGATCACCTTGCACAAGATGACAACAACTGCTTCTTCCTATGATGTGAAAGGAAAAAACTAAAGTAAAGATGAATATGGTGGTAGTGATGTAGACTTCTGGGCAATAAGTGCCAGTAGGATTCTACGACCAGTATACATGTTATACTGTACTGAGTACACAATTTTTAATTTGAACTTTCAGCATAAGTTTAAACAGAAAAATATTCCCTTTGTGGTTAGTGTGATGGTCTGAAAGGCAATATAACCTGTATAGAATGTCTCAAAATGTAGTGTAATCATCTCTGTGACTGCGCATACATATTTAATTTTTAAATAAAAATTAAAACTATATTATTTACCAGATGATGGGAAACTTGTCAGCAATGTCCGCAATACTAAGGTGTTCAAGTTCCATTTGCTCAACAGACCATTTAAGAAAAGCTATTCCCACACACTGAAATAAGATGATGTATGGAACATTGAAAGCTTCCCTTTTAATCATAGAGAAACTAAACACAAGGTCAATTTGCATTTTAAATAGCCTTTTGAGCTCACAGTATAACAGAGGTTCTGGTAATATTCTAAATAAGCACTAAGCATGCCTATTCAATATTTTAATAACATGACTTTTCATTACTGTAATAAAAACCTGTTAAGTATTGAATTACATCACTGTATTCCTTGCACCTGTCCTACTCTGAGAACACATCACTTAATGATGACATCTCTCTATGAGTCACAAAAGCTTATATCTGCAATCATGCCCCTCTTCCTATTTTATTTTCTACAAAAAGATTATACTCGTACTTCTTCTCCATACACTGTCAGACGTCGACTTGAATATGTTAAAAGAAAGCAGTAGTCAGCTTGAAGCTATTTCTATCTCCATAGATCTTTTCCAAGAATGGTACTGGTGATGGCCACATGTGCTTTCTCTGTTCCTCATATGTTGGGCATCTTTGAATCAGATGGTCACACTCATCAGTAGTTCCTATCTTTAGCTTGTTGAATCGGTGGTATCCCATCTGTTGTGGCCCATGTGGAGTCTGAAGATTATCACTTGTTCTCTTCTGTTGAGCTGGTAATATGAATCATTTTTTGTGTGGCCTGGATTTGTTCCTGCAGAAAACTGCAGCAGAGGTCCTAATGACAGAGGAAAGCACAGAGACAAGCTGCTTTATTTACAGATGCACTGTCAGTAACTGGAACACTGGAGAGCCAGAACAGTGCAGACCTGGATGGCCCAAGAGAAGTACTCCACAAACTGAGCCACCGATCCAAACAAATGGTAGTACAGTGGATCCCATCTCATTGCAACATCTTTGGCAATGAAGAAGCTGATAGACTGGCAAAGGAAGATGGAAAGCTACCTCAGCCTGATACAAGCATAACTTTTGAAGAGGCAAAGAGTGTTATCAGAAGCAGATATCTGCTGTTTATGAACTTATAAAACAGTCAGTTAGGAAATTAGACAATTTCCTTCGGAAGACACTTAATATTTCTTACGTCAATGCAATTTTGTGTATCTGTTCGGCTTAAGTCATGGAATGTCTTAAAGTCATTTCACTATATTTATGCTTCAATTCTGGCACACATCATCCCTGAAACACTGGGTAACTATAAGCCCATAAAAGTAACATCAAGTAATGCTAGAACATTTGTGTATGATGTGTATGAGGGATTTCAAGGTAAAGAAGAAATGGTAGCTTTGTCAACCGACCTAGAAGATGCATTCAACAGTGTGAACTTTGCAACCTTAATGGACTGTTTAATGGCATTGTTACTAATCTTTTATCTTAATAATGTTAATTTTTAGTGACAGGATGGTTCCTGTAGGCCAAGTTCACTTCTAGGGTAGCAAACGTATCAGACACTGAAAACAAGCCAACATCAATCACCCTTATTTGAGCCACAATGGACGAAGTGGACAGTATACATTTTTATTCAAACTTCATGCTGCTCCAAATTGAACACATTTCAGTTCAATATACAAATGGCATATTATATGCAGTCGTTGATATAACTTTATGCAGTCCGTTCATGTCTGGAATGCTGTCCTTTTCATTTTCCACATTTAAAAAAATATATTTTCACACTCGACATTGAGAAGCCATACTCCCTTTAAATGAAGATAACTAGATACACCTCACAGAAGATCTTGATGTATAAGTGATGGAATAACATAGGGATGTACAATACATATATATTCAGGAGCTCAAACACATGCGTCCACTCGCCATGACACACAATGGTAGAAGGCTTGCAGACAATCTCCTCACTTCGGCAGTTTTAGTTTCACGTCTGCCAAATAAACCATATCGGCATGATGTCACTTCCTGTATTAATAACTGACTCCGTATAAAATAAACAAACAAGGAGCCATGTCGAGCTACCTAATTATACCCTCCCCCCGCAAAAATAATGGAAACAAAGTTTTCATTATTCTCGTGGTGTGAGTATAACATCACCAGAGTGAAATACGGTAACATCAAATTTCACTGTAAGTAAGAACTAGCATAGCACCCAGGTTTCTGCCATAGGGTAGGCAATTTAACACTAAAAGTGTGGTCCATGGTTAATACCAGAGCCAATGTCTACTACGAACAAATTCCTTTTTAACAGCAGTGTGAGGTCGCCATAACCAATAGTACACAACATATTAAAAAATGATGGTAGCAATACATGCACTCACATACCTCACACCGTCCAATAACACCTATCAGTCAAGTCCATTATCAGTTGTCAATAAATTAACGTATTGATCAACAGCAATAATGCAAAGTATTAAAGAATAAACAAATATATGACAGCGTAAATAGATGAAATGAGGCAGACAATCATATTAGTAAAGTGAATGAATGCAACATTATACGCTAAAAGATTAAAGTCATGTGTACATCTTAAGTACTTGTCAGAAAAAGTGTATTGTGGTGCCAATAAAAAAAAAGTGTTATCTTGCACCTAATGAAGTGTGTGACCAATCAGGTAAGAATACGCTGATGTATGGTACGAATAGACAATAGCATTGAGAACTCTCAAAATGTTCACTCAATAATTAGTGTGAGTGTATTAATGCCTTGTATGAAAGACTGAATCTTATCCTGCGAATTAAAATTAATTAACTGCTAACTAAAGCACTGTAGTTAAAATTCGTAGTGTAATAGTATTATACACACTAGTGAAATAAGAAACAACTAAAGTCCAGCGAAAATATTTCTAAACAAGCACAAAGTTCATGTCCATGATTCTCTGCCATATTATCGTATGTTCCTTTATAAGTTCATTTTAAGTACGAATGTTCAATGTCCAAACGGATAGCGAATACAAAGGGCATGATAGGATCACTCTTGTTAAGTCCCTTTGACCATGCGAAGCATCCTTGAGTTAAGTCCCTTAATCTTTAGACGCAGTTCCAATAATAGAATAAATCAAGATATTGCATTCAAAATATCTAAATGTCACGTTATTCTTAGATTACACTAGTCAACAAATTTTCAAAAGTTATTTGTACCAGAAATTAAATATACCATTTCTTATTGATTTTAACATGCTGATTTCAAATATCATAATGAAATTCACCAATTGGCTCTGTTTAAAAAAAAAATGATGAATTTACATTACAGTAAAACAAATAATGTATGCTTGTTTAATTCTCTGGGGTGAACAGCTAGTCTTTCTACGTTAGAATTATAAAAATTGTGGTTACAAACTCAATTAATTGATATTTCAACATAAAATGATAGAAAAAATAAAAACATTATTTAAAGTTCACACATCATGTTTTAAAAAGGCACATTTGAACCCATTCCGTCATTATTCAGTCGCTGTTTGAGCTCTCTTGGCTTGCTTCTTGAAGTCAATCGATGAGGTGTCTCTTGTCCAACAGTAATCATCAAGCATTGAAGGGCTCCAATTGCCTTGATACCTTGTCTCCGTAGCAGCAATGTCCTGGTGAAATCGTTCACCATGCTCATCACTGACCGCTCCACAGTTTGACGTAAAGAAATCCAGATGAGAATCCAGAAAATGAATTTTCAAAGACATGTTGCAGCCAAGACTCTTATACTTCAGAAGGAGATTTTCTACAATTTCATTGTAATTATCAGATCTGTTGTTTCCAAGAAAATTGTCCACCACTGACTTAAATGCTAGCCATGCTGCTTTTTCCTTGCCATGCAACACGCAAAGAAACTCGTCATCATGAAGAAGTTTTCAAATTTGCGGACCAACAAATACTCCCTCTCTTATTTTAGCTTCACTCAGTCTTGGAAATTTTCTGATGAGGTATTTGAAAGCCTCATCTGTTTTCTTCATTGCCTTGACAACGTTTTTCATGAGACCCAACTTAATGTGCAAGGGTGGCAACAAAATCTTGCTGGTGTCGACAAGTGCTGGGTTCTCAATGTTCTTACTGCCAGGCTGCAATGACTGCCTGATTGGCCAATGTCTTCTGATGTAATGGTCACTTCGTGCACGGCTATCCCACTCACAGAGAAAGTAACAGTACTTGGTGTATCCACCCTGTAGTCCAAGCAAAAGAGCGACCACTTTTAAGTCACCG
Organism: Oreohelix idahoensis; assembly: GCA_024509875.1. Lineage (NCBI taxonomy): Eukaryota > Metazoa > Mollusca > Gastropoda > Stylommatophora > Oreohelicidae > Oreohelix > Oreohelix idahoensis. The sequence continues at coordinate 41,216 of JAMPIV010005280.1, read as the reverse complement.
CAAAGTGACCAATGATGATGATCGTAGTTTATACACTTCAAAAGCTGCTTAACTGATTCTGTACGCAAGATCTTTTAAAAGACGCAATGGCCGACCGCTGAGTCCACAAGATCTTTTAAAAGACGCTGATTTATTTCGTTGTTTCTTTCTATTCTGATATTTTATACTTCCCGGAATTTATCTCGAACGGAAGTAAACACAAAACTGGGCAAATTTCAACAAGCTTCAACGTCTTTTATTTGCGTTTGAAGGGATTTTTTCACATTTATCTTCATCTTTAATCGTGTTTTGTCGTAACGCCATAATGGCCGAAAACACACAGGATATGTTACTAATATGTGAACAGTGAACAAACTTTGTGATCAACCATAACTTTCTTACTTTTTCTGTGTTTTTAAATGGATTACCTGCACAAAGAGAGCAGTGAAACTATATTGTGATAACAATTTATGTTACAAGCCTTACATAAGTCGAAGATTTTTGTTCAAAATTTCAAGTTATCTTTTTTTCCGTGTACATGTTATCTGTTATAACATAAACATAACATAAAATTAGCTAGAAAGGCATATGGACTTATATTGTTCATCCAATGTATTTTAATTTGATAATAATAATAATAATAGCCCCTTCAGTCATAACTGACTATGGGAATGCGCCCCTGAGGTGACAGCCCTCAGCTGCTTATTTTCCTGGTGCTCCTTTCGACGTTTTCTCCTCACCTCTGCTTCTTGTGTGAGCCTCTCTTCGCCCAATCTGAGGTGGCGCCGTAAATAGCATCGCCACTCAGTGCGATCGGCAGCTTCATCCTCCCATGTTGCTGGATCCATGTCCAGTGCCCTCATATCTCTCTTGCACACATCTTTGAACCTCAGCTGTGGTCGCCCAACTGTTCTCTTGCCATCTGCTAATTGTCCGTAGAAGATATCTTTTGGGATGCGACCATCTTCCATGCGGCGAACATGGCCAAGCCAGCGAAGTCTGCGCTGTCTAAGAAGCGTATACATACTTTGAAGGCCAGCACGTGACAACACCTCGACATTTGTCACTTTATCTTTCCACGAGATGCCGAGGATGCGGCGTAGACACCGCAAATGGAAGGTATTGAGCCTTCTTTCTTGCTTAGCATAGGTCGTCCAGGTCTCGCTGCCATATAGGAGTGTGCTGGTGACGCAGGCATTATATACCGCAGCTTTGGTCTTCATTGTGAGTTTAGAGTTTCCCCAAACACGCGATGTGAGGCGGGCAAAGGTAGCTGCAGCTTTGCCAATGCGGCTGTCGATTTCTGTATCCAGTGAGAGTTTGTCATTGATGGTAGACCCTAGGTATGTGAAGTGGTGCACCACTGCCAATTCATAGTTATCGATAGTGATAACTGGTGCAGCACCCACATCCTGACTCAGCACATTCGTTTTCTTTAGACTTATTGTGAGGCCAAAGTCCTTGCATGCTTTAGTGAAGCGATTCATCAAGCTCTGAAGCTCCTGTTGGCTTTGAGTGACGACTGCAGCATCATCAGCGAACAACAAGTCTCTTATAGTGACCCTTCTGATTTTTGTTTTTGCCTTCAGCCTTGAAAGATTAAACAGACGGCCATCTGACCTAGTGTGAAGGCATATTCCTTCAGTTGCATCTCTGAATGCATGTTTCAAGAGTAAGGCAAAGAAGATTCCAAAGAGGGTCGGAGCCAGAACACAGCCTTGTTTAACGCCACTTCGTATATCAAAGGGCTGTGACGTGCTTCCAGCATATTGGACTGTTCCCTTCATGCCGTCATGGAATGACTTTATCATTTCCAGCATTTTAGAAGGGCAGCCTATTTTCAGGAGGATTTTAAAGAGTCCATCCCTACTAACCAGGTCGAATGCTTTTGTGAGGTCTATAAAGGCGATATATAATGGTCTTTTCTGCTCTCTTGATTTTTCCTGAAGCTGGCGGAGAGAGAAGATCATGTCTGTTGTTGATCTGCCAGCTCGGAATCCACACTGTGACTCTGGATATATGCGCTCAGCTAACTTGTGTAGTCGCATTAAGATGACTTTGGCAAAAACCTTACCAACAATACTAAGAAGAGAGATGCCTCTGTAGTTATTGCAATCACTTCTGTCTCCTTTATTTTTATACAGTGTTACAATCTTGGCATCTCGCATGTCTTGAGGAATAGTTGTCTCTTCCCAGCACTGGCACAGCATCCTATGCAGGGGATGTAATAGCGTGCTCTTACAGCATTTGATTAAATCAGGAGGAATCCCATCACTGCCTGGTGCTTTGCCAGAGGCCAAGCTATCAATGGCCTTGCTGAGTTCCTCTAATGTTGGTTCGGCATCCAGCTCCTCCATAGTTGGCAGACTGTTGACACCATCAAGGGCTGCAGGCGTAACGGTATTGTCTCTAGCGTAAAGCTCAGAGTAGTGCTCGACCCACCTCTCCATCTGCTTACCCTTATCGGTTAGCTTCTCTCCGCTGATGGTTTTTAGCGGTGCCGTCTTACTTTTATGGGGGCCAAGTGCTTTCTTTATACCGTCATACATTTGTCTAATGTTGCCTGTTTGCGCTGCGATCTGGATGCTCTCACTGAGCTGGAGCCAGTAGTCATTTGCACAGCGTCGAGCAGTTTGTTGAACTTTGCTTCTCGTAGCCCTCAGGATCTGTAGGGTTCTGGCACTCGGTGAACGTTTGTATTCATTCATAGCACTGCGCTTAGCTTCAATGACAGGTGCCATCACATCTGATGAAGCATCAAACCAGTCATTTGACTTTGCTGTTTTCTTACCAAAGGTGGCAAGTGCAGTACTTTGAATGGTGTTCCGTAGATGCTCCCAGTTCTCTGTAATAGTATCACCATGCTGAGGGCTACTGAGCACTTTCTCGAAGGTCGCAGTGAATTGAGCGATCATGAAAGGGTCTGACATCTTGCTGGTATCAATGCGTGGTTTCCCTTCATGTCTGACACAATAGAGTTTTCTTGGTTGTGCTCTGATTTTGCAGCAAACCAAGGAGTGATCTGTATCACAGTCTGCACTATGGTACGAGCGCGTGGAGAGCACAGACCCGAGGAGTAGCCTTCTGACGAGAATCAGGTCAAGTTGGTGCCAGTGCTTGGATCGTGGGTGTCTCCATGACACCTTATGCTGGGGTTTTGTCTGAAAGTAGGTGTTGGTCACGCAGAGGTCATGGTGGACGCACAACTCTAAGAGCCATTGTCCATTTTCATTCATCTTGCCAATACCAAACCTGCCCAGACATGAAGGCCATGAAACATTATCGGCACCCACTCTAGCGTTAAAGTCACCAAGGAGAACAAGCTGTTCTTGCCTAGGTATGCTTTTGATAATTGCTGTTAGATTCTCGTAGAACTCGTCTTTAGCTTCTGAGGCAGAGTACAGAGTAGGAGCATACACACTGACAAGGGTGATGGGACCTGTGCTAGTTTGCAGGCGGAGCGTTAACAGGCGTTCTGATCCATTCTCGCCTGGTTCAACCATTTTAGTTAGCGATTTTTTTACCGCAAAACCTACTCCGTGTTCTCTAGCTTTATTAAGATCTTTCCCTTGCCAATAAAATGTGTAGTCCTTCTCGCTCACCGTTCCAGAGCCGCCAGGCGCGTTTCCTGAAGTGCAGCTATATCCACCTGAAGTCGTTTAAGCTCATCATTAATTATGGCTGTCTTCCTTACATCGTTTACATCCTGTAGGTTTTCGGATAGTCCAGTCAACATAGTCCTGACGTTCCAGCATCCCAATCTGAGAGTTTGCTTATTTCTATTTTTTCGATAATTGCTTGGTGCAAAATTTTCTGTCCACAGTTCGGGTTTGACCCTAATCCCCATGCACCCAATGGGGAAAGCAGACAGTGGCGGGACAACACCTTATTGACTGGGGGCTGCCCAGCTTGAAGCGGGCGGTAGCTGTCCAGTGAGATCCTAGAACCTCTCCCACTGTCGGAAGTAGCCCCTGGCGCCATGCCCTACGCCAATTGGGCAAAATGCTTATAACCGGTAACTGCTACTTCCCGTGTTTTGCCGACACCTATAGGGTGAAGCTGGAGTGTCCTCTCCAGGGCGCGAGCTTGGGCACAGTTATATGGAGATCAAGCTGTTGCCCATGCAGCATGTTCCCCCTCTCCACACAGCCGGTAGATCCAAAGGAACGGCAGTAGCCGATACAGTTTGGTACCAGCCATGTCGCAGGAGTTGCCAGAATAATGTTGTTGCTGAGTTATTTGCCGGTTGAAGATCATGCACTGAGTATGGTTACATTAGTGATCTCTTGTTAATCGTGCTTTGTTTAGTATTACGCGAATTAGGGTGAAGGTGTTCATACAACTCAGTAGCATGGTATGAAGAAGTAGTTCATGTAACTTGAACTCAGCAACATTAATGAAGTAATTAATTCCTTCAGATTGAGTCCGTAATATTTAATCACATGTACACACAGGATGATCATTTCAAATAGGAACAGAACATAAGTCCTTATAAGTCATGCATAAATTAATCAATAACGTAGACTGCTGGTTTACGTGTCAATGTCCGTTTAAGGATACAATGCAGTATTGTCGTCAGAACATCACAGCTATATGCACGCGCAGCTAGACATGGCTACCTGCCGACAGTGAGACTGCGAGTCTGAATATTTCATACGAATTTGACGATTATTCTTCTCCTTCTGAGAATTCTAGTTAAATACTAACCTCCATAAATTTTCCTCTCATATAGAGTTCTAGGACTGACCCTGGTCCATCAAAAAATGCATATATAAATGGCTATATCATGCCATTGAATTGGAAGGTTAGAAAAACGCAGCTATTCAGCTTGGCGGTCAAGTAACAAAGGGTAGCGTTTCTTAGTTACCGACTGTGACCCAAACAACGCTATACACGTCATAATCGATCGTGTATGGAGCGTTCAATAATTGAAACATCTATCGCAATATATTAAATGCCTTAACCTTTACAATTGCACGTCTGATAACCTTTAGCAGACGGCGTTAATATCATATACCGTAACAATTCCCTGTACACCGGGGAAAAAAAAAATCGATAGATTTTTTTTCAAGATCTATCCGACTTAACAATTTTTCAAAAAAAATTTAACACAATTGTGACATATGGCCGACGATGTTCTGAGTAGAACCGTGTCGCGGTCATGTCAACTAACTATTTGTCATAGTCATCTAACATTAATCACATTATATATCAATATTATACATATTATTATATCAACTAAATAAAATGTCCAATGTTAATAGTGAATGATAGAATTAAATTAAAGTAAGGTCTGTCGTATTAGTATGTCATATAGGAATTAATTTGACTAATTAATTAAATTAAGAGATAAATTATTAAGATTCTAATGTAACGCGATGTTATGAGAGAAGAAAAAACAAAATAAGTGAGAAGAAATAGAAAGAAATTCGAATATAAGTTTAACTTAATTGTGTGTGTTAAGTGTTAGTGAATAATAACTATCTAATTTAACTAACTAAATAATGTATAGGTACATTAAAAAAAAAATATTAATCTAATACTTGTGTGAGATTTATTTTCTCTTTTCATAATTTCTTCTTTTTATATTTCGTTCTCTTTTTTTGTTCTTTCATTTCATTTTTTTCTCACATTTCATTTTATTGATAATAATTCAATTAAGAAGTTAAGTTAACTAATTAATTAGTATAGGATATGATGATCCATCCGTAGTCTTGATCCTGATGAATTCTTTTAGGCAAAAATGTTCAAACGTTTACGTTGGAAAGAAATGTCATTTATCCCAGCATCCAAGAATTAAGTGCACATAGGATAATAAGTTCGACTTGTCGTCAGATATTGTTCCATGATTGTTCAACGAATATTCATATATCGTGTATGGACGTTAGACGAAGTTTCAATGTCAATATGTATACCTTGATTGTCTTTAGTTCAATTCTGTGATGCATATAGTGTTTATAAAGTTTAAATTGAAGGCAAGGTTAGTTCCCTTATAGTTGATATGTTTTAGGAATGTTAATGTTGATTATTCGTCGTCAATAGGATTACGTGACAACGCATCCGCCACAATGTTTTCAGTGCCAGGAATATGTTCAATGGAGAATTCAAATGGCTGTAGGATGATTGCATATCTGGCGAGTTTTTGGCTCTTATGGTTAGATCGACGCAAAGATGCTACAGCACGTTGGTCCGTCTGTATGGTGAAGGGAGCACCAAGCAAAAACTTTTCGAGTTTAGTTATTGCCCATATCACAGATAAAAGTTCCTTGTCCACTGTGGAATACTTTGTTTCTGCCGGCTTTAGCTTTCTTGAAATATATAAGGTAGGATGTAGAATGCCATCATGGTTCTGGAGCAGGCATGCACCAATGCCGTAGTTACTAGCATCTGTTCGTAAGAAAAATCTTTTGGAAGCATCGGGAAGTCTTAAAATTGGTTCATGCGAGAACAAATTTATAATTTTGTTGAAAGTTTCATTGCATGTACCAGTCCATGTCACCTTCACCGGCATGTCTTTTTTTAACAATGAAGACAATACAGCCGTGATGGATGACAAGTTTGGTATGAATCTACTGTAATATTGAACAAGTCCTAACAAACTCCTGACCTGTTTCTTCGTCTGAGGAACTGCTATGTTTAGAATTTTGGAGACTGTACTAGGTAACGTTCGGATATATCCCGATCCAATGATATGTCCCAAAAAGGTTATCTCATTACACGCGATTTGCACCTTTGTAGGTTTAGCAGTTAGATGATAATTCCTTAGAGTGTCGAAAACATATCTAAGTCCCGAAACATGTTCCTCAAACGACGAACTAAACAAGCATATGTCGTCAATATATGTAATAACGTCTGGTCTACCTGATAAAATTTGTCGCATCAGGCGAATGAAGGTAGCTGGCGCATTAACAAGCCCAAAAGGCATCACATTCCACTGGTATAGACCTTGTGGAGTGGAAAATGCGGTGTAGTACTTAGCCTTTTCGGTCAGTGGTATCTGCCAATAACCTTTAGTTAAGTCTATCTTACTAAATATAGTTGCGTTGGATAGACGTGGCAGTAAGTCGTCGATAAGTGGATGTGGTTCGCTGTCAACTATAGTCTTAGCATTTAATTTTCTATAATCAACACATAGTCTGATGTTATTGTCCTTCTTCCGGACAATCACTAATGGAGAAGAGAATGGCGAATTACTAGTCTCAATGATTCCCAGAGACAACATCTGTTCAAGTTCCTTAGTAGTTTTAGCAAGGAAATGTAAAGGAACAGAATAGGGATGTACACGAATAGGTGTATCATCATTGAGAGTAATGTCATGACTGATAGCCGATGTGCGACCCGGGACGTCGGTCAATACATCTGGATAAGATTGTAATAGATTAGCAATCTGTAGACGCTGTTGCGGTGTAACCGTTGAAGAGATGGTTACATCCCGCCAAGATTCAGTAGGTTGAACTACTGGTACCGGTAACGGTAACTGTACCTCAGGAAAAGAAGATTCTTCTTCCTGGATGACAGATAAGTTAGAATAATAACAAGTAGATACTGTGTTGTCATCTAGTTCATGAAAAATTGACTGTAAGTGTTCAGGACGTGTATGAAATTGCTTGAGCATGTTAATATGAAATATCTTTTTGTGTCCCTTGATATCTAAGACGTAATCAACGTCGGAAATTTTATCAATGACTTTGTAAGGACCATTCCAAGATATCAATAATTTATTGTTATTGTGAGGAAGTAACACATAAGCCTCGTCGCCTGGGAATAATTGGCGTAATCGTCGAGACCTATTTTGTAGAGATCGAGCCTTAGCTTTTGCAGCCTCAGAAGAAGCTGTTGCCAACTGGCAAGACTCAATAATGTTCTTCCGAAGATTAATCACGTACTCGTAAGATGACTGAGTGTCCTGAGTCATCTCCGCGTCAATTAATAAGTCTTTTATTAGTCCCATAGGACCTCTTGGGGGAGCACCAAAAACTAATTCAAAGGGAGAGAAGCCAGTTTGTTCATGCGGTACCTCCCGATAAGCAAATAGAACAGCTGGGAGTGCTCTGTCCCAGTCATGAGGGTGCTTAGCAGTAACCTTATGTAGTAGTTGTTTAAGTGTACGGTTAAGTCTTTCAACCGCACCATTACTCATAGGATGATAAATACTACTTAAATTCCTATCAATGTTCCAAGTTTTCATGACTTCCTTCATGGTGTCAGATATAAACTGTGACCCATGGTCTGATAAAAGTTTTCTAGGAAACCCTATTCTAGAAAAGATGAGATGTAGTGCATCAGCTACATCTGTGGTAGTGGTGGTCTTTAATGGGATAGCTTCTGGCCATCGTGTGCACAAATCAATGCACGTAAGGACGAATCTATGTCCTCTGGCCGATGGTAGCAATGGACCAATAATATCTATTGCCATCTTGTCAAACGGTCTTACTGAGATATCGCAAGCCTGAATAGGCGCCGTGTGAAAAGCTCCACGTGCTTTCACTTCTTGGCATGTAGTACAGGAACGTACATACTGCGAAATATCTCTTGACACTCCTGGCCAAAAGAATGAAGACAGTACTCGAGATCGTGTTCGAGTATATCCCATATGTCCAGCACAATGTGAGTCATGTGCATGTTGAAGAATGTACCGTCTAAAAGTATACGGGACCATAACTTGTTGTTTCATTTGTGATTTGTCATTAAAACATCTAATCAATATGTCATTTTTAATAACAAAACAATGTTTGTTATTATTACCTGAGGATAGATTGTCAACTTTATCAACCAACTTAAAAATTTTTTTTAAAGATTTATCCTCTTTTTGTTTGGTTGCAAATGTTTCCCTGTCAATAGGTGAATTGACTACAAATTCCTCTTGGTTGTCTGCATCCATTTTATTATCATCAACTTTCTCCATGAGTTGAGTCTGCGCTCTAGTCGTCACGGCGTTTCCAGTGCATAGGTTATGTTTCTCCCATTCTATAATCTCATCTGGAGTACAATCTTTACTGCCGTGTATACGACCAACCATCAGATCAGCTATAGGCTTTTTTAGCATACATACTTTTACGTTCCCTGTGAAAAAAGGTGTGTTAACATGAATAATAGCTGTGGGGTAAAACTCAATAGTTCCCCCAAAAGTCATGCAACGGACATATTCCCCCGTTGCACAGCTAGGATGTACCAGCGACTGTCGTACACCAATCGTTGTGGATCCTGAATCCCTCAGCACTGAGACGACGGATCCATTAACTAATCCCCTGTTAAAAATTAGTAGGCCTGTTCCATCGTTGACTGCAAGACCTACCTCTGGTGTAATATGTCCGCAGTTAAGCACTGTTTCTTTCGCCTTCTGAAAAATAAGATTGCATTGTTGGCAACTATTTGCCACATTATAATTAATAGCAAAACATGCAGCAGAAGACTGTGTTGTATTATTGTCAAGTGGGACCTGAGCTATAGGGGTAGTATTATTTGTAACTGCCGCCCCTGTATTATGGTTGTAATGAGATGATCCCCGAGAATGAGATCGATTCCGAGTATAATTGTTAGAATTATCTCGTCGTCCTCTATAGTAACTATTATCTCGATGTCTCGAGCCATGATTATTACCATTCCAGTTACTATTATTATTGGGAGTATGTGATCGATTATAATTAGTGTTATGTTGACCATTGTGGTAGTTTGTTTGAGGTGAATAATTTCTATCTCGTGATCTACCTCTGTTGAACTCATTTTTATTGTTGAAATCATTATTATGTCCCTTCTGAAAGTTAACATTGTGATTTCTTTGGAACCTGCTTCTGTCTACACTGTGATGTCTTTGTTTGTTATTATGATTGTAGGCCATATTAGACGCCACAGGTAGAGGTTCTCTTAATGAGGAGTTAGAAATGGTTGCATTCGGATGTGCCGAACAGTAGTTTAAAGAAATTTTTTCTAACTCGTCCATAGTACCTGGTTTACGCTCCTGCAAATATGCAAAAAATGGCTGGCTAACCGAAGATAATACCTTATCCCGTAGTAGTAAATCAACTAATTTGTCGTATGATTTGTTGACTTCTGCCAGTTCAACCCATCTATTAAATGTATTGCGTATGTTCGCAATGAATCCTGCAAAATCTTTTGGAGATTCAGGTAAAATTCCCTTAAATTTCAACCTACAGTGTTCCTCGTCCAGGTGAAACCTTCGTAAAAGCAAGGACTTAATAGCACCGTAGTTATTTGCTATTGATGGGTCAGCATTTTGAGAAGCCGTCAATGGTTCTCCAACCAAGAATTCATTTAACTTGAGTACCCATGACTCTTCAGGCAAATGATTTGTTTTGCAAGTCTGTTCAAAACGTGACAGGAACGATGAAAGGTCGTCCACGTTTAAGTTGAGAGTGGGTAATTTAAAGTTGTAGAAATGTTTAGTTTGGCTGGATGACGATCCATTTTGTGCGTTATTATTCTGGTTTGCATCAGCACTTTGTGCTTGTAATCTTGCTGTCTCCAATTTAATACGCGCCAATTCCATTTCTTGTTGTAAAATAATTTCCTCTCGTTTCAATTTATTCTCTTCTTCCTGTCTGGCGATTGCTCTTTGCTCTTCTCTTTCACGTTGAGCAATCTCTCTCAATCTATTTTCCTTGTCAATTTGCTTCATCTCACGTTCTGCTTCCTCTTTCTTTAATTCAGCTTTTTTCTCTGCTTCTTTTCTTTCATGTTTTTCCAGTTCTGCCTCAGCAAACTGACGAAGTTCTTGAGATTTATAACCATATTCCCTACCAATTTTAACGAAATGGTCTATAGTAAGCATTTTGACTTTTATCTGTAAGTAATTATTGATAATTACTGATTAAAATAGTCAATAGTAGCTTCAGAGTAATTATTATACTTACTCAACTTAGAAATATTCAATATTTTTTTTTTTTTTTCCTTAACCAGCGGCACTTGGGCTTTCAGTCCTTCGGCCCAATGACATGTCATTGCGAGGCTGGGGAACCTGAGGACTTTCCTTCCAACCCGGTCAGGAGCTTCGCTCCTTCCCATCCACAGAGGGTTTATCACAGAAGCCGTTCAGGCTATTCAGTCAAATTTCCGGCCGTAAACATTTCTTCAAACGCTGACACCCGGGTTTGAACCATGAACACCTGGTCGCCAGTACAACGCCGAAGCCATTACACCAGCGCGGCTCCCGAGAAATATTCAATATAAATAATCACAATAGTACTGAACTCTAATGTCTAAGTTCAACTAATAGACAATATTTTGTAACAATATTGTATCTAAATAATACTATATCATAAATAGTTATGATATCTGTTAACTATTATGTAATTACTTCACACAATTAATCTTAATATCCAATAATGTTGGGTATGATTCCTAGTAATTATATTGTTCAATGTACTAAGTCACTCTCTTAGTACCAGAAAAGTATATTAAATAATATACAATGGGTCTATTACCTCAAAGGTAGACTATAAGATTATTTTATTTGGTCAATATATATATTATATTATTATGCCCTAGGCATCTCTTATAAATTGTAGTGCTACTTTCTTGGACTATCACTGCATAATTATGCAATGTCCCATATTAACCTTAAATATCAGAAAAAATTAATTAAATTAAATTACAAGTGTATTATTGCATATAATATCATATTATTAATGTAGTATTTAATATATATCATGAGGACAAACAAAACAATGATGCAACTAAAGGGTACAAACAATGTTAAGACGCAAACAAGACATTTTCACAATTAAAAATGAATTTATGAACTAAATAAAACAAGCGGAAGTGTCACAAGCCAAATGAAGGGTCAAGGTCTGACCCGAGGTCAACTTAATATTCAAAGTACACAAAAAAAAAATGACTGCAAAAAATGATGACATCACAGGACTCATAACGGACGACCATTTAACAATCATCAAATAAATGATAGTAAGAGGAGACTGGACGAAATAGTTAACGAACATGATACAGAACTGAATAAAATTGTTAACTGAGTACGAATAAAATACACCAGTTATCTACGGAACGGTACAGCTAACACAAATCGTCAAACGACAGCAGATTTGGACAGATAGTCCAATGGCAAACCTCAATGGGGCTTCCAAAAGTGCAATCGTTTAACTGCCCTAAGAAACGACCGAAATCAATTCAGGCATCGTGAGAGCCACAGAATCTAATTTCGGTTCATCCTCCCTACCTCCCACGAATTAACAACACATTAAGACAACAAAAAGTACATTAAACATAGGTAAAAACATGCCGATGTAGGCAGAGGGCATGGACTCAGTTAGCACTGTTTGCAATAACAACAGTTAAACACCTAGACTTATCTTTTCCGTTGCTAATATCAGTGCTAGAGGTCGTCAACAGCTAGGCCTGTGCCTTTGACTGTCTGCTCCTGATGGGCAGGCAACGGTAGTCCATCCTGTGCATCTTGATAAATTTGAAGCGAACTAGAAAGGCGTTGAAAAGATGTCTTCTTCACGGCGACAATGCAACAGTGACGTCATGTTGCTATTCATGATCACGTGCGTCACGTCAGCTTCGTAATGGTCATGTGATTGAAACTTGATCGTAAATATTATGGTTAATCTGTGTGTAAGGAATAATTGATTTCGGTCGTTTCTTAGGGCAGTTAAACGATTGCACTTTTGGAAGCCCCATTGAGGTTTGCCATTGGACTATCTGTCCAAATCTGCTGTCGTTTGACGATTTGTGTTTCTTTTTTTCTGTCGTTCCCCGCATTCGGCCGCCACTTTTGTTGCTGAGTTATTTGCCGGTTGAAGATCATGCACCGAGTATGGTTACTTTAGTGATCTCTTGTTAATCGTGCTTTGTTTAGTATTACGCGAATTAGGGTGAAGGTGTTCATACAACTCAGTAGCATGGTATGAAGAAGTAGTTCATGTAACTTGAACTCAGCAACATTAATGAAGTAATTAATTCCTTCAGATTGAGTCCGTAATATTTAATCACATGTACACACAGGATGATCATTTCAAATAGGAACAGAACATAAGTCCTTATAAGTCATGCATAAATTAATCAATAACGTAGACTGCTGGTTTACGTGTCAATGTCCGTTTAAGGATACAATGCAGTATTGTCGTCAGAACATCACAGCTATATGCACGCGCAGCTAGACATGGCTACCTGCCGACAGTGAGACTGCGAGTCTGAATATTTCATACGAATTTGACGATTATTCTTCTCCTTCTGAGAATTCTAGTTAAATACTAACCTCCATAAATTTTCCTCTCATATAGAGTTCTAGGACTGACCCTGGTCCATCAAAAAATGCATATATAAATGGCTATATCATGCCATTGAATTGGAAGGTTAGAAAAACGCAGCTATTCAGCTTGGCGGTCAAGTAACAAAGGGTAGCGTTTCTTAGTTACCGACTGTGACCCAAACAACGCTATACACGTCATAATCGACCGTGTATGGAGCGTTCAATAATTGAAACATCTATCGCAATATATTAAATGCCTTAACCTTTACAATTGCACGTCTGATAACCTTTAGCAGACGGCGTTAATATCATATACCGTAACAAATGTCGAATTGACATTAGACTGCCTTAGGGACTCCGACTCCGGATTTATCCTCAGGGTTTACTCCCGAAGCCAATTCCATAAATGGATATTCCCGCAAGGCAGCGGTGGTTTGAATTCAGAGTTCCTTCTCTTAGATAAGCTACCAACCAAGGATCACGAGCCCTATCTGCCCGAAGCTGCTGGTTTTAAGGCGCCAGTCGCTCGCCTTTGCCCCTTCTCCCGTCAGTGGAAACAGTTCCGCCGAGCTCAAATTGAGCCGCACGTGAAGGCCGGGAGCTGGACTTGGTTGTCAGAGGCTGTTTGAGGCGCGTGCCATAGAAGTATTTTATCTGCAGTGAGAGCTTATCCTCACTACAACTCCCGGCAATAACAACCTTTGGAACCTTTAATTTGATATATAATATGTTATACTTAACTCATGATTAGACACACATTGTCAGTAAACGTAAATTATGTATGTGTAAATTTTTGGGGCTTAAAAATAATTCCGTCCAGAGCTGAAAATAATTACGTATTGAATCAGTTAATGTTTTCATAAGTTTCTTTCATATGAGCTGCGTGACCAACTGGAATTGACGGTAACACATTACCATTATTCAACAAAACAGCTTTAAGACTCGTCTTGGATGAATCAATGAAAAGCCTCCACTCTTCCGGTATGTAACTGATTTTGAGGGCTGCCATTAAACCAGAAATGTTGTGGCACGCAGAAAGGTCACCCTCTTTGAAAAAGAATGTAATAAGCGGCTTCTGGCGGTTCCTATACAAAGAAATTGTAACATCTTCTGCCAGGAGATTCCACTGTTGCAATCTGGAACCCAAAAGCTCCGCCTTGTTCTTCGGTAAATTCAGATCTCTTACAAGATCATTCAGTTCACCTTGGGTTATAAAGTGTGGTTTAGTGGATGTAGTTTGCTCAAAATCTGGGTCGCTTGAGGTTGATGGTTCAGGACCACCAATGTCCTCTTCTTCATCAGTGGAAGCAGCTGAAAATGATTCTGGCACTTTGGGAACTGGTAGGTCATCGCCATGTGGTACCGGACGTATTGCAGAGGGGATGTTTGGATATTCCAGAGTCCATTTTTTCTTCTTTGATATGCCTTTCCCAATTGGAGGGACCATGCAAAAGTAACAGTTGTTGAGATGATCAGTGGGCTCTCTCCAAATCATTAGGACTGCAAAAGGCATAGCTTGCCTTTTGCCAGTCAACCACAGTTTAAGATGTGCTGCACATGCATTGCAGCATATGTGTGGCGCCCAGCTCTTATCTTGATCTCCTATTCTGCAGCCAAAATACAAACTGTACGCCTTCTTAATCACTTTAGTTATATTTCGTTTTTGTGATAGAAATGTCACCTCACCACATATATAACAGAATTTATTAGCACTGTTCACACATGTCCTAGGCATTTCTAACGATGCTTTTGATAAGGACAAATGCACTAACTAATGGCAAAATTTTATCAGAGATAAGATATTTATACACAAAGGTGATGTAATCATAGGTAGGATTGCATAATCAACTTCTAGTTACATTTTTATTGGTCATTAGAAAAAATTATGCAATCGCCCACAACAGTTGCGTCACATATATAAATTGACCGTAATTAAATAAACTAGTAGCATATATCTTGAAAACTAGAGCTAAGCAACATTTTTTAATGTCATTTTCGTTTTCAGCACACCAAAATTAGTTAAGATCAGCTATTTTCATTTCTGATGGTACATTTTGGTTGTTGACTAGTGTTATCAATGAATGTGTGGGTTTTTTTTAACATAAACCGAGTATGACAACTGTTAATCGTGTCCAAGACATCCATGTAATGCGCTGAGTAAAATGAGGTACAACTTGAAATTGGCAATATCAGCATTCATCATCATCAGGTGCCGAGTGAATCGCTCAATACCTGTAAGTACTATCAAAAGAGTCATTGAGCAACTGCCTTCAATTTCTGATGAAAAGAATTACGACAGTTCTCAGCCTTGGCATTCAACACAGACTCTTAGTATATTTAACTGTGCACCGCAGCAATAAATCTGGAAATTCCTGTCAGCATCAGCATTGTCAGCAAAATACGTTCATATATATATAGTGCAATTGAAAGTGAAATTAAGAAGGGCTGGACCAACTGTAACTACACAGAAAAGGTTTGACATCAGCAAATTGAAGGACCCCCTTACCAGAAAAGCTTTTGCGGCTGACATAAAGAAACGATATCAATTGGCCAAAAGTCAGGAAAAGACATTGACTGATGAT
This sequence comes from Oreohelix idahoensis, assembly GCA_024509875.1. Classification (NCBI taxonomy): domain Eukaryota; kingdom Metazoa; phylum Mollusca; class Gastropoda; order Stylommatophora; family Oreohelicidae; genus Oreohelix; species Oreohelix idahoensis. Next base: position 25,427 of record JAMPIV010005280.1, on the reverse strand, counting down.
ATAGACCAGAAATTCAACACCATTTCAACAATATATAAGGAAAGCAGCAAATCATGCTTGGGATTCCAGGAAAGGAAGAAGCAAGACTGGATAACACCAGAAACATTAAACACCATAACACTGAGAAAGGAAATGAAAAGAAAGAAAACAGAAGCGAAGTCCCCCAGGTTAAAGCAACTATATAGCGAACAGTAGTCAGCTGGACAAGGAAATTAAACACCAAACCCGAGCCAACAAAAGGAATTTCCTAGATGATCTTGCAAGACAGGCAGAAGAGGCAGCACTGAGAAATGAACAAAGCACAGTATACAAAATAACTAAATTCATCAGCGGAAAACGAGGTGCAAACAATATTACATTAGTAAGAGATAAGCAAGGAAATCTCATCACGACAGCAGAGGGACAGGAAACAAGATGGGCAGAGCACTTCAGAGAAACTCTGAACAAGGAACCACCAGAGACACAATTGAATGTTCCTGAGGCTGAAAACGATCTAGATGTAAATACAGACATTCCACGAAAAGAAGAAATCATCACAGCAATCAAAGGGTTAAAGAACGGAAAAGCTCCTGGCCATGATAACTTAAATGCAGAGCTATTTAAGACAGACCCTGAGCTAGCAGCAGAACTATTAGAACCACTATTTGCACAAGTCTGGAAAACGGGGACAACACCATCAGAGTGGAACAAAGAAATAATTGTCAAATTGCCCAAGAAGGGAGATCTTGCAGACTGCAATAATTGGAGAGGAATCACTCTTCTCTCAGTTACCAGCAAAATACTAGGCAGGATAATTATACAGAGAATTTCAAAAGCAGTAGACCACAAACTGAGGAAAGAACAAGCAGGATTTAGAAAGAACAGAAGATGTGTAGATCATATATTCACTCTCAGGAACATTATAGAGCAGTGCTCAGAATGGCAAAGACAGCTGTACATTAATTTAGTTGATTTTGAAAAGGCTTTTGACAGCATACATAGGGACAGTTTATGGAAAATACTGAGGGCTTATGGAATTCCAAGCTGCATAGTGTCAATCATAAAAAGCCTCTATGCCAACTTTACGTGTAGTGTTGGGCAGAGCAACCTAACCTTTGAGGTGAAGACAGGAGTACGACAGGGATGCCCCTTATCAACCACTCTATTTTTAACAGTCATAGACTGGGTGATGCGCCAGACAACAGAGGGCAGTCCAAGAGGAATAAGATGGACTACATTTTCTACATTGGAAGATCTGGAATATGCAGATGACATTGCACTACTAGCACATTCACATCAACACATCCAGGAAAAAACGGATAGACTTAATAAGTTTAGCCAGCAGGTGGGCTTGAACATCAATTTAAAGAAGTCAGAGGTCATGACGCTCAATGTGAGCAACCCTGAGCCCATATCAGTAAGGAATCAGCAACTGGTACAGACAGACACCTTCACATACCTAGGATGCATAGTAACACCAGACGGCGGGGCAGGCAAAGACATCAACATCAGAATGAATAAGGCAAGAACAGCCTTTTTTAGCCTAAACAACATCTGGAAGTCCTCTCAATACAGCACAAGCACAAAATTAAGATTATATCAGAGCTGTGTGCTTTCTGTGCTTCTCTGGTGCGGAATGCTGGAGAGTTACAGAGAAGGAAATGTCGAAATTGTCCTCTTTTCACACAACATGCCTAAGAAAAATTCACCGAATCTTTTGGCCGAATATCATCACCAACCAAGATCTGCTTACTCGAAGCAAGCAAGAGGACATGCACACCATCATAGCTGGCAGACGCTGGAGCTGGGTTGGTCATGTCCTCAGAAGAGACCCCGATGCCATCACAAGAACAGCTATGTTTTGGACCCCTGAAGGAAAACGAAAGAGAGGCCGACCAAAAACAACCTGGCGGAGGACTGTGGAGGCTGAGATGCAAAGAATGAACCAGAGTTGGGGCACTGTACGAAGGATGGCCGCCAACCGAGCAAAGTGGAATCAATTTGTTGTTACCCTACAAGATGCCACTAGGGGTGATGGCCACTGACTGCTTTGACGGTCGGCGGCTAAGAATCAAAGAAGAATATAGTGCAATGTTCCACTGGTCAACACGTGAAGAAATCAGTTAATAGGTTTGCTGTAACCTCACAAGGTATTTGCATTTGTCGTGTTGTTAGTTGACAGCGAGTCTTTTACACAACGTGACAACACATCCGCAACCACGTTTTTACTGCCCTTGATGGCACGAATGTCATATTCGTAGGGTTGGAGCACAAGTGATGCTCTGGCAGCCTTCTCATTACGAAATTTTGGAGTTTTCAGATAGGACAAGGCCCTCTGATCAGTTCCCAAGACAAACTTTGCACCAATGAGGTAGCGCTGAAGTTTAGAGAAACAATATACCACAGCGAGGAACTCTCACTCTACGATTGGGTATTTTTGTTCCGTGGGTGTCAATTTACAACTGACATACAGAATTGGATGTAGACAATCATCAAATTCCTGCATAAGTGTACTGCCGATTCCCGATCCAGAGGTGTCAACTCTAAGGATAAAAGGAAATCGAGTATCAGGCAATCTTAAAATTGGTGATTTTGAACAGTTTGATTTTAATAAATTTAAAGATACATCACACGAATGTGACCAAACAATCTTATTTGGAGAGTTCTTTCTTAATAACGAAGACAGAACTGAAGTAATTTCTGAAACGCTGGGCAATAATTTTCTATAGAATCCGACAAGACCTAAAAGACTGCGAACCTGTTTTTTTGTCTAAGGAATTTCTAGATTCAAGATCCTAGAGATAGTGGAATCTTCAGGCTTAACTCTTTCCGTACGTAATTATTTTCAGCTCTGGACGGAATTATTTTTAAGCCCCAAAAATTTACACATACATAATGTACGTTTACTGACAATGTGTGTCTAATCATGAGTTAAGTATAACATATTATATATCAAATTAAAGTACATTGGATGAACAATATAAATCCATATGCCTTTCTAGCTAATTTTATGTTATGTTTATGTTATAACAGATAACATGTACACGGAAAAAAGATAACTTGAAATTTTGAACAAAAACTTTCGACTTACGTAAGGCTTGTAACATAAATTGTTATCACAATACAGTTTCACTGCTCTCTTTGTGCAGGTAATCCATTTAGAAACACAGAAAAAGTAAGAAAGTTATGGCTGATCACACAGTTTGTTCACTGTTCACATATTAGTAACATATCCTGTGTGTTTTTCGGCCATTATGGCGATACGACAAAACACGATTAAAGATGAAGATAAATGTGAAAAAATCCCTTCAAACGCAAATAAAAGACGTTGAAGCTTGTTGAAATTTGCCCAGTTTTGTGTTTACTTCCGTTCGAGATAAATTCCGGGCAGTATAAAATATCAGAATAGAAAGAAACAACGAAATAAATCAGCGTCTTTTAAAAGATCTTGCGGTCACAGCGGTCAGCCATTGCGTCTTTTAAAAGATCGTGCGTACGGAATCAGTTAAGAAAACTGCTTCCTACTTTATGACCAAGAAAAGAAATTTCAGTGAATCCTATTTTAGTTTTTGAAGGTCTAGCAGTAAGATGATGGAGACGACGAGTAGTCAACAAGGACTGAATTCCAAGAACACATTCTTCCGAAGATTGATGGAAAAGGCAAATATCATCAATATAGGTAATTATGTCATCACGATTAGAGAAAATTTTTCGCATCATACAAACAAAAGTCGCAAGAGTGTTAAGGAGACCAAAAGACATAAAATTAAATTGGAACAAACCCAAAGGTGTAGCGAAGGCAGTATAAGGTTTTGCTCTGTCCGACAAGGGGACTTGCCAATAACCTTTAGACAAATAAAATTTACTGAAAAAAGTAGCTGTAGATAGTCTATCCAATAGAGAATCTAACAAAGTCAGAGGTTCAGCATAGAAAATAGCATTCAAATAGTCAAAGTATAGTCTCAAGATGTTTGCATTCTACATAACAATGACCATTAAAATGTACAACATTATTAGCCTCATCATAAGTACAAATGGGAAACAAGACCTCCGGCACATGAGTAGCAGGAAAAAAACATTCACGTCCCTGTATAGGAACAAGTATGAAGTTGTTATGTTCTGTAAATGGTGTAACACGACCTGAAGCACCTGAAGAAAGAAATAATATTGTCAAAACCGCCACACTACCCAATGTAGTGACTAGCACATACCACATAAAATCATGGTATGTCAGCATCTGAAAGAAAAAAGCTGAAGTAATATTAATATCCATGAAGTTCCTACAAGAAAAGGAAGAATCATATAGTAAAAAGACAATGAAAAACAGAAAAACAAACAGCCAAATATACAGTTTTGACTGAAGAGTATACAACCAAACTAAACTTGACATCCGATTAACCTCAGCATCAATAATGCCAGGTATCAACTCATCAATGATGGATGTGGTTGGTCCCATATCAGCAACATTGTCATCAACAATGCTAGGTATCACATCATCCATGATGGGTGTGGGTGGTCCCATATCAGCAGCAACCAGTGATTCACTCGAGTCAAAATAGACATCTAATGATTCCTCAATAGTGTGGAAATCATCAAGGGACTCCTCAATGATGGGAGGAAGAAATTTTGTATTATGACCATCACCATCACTCAAAACTGTGTCACTCTGAGTCCGATTATGTGACTGTGCAAGCACACGCCTAAGAGCTTGTGCTCTGGTAGTATCAACCCTAGCAGTATGTACATGTTGTTGTTCCCACCTCAAAATATCATCATTAGTGCATTCATGAAGCCCAGGGATATTCCCTAAAATTATCCCAGCGACTGGATTTGACAACAGACATACTAGAGTCCTGCCTGTAAAATAAGGGGTATCTAAAAATACTTCAGCAGTTGGATAATATTCAACTGTGCCCCCGAATGTAATGCACTGGACTTCATCTCCTGTGTAATCAGCAGGGTCCACTAATGATCTTCGAACCCCCACAGTGGCGGATCCAGTGTTCCTGAGTACTGAAACAAGTTGGTTGTTCACAAACCCCTATTAAATACCACTGATCCTGTCCCATTATAAGAGGACATTACTGGCAAAGGGTGTCCACACCGGAGCCTAGGAACTCCCTCTGGTTGAAATAAAGAATCACATTCAGAACAATTAGTACTGTTGGATAAGTCCACACTACATGCATCTGCATGAGAAACAACATTGGTATTTTGGACTGTATTATTGTCACTTTGATGCACAACTGCATTGGAACGTTCAGGATTTCTCGAACGTCGAAAGTTATTGTTCTGTTGAGAACTTCTGTTGTTGTAATTATTTACATGGTTTCCATAAAATGACCTCTGGCCTCTGTTTGACTGGTAATTATATCCACCTTTGTTAGGTCTGAAAAATGATTGTTGAGGTATATATCCATCATCATATGAATGAAAATTTCTTTGAGGTTGCTGTGACCTATTATTAAAATTATACCTGCCTCTGAAAGATCCAATATTATTATCTCGATTTAATCGAAAATTTCTGTCCATGCTATATGATCTTTGTCTGGGTGGATTGGACATCATAGTTCTAGCAGATGCCACTGGCAATGAATCCTTTATGTTATTCCTGCTAAGATTTCTACCAGGATGCGCAATTTGGTATTGTCATCCAAGATTTTCTACAGCAGCTAACGTTTCAGGCTTTCTCTCCTGCAAAAAGGACAAAAAGTCACCACTGACTGAAGACAGCACTTTGTCTCTTAAAATTAAGTCAGCCAGCCCATCAAAAGTTTTATCAATTTTTGACAAATCAACCCATCTAGAAAAGCAAAGCTTAATTGATGAAACAAATTCAGCAAAATCCTAAGCTGAATCAGGCAACAATGATTTCAGTTTCAATCTGTAACCATTTTCCTTCAGTTGATACTTTTTTAGCAATAAAGCCTTCACAGCATCATAATCATTTCTAGTATGATCATCCATGGTGCAGACTGAAGTAAGAGCCTCACCCACTAATAAACTCATCAACCTGCTAGGCCATGTAGCTCTATCAATCTTAAACTCTTGGCAATATGTCTCGTCTATTTAAGAAGCATGAAATATCGTCGATATTATAATTAAATTTAGTTTAAAAGTAGAGGCATGGTCTTTTTTTGCCTCCTGACTGCTGGATTAACCTGTTTATGTTGCAATCTTAATTTTTCCAACTCAAGTTCTGCCATTCTTTGAGCACGTGCATGTGCCAATTTTTTTTCCACAAGTTCTTGTTGTGCCTTGATTTCTGCTTGAGCATACACCAATTTTTTTTCCTCAAGAGCTAATTCTTCCTGTGTTCTCTTCTCAGCAAATTCTTCCTCTCTCTTCTTCTCAGCCAAATCTTCATCTCTCTTCTCCCTAGCCAAGATTCTTTGATCTCTTGCCACGTCTTCTAACCTCTTTATTTCTTTTGCATGCTCAGCGGATGCATATGTTTTTAAAGCCTCACCCTACATACCAAACTCCTTTCCAAGCTTGGTAAAATATTCCAAGGTAGCCATAATTCACTATTATTGTGACTCCAAATTGTCCAATAATAATTCAAATAATATATATCTTTAATAAGTGAGCAATATTAGCAACAATTATTTCACCACTCAAAGTCAATCAACTGCATGAAATTATAGATGTTATTTTAGGAGCAAAAAATAGAGATACCAACAAGATTACAGTATAACAGTAGACAGAGCCAACCGAAGAAAATACTAATGAAAAAAACCAAGGCAGAAATGTATGAATTGTAGAAAAATGAAAAAAAAAATGTGGCTCTACCACACTTATGACAATACAAGCACACTTTCACAACATATAATACATCTAATAAATGAAGGATAGCAAGATCAGATGAACCAATTTACAAACAATAAAGGAGAATAAATAAAATAAAATACAATTAACTTGACAACAAATACAAATAAACAGGGGAAAACAGCTAACAGAAATAGTAATGATAAGCTCAGTAGTAGCAGTGAACACACAGCTTTGTAATGCCAGCCCCACTATCTGAGAAAACCATGCACCAAACCCTAAAGAACAACCAATAATTCACGACCTTGGGATTGGTATTGTGAACTAATGGTTCCCTCGCCAACCAACCCGCCTATCACACACACATGTAGATATAGAAATACATATAACATGTAAAAGAAAGAACTTTGTCAAAAGAGATTCTTCAAGCCTCAGACTGCATGAATCAATAAATTTACTTATCTGCTTTTTCATGCAAAAAACCCTCCTGGAATCAGCCTCTGTCTCAGGAAATGACGATTCAAATTCAGTGCAGTTAAAAGGGTTAGTCCTAGAATTCCGGCTTGCAGCCGACGACACCGCCATCTTGAAAAATATTCTGCACATGCAAAAAATGTAGTCCACCGACTTGAAAAATTTTTGAGACATCACTGGAGGATACTTTGTTCAAGATCCCGGCTTGAGGCTCCCATCTATAGCTGTTACGTGTCTTTTATCTTGAAAATGTTAATATTTAGTGACAGGATGGTTCCTGTAGGCCAAGTTCACTTCTAGGGTAGCAAACGTATCAGACACCGAAAACAAGCCAACATCAATCACCCTTATTTGAGCCACAATGGACGAAGTAGACAGTATACATTTTTATTCAAACTTCACGCTGCTCCAAATTGAATACATTTCAGTTCAATATACAAATGGCATATTATATGCAATCGTCGATATAACTTTATGCAGTCCGTTCATGTCTGGAATGCTGTCCTTTTCATTTTCCACATTTAAAAAAATATATTTTCACACTCGACATTGAGAAGCCATACTCCCTTTAAATGAAGATAACTAAATACACCTCACAGAAGATCTTGATGTATAGGTGATGGAATAACATAGAAATGTACAATACATATATATCCAGGAGCTCAAACACATGCATCCACTTGCCATGACACACAATGGTAGAAGGCTTGCAGACAAGCTCCTCACTTCGGCAGTTTTAGTTTCACGTCTGCCAAATAAACCTTATCGGCATGACGTCACTTCCTGTATTAATAAATGACTCCTTATAAAATAAACAAACAAGGAGCCCTGTCGAGCTACCTAATTATACCGGCACAATCATTATGAATTTTAATCATAACAGGCATATGATGTAAACTCTTGGCTAACAAGATGGACAGCAGCCGCCACTTTTGCACGCTGTGATGTATTGCAAGCTCAAGAAAGCTATCACCTACCCTGTGTAGTCCTCATTGCAAAGGGGAAGACCACCAGACACAGGAAACCGAAACAGACTTTCCATTATCCTAACAAGCCACTTAACAGTAGTAGCCCTGTACATATATTGCGTCAAAGTGTGAAACAAAGACAACTCGTACACCTTTTACACAACCGCCCTGGTGGAATGAGACAGTGGAGACAGCATGGCTGGAAAAGGAAAGAGCGACAAAGTTATGAATTATGAAGAGGTGGAAGATTTTAAGGAGAAAAAACAAAAAGCAATCAATAACTTCAAGGACTTGGCAAGAGAAGCCAAAGACACAGTGTGGGAGGCCTTTGTGACACAGGTGGGCACTGACAAAACACTACAGAAATTCTGGGCCTTACATCACAGAATGAGTAGGAAAAGTACAGGCCAACCTATTCCTAATATTCTCAGCTCTACAGGAATATGCCTGCAGAACGATGCTGAAAAGGGACATGCATTACTCGAGCGTTATATTACTCAGACAGATAAAGGTGATAAAGCTGCCTGCCAAGAAATCAAAGACCGTATTCTTGGAAGAGACAACACATATTTCGACCTCATAACCGAAGAAGACGTTATGTGCACTTTAGAATCCAGTAGGAACACTGCCCCGGGTCCTGATGGTGTACAGTATCACCACATAAAACAGCTCGATGACACAGGCATTAAGAGTGTGGTGAGTGATTTCAACAACAGCTTACAGAATGCTCTGGTGCCAGAAGACTGGCTGCATAGTTACCTATGACCACTTCCTAAACCCGGTAAAGACCCCACGCTTCTCAGCAGCTACAGAATTATTACAATTATTACAGAATGTCTATGGTAAACTACTAGAAAAGATAGTAGAATGAAAAATAATGAATCACCTTGAAACTGCACAGATCATACCTGATACTCTTGGCAGTTATAGGCCCATGAAAGTAACGTGGGGAAACACCTGAACTTTTGCTTATGATGTATATGAGGGGTTCCAGGATAAGCGAGAAATGGTTGCGGTAGCAATTGACCTAGAGGATGCTTATAACAGTGTGAACCTTGCAACATTAATAAACTGTGTAATGGCTTGCGGTGTTAACCCTTGGCTTACAAGATGGATAGCAGCTGCCTTAACTGAGAGGTCAGTGGCATTTTGCTTGGGAACATGGACATCAGATCCAATGCTCATTTGCCCGGTCCTACCCCAGGGTTCTCCACTATCAGCAGTGCTTGTTTAATATCTATACAGCAAAAGTCGCCACCATTCAACCAACTGGGTTGGGACGAACACTGACATTTACTGATGATATATTCATTTACAGAACTGGCTCTGGCCGACAAGAAATGGTTAATAGCATACAAGGGACACTACAGGAGGTGCGAGAAAACTGGTTCCAAAGTTAATCGCAACAATGCCTGCGTGATGTGGTGCTCCTTGAACAACTCCATTGTCAAAGCAGAACTCCCAGATTTTACTCTCAATGGACAGAGGATTGAAAGGCAAGAAAAGCTGAAATACCTCGGAGTTACATTTGATCGCGGGCTCTCGTATAAGTACCATGTTGAGCAAATAACGCAGAAATGCAGGAGAGGTCTAGCAGCCCTGAAAATAATGGCCGCGGCGCATCTGGAGCAGAGATTCTTCTTTATCAACAGCTAGTCATATCGGTCATTGAGTATGGGCTGGTGTCGTGAATTATTCTAATCCCCATATATAAATTAAAACGTAAATGCAAAGCCTAACAAATAAATTTAATAAAAGGAAAGAAGAATGGTAAAGAACAGTGCTGTCACAATGACTGTACTCGAAATCCCCCTTGTTTTCTACTTCGTCTGCAAATTGTAACGCTTTCACGTTGATAGTAAAAGCCTACTGTATTATTACCCGCTTTCTTCAATGAAACGTGTACTGTATTTCTTGGAAAAACCTTGAGATACGCAAGCTGATCAATGACCTAAATTTAATATTTCATTCATTCCATTTTATACACGGCGTAACTAAACGACAGACGGACTAAAGGATAGAGAGAAGGGAGAGGCAGAAAGCAGGGACACCTGCAACACTAAACACGCGTCGCGCGATACACAATTGCTGCCATCACGCGTGTAAGGCCACATGCACTAACTTTATTTCAAATCGACAGTGATAAAATTCACTACCCATACCAGAGTTAGGTTTTAAAATCCTGAAAAACGCTTATTGGGAATTATGACATTATACCGGTTTACGTTTGAAAACATGACAGTACCCAGACAACACATGGGGATTGAAGTGAACAGGAGGTGGTAGAAAATGCACATTTTGAACGCAGCCACCTAGCTCCCTTAGATTGAGATATTTGGATTCCTTAGGGTTTGCTGACAAAGAATATGTAAAACGTTACGCAAATAGTCTAGGAATTACCAAGTTATGGCCAAAATAAAATAGTGGGGGTGCCTGACAGCATGAAATCATTTCTGCTCATAAAATTTTTTTATAACGTGTTTGAAAAAACATTACGTACGGAAATAGCCTACCATGTTAACTCCTATGTGATTGGAGCGCAACAAATGAAAGACTAAACACGATTGGTCGGACTATAAATACTATCTTGTGTTGTCAGGGGAAACGTGAGAAAGGGGTACTTTTTTTGAAAAGATGTGTAGACGTGGTGTGATTGGGTAGAGCTGCGAATATACTCAATTCAGAGCGTCTGTTCATTGCCACATCTTGTAATAAACCTACTAAGAAACAGTGCGTTGAGCACCAGTGTATATTTTTTATAAAATAAAGCCTGGGACATCGGCAGATCGGAGTTGTGCTATATTCATTGCCAGTCAACGAAACTGTTTATTATTATTTCCATGAATTGTGGTAAGCTTGAAATATTCAATATCTTTTAATGAAAATTGAATGTAAATTGATAAATTATGTCTGTATATATGTGTGGTTCAGTAGCGAACATGATGTAAAGCCTATAGTGCTCCAGCCTGAACAGAAGGTGTCGGAGGAAAGTAAAACTGCATGGAATGGCCAAACAGTACACTGACACCTAGATTATTAACTAGAAAGAAATAATGCTGGAATTGCAGAGGCGTAGTAACCATTAGGGAGGGAAATACTGGTATAAAGTATTTCAGATGAAGCTGACAGTTGGCCTAACGCTCTGAACTCAATGTTTGTGATGTATTGTGCTCAGTGTAGAAATGGAGTATAAATTAGTTCTGACGTAGAAGGTACAACCTTCTTGTTTCAGGGACCGTGGTCTTAAAGTTATTGAGCAGCACCTGGTCAGAGCTTTGCTGAAGCCAGAGGTGGACAGCATACTCCTTGGTCCATATAGCAACCAGTGGGGTGGCTCCAGAACTCATTACAGAAATCGAGCAGAGGAGTCTTTTACTGCAGTCATCACGCAAGATAAGAGAGTGTGGCCATGGAGCTCAACATTATGTACCCCCATCTTAAAATGACATTGTAAACTAAAATTAAGAGGGGAATTTAATTGTTTTAATACCAGGAACTGAGAACATCTCCAATACTAGTTCCAATAGAAACAAACTATTGAAGTCATGATGACAAATACCAACAGAGCTTGAACAAAACAAAACCAGTATTACCTCATATTAACACTACACAACTGACACACATAGGATACCATTAATAATATATGTCACTACAAGAATCATATTAATAAATTCTGTACATATAACTTGTAATTAAAATTGATTGTGATTCCTGGTTCCCTTTGTATTTGAATCAGGACACATATACATTCATGACAGCACTGAATACATATTGTTATTTGAAAAGTTATCAGTGACTCCTTTAAGATATCCTCTTAGAGTGTTATATGTATGTGAGTGTCACAGTGTTGTCAAGTGTGGTGGAATAAATTAAATTGTTTATCTGTCTGTTGTTGTTATGACTTACACTTCATCATACACATACCCTAGACATATAACGTAGTCATCACACTATTCCAGAATAATTCTGACTGAGGTATACATATGTGGCAGCAAGTAAGGTTATCTATAATACACTACTCTTATTAGATATAGATACCTTCACAGCTGATCTCAGTCAGTACACTAAGTCCCCTATAAATATTTATAACATCCCACTTTACCACATATATTGGGGTCTCGCCCTCGGGATTTTGAATCTTTCCCTATTACAAATATTGGGGGTAATTCACTTCAGGGAATAATAAGAATTAAAAGGTATCCTTGGGTGAAAATAAATAAGGTTGAGCTCACAGTGCCTGTGTTGTCCTAAGTTAATTAGTCATAGATAAAATTGTTTAGTTAATATTTTAGACATTTACCTGTTAGACAATGGCCGACCTGGCAAAATTTCGATCTGCTGCTGTACAGACTGCGAAAGAGTTAGGAATGGACGGGCAAATTATGATTTCTTATGTCACTGCTGAATGTGACAAATATATTGAACGGGAAGAAAGAAGATTAGAAAAAGAGGCCGAAAGAAAGTTAGAAGCTGAAAAGGAAATTAAAAGGTTGCAGATTGAGGCTGAGGCTAAGAAATTGGAAGCAGAAGAAAGAAGATTGACTGCAGAAAGAGAAGACAAGAGATTAGCTGCAGAGAGGGAAGCAGAAAAGGAGGAGAAGAGATTACAAAGGGAACATGAGTTACGACTAAGGGAGTTTGAGTTTCAAGGCCATGCTCCTGAAAATGGTGCCAGTCCCTTTGCCTCTGATGCCACTGCTAGCCAGGAGCCTCAACCTCAGCTATGAATTTTCATTTAGATCATTTTGTTGAGAAAGACGATGATATAGAGAGCTATCTAAATAGGTATGAACTATTAGCTACCACGTATGGGTTAGAGAGAGAAAGGTGGAGCTTAAAGTTATCTCAGGGACTTCGTGGGGCAGCTTATGAAGTTTTTGCAAAAATGAGCAGAAGTGATCAGGAAAATTATGACATGCTAAAGCAGGCTCTTTTGTTAAGATATGAAAAGAATGCAGAATTTTATAGGAAAAAATTTAGGAATGCTAAACTACTGTCAGGTGAAACCTATCACCAGTTCTCTGCACGAATAGAGACATACTTGGAGAAATGGACTTCTCTGGGGAAAACCCAAGATCTTAAGGAAATGGTCCTTATAGAGCAATTAAGAGAGTCCATGGCTCCAGACCTGAGAAAGTTTCTCATGGAACAAGGTGCAGAGAGGCTGGGTGAGTTGCTAAATGTTGCTGAAAGGTATCAAGCAGCTCAAGCAGAGGTAACAGGTAATAAAAAGAAACAAGTGGATAACTTTAGGGCACCACAGAACTTTAATAAATTTGATCCTAGGGATCAAAACAAAGGTAAGCACCAGTTTGATAGGCCACGGTATGAAAATAAAAATAAAACCCCACAATTCGATGAAAGGAAATATGATGAAAGAAAATCTTTCAACCAAGGAAAAAGGTGGTGTAAAAATTGTCAGATGAACAATCATGACACTGACCGTTGCAGAAGGAAACCTGTGTATATGGCAACCCTTCAGGTCAGGTCGACCTCAAGACAGGAGGAGGATATTATGTTAGATACCACTCCAGAAGAGATGAGGAAGGCACAGGCTGGGGATAAAACACTCAAGCCTTGTTTCAGGAAATTGTCAACTTGTCATACAACTCCAGGCAAGGGAGATTTTTACATGAAAAACAAGTTGATGTATAGGAAGACTGGAGCTAGATCCAAAGGTCAGGGACAGCTGGTTCTTCCAAAAAGATATAGGGCAGACTTAATAAGGAGCCTACATGTGAAACCAGATGGGGACCATGAGAAAATAGGTACCATCATTCAAAAGGTGGCTCACAATTATTATTGGCCCAAAGCAAGATGGGACATTGAGAATTTTGTAGAAAGGTGTAGCATAGCACATGAGGGAACACCCACAAGTGGGAACATTGATCAGGACCTGGACACGCCACGGGGCAAAATTAGGCCTGATAATAAAAAGAAAAATAGATTTGATAAAGTGGACCAAATGGAATGGGAAGCCCCTTTTCACGGACAAGCTTCACTTAACTGTTTTACAATGGCCACTATGCGGAGAGTGCAAAAAGATGTCTTACCCCAGGATAAGCCGAAAATCCCTCAATCGGACTTAAACAAACTGGAGGAAGAGGATGTAGAGAGGAAATCTCTCATCAAGAATTTTAAGTGGGGAGAAAGCCCCAAAAGAAAAATTGGTAGCGGTCGTTTTGTGAATGATAATTCTGGGAAGAAAAATCATCACTATAAAGCTTCGAGTGGAAGAGACCATACCGGTGCATGGACAAATAGGTCCACACAATTAAAGGTCCATATGTAGCTTTGTTAAGAACGTGGACTGATGAAAAGGCAGAGGAAAACATTACATCTTCATACCAATATGTGAATGAGCTGACCACTCGTTTAAAAACTGGCTGGAAACTTGCCAATGAAAATTTGAAACAAGCCAGGAAGAAACATGCTGCCTATTATAACAGGAAGGCGAAAGACAGAGATTTGGCTGTGGGAGAGAAGGTACTGCTTCTTTTGCCCGGGAGTCAGAATAAGTTACAAATTGGATGGCAAGGTCCATATACAGTTTTAGAGAAGGTGTCTAGAACAAATTATAAGATAGATAAGAAGGGGAAAGAAAAAATCTATCATGTGAATCTCCTGAAGAAATATTTGGAAAGAGAACATCAGGAAGAGACACACTTGTTGACCTTGTCCATCGCCATGGAGATGAAAAAGGAACCACTTTCATCATTTGAATATCCATTACACCCCTGTGAGACAGCAGCACAGGTGAAAATCAGTACACATTTAACGAAAACTCAGAAAGAGAGAGTGCAACAGGTTCTAAATAATCATGCAGAGGTGTTAACAGACCGACCAGGGCATACAAACCTATTGGAATATGATATGAAACTGATAGACCCCACACCTGTCTGTATGAAACCATATTCGATTCCGTTTGCTAAGGAGAAAGCTTTGAAGGAAGAGATAGACTATCTGTTGAAGGAAGGAATTATTTCGCACAGTGAATCTTCGTATAGTTCCGGTGTTGTACTCTTAAGGAAGCCCTCTGGAGAACATAGACTCTGTATAGATTACAGGAGACTGAATGCTATTACAGAAGGACAGGTGGATCCATTGCCGGATACAAATCAGCTGTTTGCCAGACTAAATAAAGCTAAATATTTCTCAAAAGTGGATCTGAGTAAAGGATACTATCAGATTCCAGTAAAGCCTGAGGTTAGACCATACCTAGCTTTTAGTACCTCAGAAGGACACTATGAGTTTAATAGATTGCCATTTGGATTGAAGAATGCGCCTAGTGTCTTCTCTAGAATGATGAGAAAATTATTGGACCCTCTGAATAATCCATGTATAACAAATTTCATGGATGATATCCTTATAGCAACAGAAACATTTGAGGAACACATTGACTCTCTGATCATTGATCGACTTAGGGAAGCAAATTTAACAGCCCGACCAACCAAATGTTGCGTTGGATGTAAAGAATTGGAATTTTTGGGACACACAGTTTATCAGGGAAACATGACCCCTGACCCAAAGAATTTAGAGAAACTAAAGAAAGCCCCGAGACCACAAACCAAGAAGGACGTGAGATCCTTTGTCTCATTATGTGGTTTCTACCAGAAGTATATCAAAAACTTTAATTCCATATGTGCACCGTTAACTGATTTGACACGTAAAGGACATCCAGATCGCATTACATGGACACCACAATGTGAAATGGCTTACCAAGAATTGAAGGAAAAGCTCACAAGTAAACCTATTTTGAAATTACCTGACTTAAGTCAAGAATTCATAGTAAGGACGGATGCCAGTAATATTGGGTTAGGTGCAACTCTACTACAGAAATCAGATGCATTGGATGGGGAATTAAGCCCAGTGGCATATGCTAGCAGAAAGTTGAATAAAGCTGAAATCAACTACTCAACTAGCGAAAAAGAATGTCTTGCAGTAATATGGGCAATAAAGAAATTCAATATTTATCTGTATGGGAAGGCATTTAAGTTGCAAACGGATCACAAACCTTTATCGTTTCTAGCCCAGGCTAGGCATGAGAACTCTAGGTTACTCCGATGGTCCTTACTTTTGGCTCCCTATAATTTTAGCATTGAGTATATATCTGGAAAAACAAATTTGGGAGCGGATTTTTTAAGCCGCCATCCGTGTGATGAGAATCACCGTAAACCCCAGAAATAATAATAAATTTCTCTATGTGTATATAGAATAAAGGACTGACATATAATGTCTGTTTTAAGAGGGGAGATGTCGTGAATTATTCTAATCCCCATATATAAATTAAAACGTAAATGCAAAGCCTAACAAATAAATTTAATAAAAGGAAAGAAGAATGGTAAAGAACAGTGCTGTCACAATGACTGTACTCGAAATCCCCCTTGTTTTCTACTTCGTCTGCAAATTGTAACGCTTTCACGTTGATAGTAAAAGCCTACTGTATTATTACCCGCTTTCTTCAATGAAACGTGTACTGTATTTCTTGGAAAAACCTTGAGATACGCAAGCTGATCAATGACCTAAATTTAATATTTCATTCATTCCATTTTATACACGGCGTAACTAAAAGACAGATGGACTAAAGGATAGAGAGAAGGGAGAGGCAGAAAGCAGGGACACCTGCAACACTAAACACGCGTCGCGCGATACACAATTGCTGCCATCACGCGTGTAAGGCCACATGCACTAACTTTATTTCAAATCGACAGTGATAAAATTCACTACCCATACCAGAGTTAGGTTTTAAAATCCTGAAAAACGCTTATTGGGAATTATGACATTATATGGGTTTACGTTTGAAAACATGACAGTACCCAGACACCACATGGGGATTGAAGTGAACAGGAGGTGGTAGAAAATGCACATTTTGAACGCAGCCACCTAGCTCCCTTAAATTCATATATTTGGGTTCCTTAGGGTTTGCTGACAAAGAATATGTAAAACGTTACGCAAATAGTCTAGGAATTACCAAGTTATGGCCAAAATAAAATAGTGGGGGTGCCTGACAGCATGAAATCATTTCTGCTCATAAAATTTTTTTATAACGTGTTTGAAAAAACATTACGTTACGGAAATAGCCTACCATGTTAACTCCTATTTGATTGGAGCGCAACAAATGAAAGACTAAACACGATTGGTCGGACTATAAATACTATCTTGTGTTGTCAGGGGAAACGTGAGAAAGGGGTACTTTTTTGAAAAGATGTGTAGACGTGGTTTAATTGGGTAGAGCTGCGAATATACTCAATTCAGAGCGTCTGTTCATTGCCACATCTTGTAATAAACCTACTAAGAAACAGTGCGTTGAGCACCAGTGTATATTTTTTATAAAATAAAGCCTGGGACATCGGCAGATCGGAGTTGTGCTATATTCATTGCCAGTCAACGAAACTGTTTATTATTATTTCCATGAATTGTGGTAAGCTTGAAATATTCAATATCTTTTAATGAAAATTGAATGTAAATTGATAATTTATGTCTGTATATATGTGTGGTTCAGTAGCGAACATGATGTAAAGCCTATAGTGCTCCAGCCTGAACAGAAGGTGTCGGAGGAAAGTAAAACTGCATGGAATGGCCAAACAGTACACTGACACCTAGATTATTAACTAGAAAGAAATAATGCTGGAATTGCAGAGGCGTAGTAACCATTAGGGAGGGAAATACTGGTATAAAGTATTTCAGATGAAGCTGACAGTTGGCCTAACGCTCTGAACTCAATGTTTGTGATGTATTGTGCTCAGTGTAGAAATGGAGTATAAATTAGTTCTGACGTAGAAGGTACAACCTTCTTGTTTCAGGGACCGTGGTCTTAAAGTTATTGAGCAGCACCTGGTCAGAGCTTTGCTGAAGCCAGAGGTGGACAGCATACTCCTTGGTCCATATAGCAACCAGTGGGGTGGCTCCAGAACTCATTAAAAAATCGAGCAGAGGAGTCTTTTACTGCAGTCATCACGCAAGATAAGAGAGTGTGGCCATGGAGCTCAACATTATGTACCCCCATCTTAAAATGACATTGTAAACTAAAATTAAGAGGGGAATTTAATTGTTTTAATACCAGGAACTGAGAACATCTCCAATACTAGTTCCAATAGAAACAAACTATTGAAGTCATGATGACAAATACCAACAGAGCTTGAACAAAACAAAACCAGTATTACCTCATATTACCACTACACAACTGACACACATAGGATACCATTAATAATATATGTCACTACAAGAATCATATTAATAAATTCTGTACATATAACTTGTAATTAAAATTGATTGTGATTCCTGGTTCCCTTTGTATTTGAATCAGGACACATATACATTCATGACAGCACTGAATACATATTGTTATTTGAAAAGTTATCAGTGACTCCTTTAAGATATCCTCTTAGAGTGTTATATGTATGTGAGTGTCACAGTGTTGTCAAGTGTGGTGGAATAAATTAAATTGTTTATCTGTCTGTTGTTGTTATGACTTACACTTCATCATACACATACCCTAGACATATAACGTAGTCATCACACTATTCCAGAATAATTCTGACTGAGGTATACATATGTGGCAGTAAGTAAGGTTATCTATAATACACTACTCTTATTAGATATAGATACCTTCACAGCTGATCTCAGTCAGTACACTAAGTCCCCTATAAATATTTATAACATCCCACTTTACCACATATATTGGGGTCTCGCCCTCGGGATTTTGAATCTTTCCCTATTACAAATATTGGGGTAATTCACTTCAGGGAATAATAAGAATTAAAAGGTATCCTTGGGTGAAAATAAATAAGGTTGAGCTCACAGTGCCTGTGTTGTCCTAAGTTAATTAGTCATAGATAAAATTGTTTAGTTAAATATTTTAGACATTTACCTGTTAGACAATGGCCGACCTGGCAAAATTTCGATCTGCTGCTGTACAGACTGCGAAAGAGTTAGGAATGGACGGGCAAATTATGATTTCTTATGTCACTGCTGAATGTGACAAATATATTGAACGGGAAGAAAGAAGATTAGAAAAAGAGGCCGAAAGAAAGTTAGAAGCTGAAAAGGAAATTAAAAGGTTGCAGATTGAGGCTGAGGCTAAGAAATTGGAAGCAGAAGAAAGAAGATTGACTGCAGAAAGAGAAGACAAGAGATTAGCTGCAGAGAGGGAAGCAGAAAAGGAGGAGAAGAGATTACAAAGGGAACATGAGTTACGACTAAGGGAGTTTGAGTTTCAAGGCCATGCTCCTGAAAATGGTGCCAGTCCCTTTGCCTCTGATGCCACTGCTAGCCAGGGAGCCTCAACCTCAGCTATGAATTTTCATTTAGATCATTTTGTTGAGAAAGACGATGATATAGAGAGCTATCTAAATAGGTATGAACTATTAGCTACCACGTATGGGTTAGAGAGAGAAAGGTGGAGCTTAAAGTTATCTCAGGGACTTCGTGGGGCAGCTTATGAAGTTTTTGCAAAAATGAGCAGAGGTGATCAGGAAAATTATGACATGCTAAAGCAGGCTCTTTTGTTAAGATATGAAAAGAATGCAGAATTTTATAGGAAAAAATTTAGGAATGCTAAACTACTGTCAGGTGAAACCTATCACCAGTTCTCTGCACGAATAGAGA
The DNA here is from genome assembly GCA_024509875.1 of Oreohelix idahoensis. NCBI lineage: Eukaryota > Metazoa > Mollusca > Gastropoda > Stylommatophora > Oreohelicidae > Oreohelix > Oreohelix idahoensis. The sequence goes on along the minus strand of JAMPIV010005280.1, from coordinate 5,631 downwards.
CATACTTGGAGAAATGGACTTCTCTGGGGAAAACCCAAGATCTTAAGGAAATGGTCCTTATAGAGCAATTAAGAGAGTCCATGGCTCCAGACCTGAGAAAGTTTCTCATGGAACAAGGTGCAGAGAGGCTGGGTGAGTTGCTAAATGTTGCTGAAAGGTATCAAGCAGCTCAAGCAGAGGTAACAGGTAATAAAAAGAAACAAGTGGATAACTTTAGGGCACCACAGAACTTTAATAAATTTGATCCTAGGGATCAAAACAAAGGTAAGCACCAATTTGATAGGCCACGGTATGAAAATAAAAATAAAACCCCACAATTCGATGAAAGGAAATATGATGAAAGAAAATCTTTCAACCAAGGAAAAAGGTGGTGTAAAAATTGTAAGATGAACAATCATGACACTGACCGTTGCAGAAGGAAACCTGTGTATATGGCAACCCTTCAGGTCAGGTCGACCTCAAGACAGGAGGAGGATATTATGTTGGATACCACTCCAGAAGAGATGAGGAAGGCACAGGCTGGGGATAAAACACTCAAGCCTTGTTTCAGGAAATTGTCAACTTGTCATACAACTCCAGGCAAGGGAGATTTTTACATGAAAAACAAGTTGATGTATAGGAAGACTGGAGCTAGATCCAAAGGTCAGGGACAGCTGGTACTTCCTAAAAGATATAGGGCAGACTTAATAAGGAGCCTACATGTGAAACCAGATGGGGACCATGAGAAAATAGGTACCATCATTCAAAAGGTGGCTCACAATTATTATTGGCCCAAAGCAAGATGGGACATTGAGAATTTTGTAGAAAGGTGTAGCATAGCACATGAGGGAACACCCACAAGTGGGAACATTGATCAGGACCTGGACACGCCACGGGGCAAAATTAGGCCTGATAATAAAAAGAAAAATAGATTTGATAAAGTGGACCAAATGGAATGGGAAGCCCCTTTTCACGGACAAGCTTCACTTAACTGTTTTACAATGGCCACTATGCGGAGAGTGCAAAAAGATGTCTTACCCCAGGATAAGCCGAAAATCCCTCAATCGGACTTAAACAAACTGGAGGAAGAGGATGTAGAGAGGAAATCTCTCATCAAGAATTTTAAGTGGGGAGAAAGCCCCAAAAGAAAAATTGGTAGCGGTCGTTTTGTGCATGATAATTCTGGGAAGAAAAATCATCACTATAGAGCTTCGAGTGGAAGAGACCATACCGGTGCATGGACAAATAGGTCCACAAAATTAAAGGTCCATATGTAGCTTTGTTAAGAACGTGGACTGATGAAAAGGCAGAGGAAAACATTACATCTTCATACCAATATGTGAATGAGCTGACCACTCGTTTAAAAACTGGCTGGAAACTTGCCAATGAAAATTTGAAACAAGCCAGGAAGAAACATGCTGCCTATTATAACAGGAAGGCGAAAGACAGAGATTTGGCTGTGGGAGAGAAGGTACTGCTTCTTTTGCCCGGGAGTCAGAATAAGTTACAGATTGGATGGCAAGGTCCATATACAGTTTTAGAGAAGGTGTCTAGAACAAATTATAAGATAGATAAGAAGGGGAAAGAAAAAATCTATCATGTGAATCTCCTGAAGAAATATTTGGAAAGAGAACATCAGGAAGAGACACACTTGTTGACCTTGTCCATCGCCATGGAGATGAAAAAGGAACCACTTTCATCATTTGAATATCCATTACACCCCTGTGAGACAGCAGCACAGGTGAAAATCAGTACACATTTAACGAAAACTCAGAAAGAGAGAGTGCAACAGGTTCTAAATAATCATGCAGAGGTGTTAACAGACCGACCAGGGCATACAAACCTATTGGAATATGATATGAAACTGATAGACCCCACACCTGTCTGTATGAAACCATATTCGATTCCGTTTGCTAAGGAGAAAGCTTTGAAGGAAGAGATAGACTATCTGTTGAAGGAAGGAATTATTTCGCACAGTGAATCTTCGTATAGTTCCGGTGTTGTACTCTTAAGGAAGCCCTCTGGAGAACATAGACTCTGTATAGATTACAGGAGACTGAATGCTATTACAGAAGGACAGGTGGATCCATTGCCGGATACAAATCAGCTGTTTGCCAGACTAAATAAAGCTAAATATTTCTCAAAAGTGGATCTGAGTAAAGGATACTATCAGATTCCAGTAAAGCCTGAGGTTAGACCATACCTAGCTTTTAGTACCTCAGAAGGACACTATGAGTTTAATAGATTGCCATTTGGATTGAAGAATGCGCCTAGTGTCTTCTCTAGAATGATGAGAAAATTATTGGACCCTCTGAATAATCCCTGTATAACAAATTTCATGGATGATATCCTTATAGCAACAGAAACATTTGAGGAACACATTGACTCTCTGAACATGCTGTTTGATCGACTTAGGGAAGCAAATTTAACAGCCCGACCAACCAAATGTTGCGTTGGATGTAAAGAATTGGAATTTTTGGGACACACAGTTTATCAGGGAAACATGACCCCTGACCCAAAGAATTTAGAGAAACTAAAGAAAGCCCCGAGACCACAAACCAAGAAGGACGTGAGATCCTTTGTCTCATTATGTGGTTTCTACCAGAAGTATATCAAAAACTTTAATTCCATATGTGCACCGTTAACTGATTTGACACGTAAAGGACATCCAGATCGCATTACATGGACACCACAATGTGAAATGGCTTACCAAGAATTGAAGGAAAAGCTCACAAGTAAACCTATTTTGAAATTACCTGACTTAAGTCAAGAATTCATAGTAAGGACGGATGCCAGTAATATTGGGTTAGGTGCAACTCTACTACAGAAATCAGATGCATTGGATGGGGAATTAAGCCCAGTGGCATATGCTAGCAGAAAGTTGAATAAAGCTGAAATCAACTACTCAACTAGCGAAAAAGAATGTCTTGCAGTAATATGGGCAATAAAGAAATTCAATATTTATCTGTATGGGAAGGCATTTAAGTTGCAAACGGATCACAAACCTTTATCGTTTCTAGCACAGGCTAGGCATGAGAACTCTAGGTTACTCCGATGGTCCTTACTTTTGGCTCCCTATAATTTTAGCATTGAGTATATATCTGGAAAAAACAAATTTGGGAGCGGATTTTTTAAGCCGCCATCCGTGTGATGAGAATCACCGTAAACCCCAGAAATAATAATAAATTTCTCTATGTGTATATAGAATAAAGGACTGACATATAATGTCTGTTTTAAGAGGGGAGATGTCGTGAATTATTCTAATCCCATATATAAATTAAAACGTAAATGCAAAGCCTAACAAATAAATTTAATAAAAGGAAAGAAGAATGGTAAAGAACAGTGCTGTCACAATGACTGTACTCGAAATCCCCCTTGTTTTCTACTTCGTCGGCAAATTGTAACGCTTTCACGTTGATAGTAAAAGCCTACTGTATTATTACCCGCTTTCTACAATGAAACGTGTACTGTATTTCTTGGAAAAACTTTGAGATACGCAAGCTGATCAATGACCTAAATTTAATATTTCATTCATTCCATTTTATACACGGCGTAACTAAACGACAGATGGACTAAAGGATAGAGAGAAGGGAGAGGCAGAAAGCAGGGACACGTGCAACACTAAACACGCGTCGCGCGATACACAATTGCTGCCATCACGCGTGTAAGGCCACATGCACTAACTTTATTTTAAATCGACAGTGATAAAATTCACTACCCATACCAGAGTTAGGTTTTAAAATCCTGAAAAACGCTTATTGGGAAAGATGACATTAGATGGGTTTACGTTTGAAAACATGACAGTACCCAGACACCACATGGGGATTGAAGTGAACAGGAGGTGGTAGAAAATGCACATTTTGAACGCAGCCACCTAGCTCCCTAAATTCGTATATTTGGGTTCCTTAGGGTTTGCTGACAAAGAATATGTAAAACGTTACGCAAATAGTCTAGGAATTACCAAGTTATGGCCAAAATAAAATAGTGGGGGTGCCTGACAGCATGAAATCATTTCTGCTCATAAAATTTTTTTTATAACGTGTTTGAAAAAACATTACGTTACGGAAATAGCCTACCATGTTAACTCCTATTGATTGGAGCGCAACAAATGAAAGACTAAACACGATTGGTCGGACTATAAATACTATCTTGTGTTGTCAGGGGAAACGTGAGAAAGGGGTACTTTTTTGAAAAGATGTGTAGACGTGGTGTGATTGGGTAGAGCTGCGAATATACACAATTCAGAGCGTCTGTTCATTGCCACATCTTGTAATAAACATACTAAGAAGCAGTGCGTTGAGCACCAGTGTATATTTTTTATAAAATAAAGCCTGGGACATCGGCAGATCGGAGTTGTGCTATATTCATTGCCAGTCAACGAAACTGTTTATTATTATTTCCATGAATTGTGGTAAGCTTGAAATATTCAATATCTTTTAATGAAAATTGAATGTAAATTGATAATTTATGTCTGTATATATGTGTGGTTCAGTAGCGAACATGATGTAAAGCCTATAGTGCTCCAGCCTGAACAGAAGGTGTCGGAGGAAAGTAAAACTGCATGGAATGGCCAAACAGTACACTGACACCTAGATTATTAACTAGAAAGAAATAATGCTGGAATTGCAGAGGCGTAGTAACCATTAGGGAGGGAAATACTGGTATAAAGTATTTCAGATGAAGCTGACAGTTGGCCTAACGCTCTGAACTCAATGTTTGTGATGTATTGTGCTCAGTGTAGAAGACGTAGAAGGTACAACCTTCTTGTTTCAGGGACCGTGGTCTTAAAGTTATTGAGCAGCACCTGGTCAGAGCTTTGCTGAAGCCAGAGGTGGACAGCATACTCCTTGGTCCATATAGCAACCAGTGGGGTGGCTCCAGAACTCATTAAAGTAATCCAGCAGAGGAGTCTTTTACTGCAGTCATCACGCAAGATAAGAGAGTGTGGCCATGGAGCTCAACATTATGTACCCCCATCTTAAATGACATTATAAACTAAAATTAAGAGGGGAATTTAATTGTTTTAATACCAGGAACTGAGAACATCTCCAATACTAGTTCCAATAGAAACAAACTATGAAGTCATGATGACAAATACCAACAGAGCTTGAACAAAACAAAACCAGTATTACCTCATATTACCACTACACAACTGACACACATAGGATACCATTAATAATATATGTCACTACAAGAATCATATTAATAAATTCTGTACATATAACTTGTAATTAAAATTGATTGTGATTCCTGGTTCCCTTTGTATTTGAATCAGGACACATATACATTCATGACAGCACTGAATACATATTGTTATTTGAAAAGTTATCAGTGACTCCTTTAAGATATCCTCTTAGAGTGTTATATGTATGTGAGTGTCACAGTGTTGTCAAGTGTGGTGGAATAAATTAAATTGTTTATCTGTCTGTTGTTGTTATGACTTACACTTCATCATACACATACCCTAGACATATAACGTAGTCATCACACTATTCCAGAATAATTCTGACTGAGGTATACATATGTGGCAGTAAGTAAGGTTATCTATAATACACTACTCTTATTAGATATAGATACCTTCACAGCTGATCTCAGTCAGTACACTAAGTCCCCTATAAATATTTATAACATCCCACTTTACCACAGCTGGGA